>CM047748.1:20977439-21009939 GCA_026225825.1 Pistacia integerrima | reverse complement strand
ATAATCGAACGGGTTCGCAGCGAGTTGAGTCTATAGTGACGGAACGTTTCCGCCGGAGGGGTTTGTCTCCATGGAACGAGTATTCACTACCGCTTACAGCGCCTTCATTCACTCATCTTGCTACTTCAGAACAGTTCAGCGGACACGTGGAGTCGAACGTCTCTCTACAATGTAGCGTAGGTAGACTGATTATTGTAGGTAACTGTCTCTAGTGGTTTAGAGTCTGTTCTGTTGCTACCAACTTCTTTGTTTGTAGTTTAATAGATCTACATGTTCTAGTGGATCTAAAGTGGGTTTGTGTTCAGCAACAGAAAAGAAAGAGGTGAGGTTCTGCTTTCTTACCCGATAATATTGACAAGGGGAGAGTCTCGAAAGGCATACGAGTGCGCCTCTCGTAGACGAATACCGACTCAGTCCGCTCCTACTGCGCGGGAGTATCAGCCGGTCGGTGTCGGGTCGGCCCCTAGGGCACTATTCGCCTTGGGAGTGGTTCAGCCATCAAGCTACTTTGTGAGGTAGGGGACCAGACTGGTGACTGCTGCAGTTCTTGTCTGCAGGGTATGTGACACCCCACAAGTTGAGTAGTGCTGAGCCAGGGGATCTTCCTTTGGATCGTTACAACGCTCGTTGAGCGGTTCAAGTAAAAGTAAATAGGTAAGAAGTGGAAAATCAATCCATCTCCATAGGAGACAAGATGAGCAAAAGACAGGAATCCCTCGTAGATTGTTCTTTTCTACGGTTGTCACTGTACGACTTTCTTTATGGTATGGTTCTGGACCAAGAGTAAGCCGCCAAGGGAAGTGGCAAGTATACTATAGGAGTTAGAATAGAATATCCGATTTAGCTCGAGTGAAGGAACCGAGGCATTTTCCCGTCTTTCCTCAAAGGAGAGCTTTTTTGTCGATGCCTTTTCTCTTGTTTCAGAAGCTAGGATTGGACCGGCTTTCCTTTCTTAACCAGGCTCAAGGGAAGTTAGGAGTTTAAGAAGCCTTGGTGCCCAGCGAAAGCGAGTTCTTCCTTTTCCTTTAATAAGATAAGGCAATTTCCCGTGTAAAGGGAAAGCTACCAAACTCTCTTTAGATTGATGCCCGAGATCATTCCTTTTACAGGTAACTGCAGGGGGTATGGTATCGCCATTCTTGCAGTGCTTATTCCTGAAAACCTGGTTTGAATGGAGGAAGAAGAGGAATTATCGTATAGTCAACAATCATTCCCCAGTCTCTCCTCCTTCTATCCCTTCTTTCATAACATCTGCTAGCAATCATTATTAGTTCTTTCTCTTTCTCTAAGGTGACTCGCGGCACACTTCGTATATGTATGATTGAATGCAAACAGCATTCGTTCAGAGTCGCGAAGAGTAATCAGATCTGAGCCTGGCCACTTAAGGTAAAGCTATCCCATCGAGAACAGGATTGGCAATGGCTAGTGAAGAGCTGAAGAAAAGCTATTCTTTTTCTCACATCTCGATTTCTCTCTCAATGCTCAATGGAAGCTGAGGCTATCTTGCTCAGTTTTTTTCTTCTTAGTTAGGGCGTAGGGGGAAGATAAGAGACTTTGCTGCACTCATTCATTCCGGAAGTTACTACGCTTCGCGCCTTCCTATAACTAGTCTGCTCTCATCCAGCAAGCTCTCTAAGACTAGCTATCGCTAACCTCTCTTTAGCCTATCTGTCCTCTTCACTACCTCTCTCAACAGTAAAGTAGTCGCTTAGCTTTCTAAGAAAGCAAGTAGCTAGCGCATCTCTTCCCTCTTCGAGCCAACCGTTCACTTCCTCTAAGGAGCGAGTCAACTTCGTTCACCACTTACTACGTTCTTTCAGAACCTTAGATTCCCTGAAAGCAAATATAGCGCTAGCTAACAAGTAAACGAGTAAATGTTGCGTAAGTGAACGGAATACTGTTGGCATGTTCGAGCTAAGCAATAAAGTAAACCACTTCTCTTCGTTGCGTAGGCGAAGTGAGTTGGCTCTTTCGCTTCTTCGGTTTCCGTTCTTCTTTTTATTTAAAAATCTTGCACACGGAGAAAGAGAGGGAGTACACAAGAGAGGAGCCCATTGAGGGGAGGTGAAAATGACTTCTTTTTTTACAACAGATCCTGCAGTTTCAGCTTCGACACCAGCGGCTACTTAAACTGAAGCTCCTGTTCAAGGGAAGGGTTCCAGACCAGCCTTAGAACCAACCTTAGACCATTCTCAAGAACCCAGAAGCAACAAGAAGAGAAAGCTCTCTCTGTGAGCTAGACAGCGAGTCAGCATTCGTCCAACTATTTAGGTCCATGATATTTCGCCCTGGTCTCTAGATGAGAAGATTCCTTTCCACCGAAACCTGATCCCCTTGGCTCAGACAACCACACGATGGAATAAAGGTTTTATGAAAGATTTATATATGTACCAGGCTATCTACACCATTAAAAGAGAGAACTGAAGACTGAACTTACAGCCAATTCTTCAATTAGAGAGGGCGAGATGCTAATTCTGGAAAGTCTAACTTATTATAGCTGGGGAAATTGTGAACGAAGTTAACGGTTTATAAAGTCCATGCCGTAGGTGTCTTCTTCCGGGGTAGTTTCAGTTGGAGTTGTCGATGTCGGACTAGGTGCTTTAAGGCATTCATTCCCAGTCTAAGTCGTAGGGTAAGCCCTTTCTTTTGCCATGTCTTCTTCTATTCTATTGTCAGCTGCATCTCATGGATGAGCTCAGCAATCAAAGAAGGAATTTCCGACAAAGCAAAGTCCAAGCGTGGTAGCTTCAGACGAGATGAAGGAGAAAAAGTCAACCACTCGACATAGGGGTCCCACTCTGAATAAGGGAAGTGGCTAGCCAGCCTTTTCCGGACAGTGAATGCTATCCAATCTCTTTCCAGGACAGTCTCACTAGCATTACCTCTGAGTGAAGGCAACTGCTTCTCTAATCTAATGGTGAAGTAACTATTCTCTGCCATCGATCCGGCGGGAAGTGAGCCAGCTAGCCTATGAACTCTGCTTTCTCAACTGCAGGCATGGGAAGGTGTTACTGTTAGCATGTCTTCCCTGAACTCACTTACTGATCTATTGAGTTCACTGTTCGGGTCGGATCACTCCAAGACCTCTTTCCGTCGGGAATGCTGGAATTCCCTGACTGGATTTGAAGAGTTCTCTTTTCCTAGACTGGCTTTCAATCCTTGGTGAATCTCTAGCTTTCCGAACTGAGATGCCTCTTCTTGCACACCTCCCAGAAAGAGTCTATTGCGAGAATCGGATGCTAAGTCTCCCTTTCCTTCCCGGAATGCTATCAGTCAGTCTGGCTAGCTGCAGTTCACTCCATCACTGAAAGTTGTAGGAAGTCACTCTCAAGCCAGTCCGGACCGTGACAGTCACAACATAAGAGAAAAGGGTCAAGATATGGTGCTGCGGTGAGAACAAGGAATGCTTTCACCATTCAGCCACAGGTTTGGTACGAAAGCCCTCCCGCATCCAGAAAAGGGGACGATCCCTCCATTTTTTTGGATTTTTCCAATGCTTGAAGATCGATCGTCACAGGGGCGTGCTAAGCCCACAAGATCTTGGGCGCTTCCAGTTAGGCTATAGAAAGATCCCCAAAAAGCTTTCCAACTCGCAATTTAACGAAGAAACGTTAGGCTTTTCAAAGCGGTTATTCCGACAACAAGGGACTAAGCGCTAGGCTTAAGACATGAAGACATGGAATAAAAACCTTAGGCCGATTAAATTAAAGCCAGAACCCTAGAGTCAAATCAAAAGTAGAAGATAGCACCCACGGACAGAAAATCCGATGTGAACGAATCCGCCCTAAAAGAAGCAGTTTTCTTTATATACGATACCACCAGACGCGGAGGAGGACTTTTGAGTCAATCAAATCGGCTGCTATCAAATCCCAATCGTCTGTTCACTCCGCAATCAAATCAAAATCGTCTTCATTCCGAATCGTCTTCTATCATTGTAAAAAACAGTCTATTCTTTCAAAAAGAAATTTTCTGAAAAAATAGGTTGGGTTGTTTTCCTATTATTTTTAAAGACAAGATTGAAGAGTGGGCAGGAGGACTCATAGGAATCGGACTTTCTTCTTAATCAAGCAAGCCCGTAGTCACAAGGTAAACCGAAGCACAGAAAGAGCTAGCAAGTAGCAAAGGAAGAAGTTGGAACAAAAGAAGGTTCGCTTATCATGTAAAGATCCAAGCGCCAGCTTTCGCGTATAAACCACATTCGTGGAATACGGTTTCCACCAGAAAAAGGAGAAAGAGCTTTCATGATAGATTGAATAAGACTAGGAAAAGATGCGCGGAATAGAGCAGTTAGGTCAGCTCGCAAGGCTCATAACCTGTGAGTTCTGCCCCCCTTCCTTGTTAAGGGAAACCGACCAGACGCTTCGCACCTTCCCTTCTTCATGCGAACGAACCGTAGCACATGAGATGAAATAGATCCCGCTATCTCTGAGAAGTAGTGCTATGAGGAGGCTCTTTCCTTCTTTCTAGCCCTTGTCTCTTCTTTCGAGACGTTGAGGGGTGAGAATGCCTTGTCTCAAGCAGGAGTTCTGATGTGACATCTCTAAATGAAAGAATGCTCAATCTTTTCGATAAAGTACGCTATACGGCAAAAGATTGAGGAATGAATTTCACATCTTTCTTTTTCTATATTAGCACTATCGAAAGAAAGCTCCTTGCCTTTCTGATCTCACTGTCAGTAGTGATCATCTAGCGGAAGGAAAGCCATTAAGCAAGCCCTACCTAGTAAGTCGAAGACCCCCTCACCGTTCCAAAGGTGAATTAGGGACTCATTAGACTAGGCTAGCTACGGATATGTGAAAAAATTCCAAAGCTTCGGCTCATCAATCATGCCTTCATGACGGAAATCCTCCACGTAATGAGAGCGTGAGCAGCTTATCATGCAAGGACAATCCATAATTTTCTTTTTTAGGAGGAAACCTGAACCTTAGAAAGTAGCCGGCAGAGACGCTACGGGAGAACCGCCTAGGATGGCGTAAGAGACTCGATCATCTCTTTCTTCAATGTGGGTTTGTGCATTTGTCTTTAGAATCGGTCAAGGGTTCAGACAGGAGATGTGCTTTAGCCAAAGAAGCTTGGGCACCTGCTCCAATCAAGCTAAGAGGACTAGCTACAGTGTGGGCACCAGATCCACTCAGTGAGGCCAGGCAAGACTTTTCGTCCGATATAGTAGTGTCAGACATTTGTCAGACTTAAGCAGTGGGATAGACTCATTCAAATGGAAAGATAGGAGATGTTTAGCCAGTACAAGCTGTGTTTGTGGCACCCATCCCGACTGGGAGTGGAGTAGCCAGGAAGAGGAATGCAGTGGCTGAGCAATCAACATCTTAAAGCAAGCAAGCCCGTAGTCACAAGGTAAACCGAAGCCAAGGTCAACCTCTCCGCAGAAACCATAGCACCTACCCTCGCGTAACAAAGCTAGTCGCTGCAGGCCTAGGTTACCCAGCATCTGGGGAAGGGGTGCGGGAAGCAGCATCAAAGCTAGTAGCCGAAGTAAGGGCATCAGATCCTGTGCCAATTGCCTATGGCTTTGAACCAGTGAACGTAGCAGGGAGAGGGGAAGCTGCAAGCGCAAGGTTCCTTTCACCGGTGAATGACCCTTTCATTTGTAATGGAGTAATACGTTACCCTCGAGATGCAGTAGATTGATATTGAGACTCCGCGGTTAGGGACCAAGTAGCGGATCCAAATAGAGTTCCTACTTTGGCAGAGCCAAAGGCGTATCCACCCGTACTAGGTGAGAAAGAGTTTGAAATAAAGATGCACCCCCTGGTTCGGGAGGCAGGGGCGCGCTAGCACATCGCATTATCATCGCTAGACTTGGGTCAGCACAAAAAGCACCCTTTATTTGAGGTAGCTAGCTTCACCCGTCGATTCGGTTGACCGAGCCAATAACCTTGTTGCTTGTGAACCAGTTTCACTAGTTTTGGCTTTCAATTACAGAGCCTGTTGAAGCACCCATTCCCATGAGGGGTTTCACTTTTTTTACCTGTAATCCGTTTCAGTCGAACCAGTAAATGCGCTCGCTGCAGTACTAGTCGCTTCATATCCATTTCCAGTCCATCTCGGCATGGAGAGAAGCATTAAAGTCACCTATGACCATCCATGGACCACCATTCAAAGATAAAGCTGATAAATTCTGCCATAGTTGCCTTCTAGTGTAGGGGTTTGTAGAAGCATAAACAAATGAGAGACAACATGTAAATTGTGATGGAAAGTCATGTCGCCTTATACTGACCAGCGGGACAAAGATGTGGTGATCTCTTAGCCGACTACGATGAAAGATTGGATGAAACTGCAAGAAGAAGCCTGACGGAACGGAACCGAAAATCTAGTAGAGGAAAAAGCAGGAGCAGGTTTTTATTCCCCAGTCAGAGATTTTTTAGCATTTATAACCAGCATCTAAGTAAATTCCAGATCTATAGTCACATCAGTCTTAGATCCTCTAGGTGCAGGGGAAGCAGAGGTGAAGTGAAGGCATCTTCAATAGGAGCAGGAAAGGAAGAGGCATTGGAGATCGCCCCCGCCATCATCTCGCCCAAATAAGGATACATATCTAGAACCAAGAGATCGAGTTGGAAGAGCAGCATCAGTCTTACCTTCATTGCATTTTTTTAGAAAAGGGCAAAATTAGCCGGTTGCAAATCCACTGGATGACCCACATATGGACCGGGGACCGGAACAGTAGACTTTAGCACTCTCTCTCTTGCTGCTTCCCCGGCTCAATGTAAACATTGAGAAAGAAATGGTTGGGGCGAAGCATCCAGGGTTTGATTCTTTGATAGAAAGCCGAGGGGAGGCAGCGGTTTCTTCATCTATCTTCCAACCCTTCTTTCTCTTCTTTGATGTCATTGCGTCGCCTTGTCATCTCTTCCAGTAGATAGGGTAGGGATAGCAATCTGGTACAGGCCCTTGTTAAGTGTTCCTTGGAGTAGAATGATCTTGGACACTTTGTGTACCTTGATAACACAGGCATCAGAAGAAAATTCAACAATGACATTATTATCTTTTGTAATCTTAGAAATGCTAAGTCAATTTCGAGTCACTTGAGGCACACACTTCACATTCTTTAAGTGAACAGATCTATTCCTTAAAGAACTTGGAAAACTAGTGTTTCCAGTATGAGAAATAGAAAGATTCTCACCATTTCCAACCTGTAGCTGAGCTGGTCCATGATAGTTACTGGAAGATTGAAGCTGATTCATGTCAGGAGTTACATGATCAGTGGCTCCAGAGTCCATATACCAGACTGGATCTTGAGCTGATGGTTGTTCTGGACTAGTGTTGTGAGCTGCAAACAGAGCTTGTGGAGTGGAACTAGTTCCTGGATTATGCTGAGAAGAAGATTGGGAATTTACAGCTTTCTGAGGGAACTGTGATGATCTCTGATGGTTATATGGAAAATAGCCAGGTATGCTGGAAGGTTGAGAATTTCCAGAGAATCCATGAGAGTTTCCTGGAAAAGAACCAGGAGAATATCCAGAAAGACTTGAACCTTGAGAGTTCACAGGGAACCCTTGAGAGGAAAAGTTTGCTGGAAAGCTTGAAGCAGCTCTTTGTGAATTCTTTCCTTGAAAATGAAAATCAAAACGGTGATAACATTGCAGAGCTACATGACCAGCTTTATTGCACACTTGACATATAGGTTTTCCTCTGCCTCCTACCTCTTCCTCTGCCACCAGGTAGAAAACCAGAAACGGATTTTGTGGTGAAGGAAAATAACCAGCAGGATGTTGATAAGGAAGAGAACTGAGACTACCCAGAATCGGGCGGGCTAGAAGGACTAATGGCCGTCTACTTGGACCTATAGGTTTATGGACTAGTTCATTATTTATGGTCATAAAGAAGTAACCTTTCCTTAAGCGTCCGTTCACCTCAGGCAATGAATACCGATTCCCTTTCTTGTACGACAGGGTTTGTGTGAACAGCTTAGGAGGTAAAAGGAAATTCCCTATATAAGATTGGTGTGGAACTAGATCCTCTGATAGAGTCAGAGTTGTTGTGTAGCCAAGTTCACCTGCCCAATGCCAATGATACGAAGAGCTAGCTTTGCTACCCTGGGGCTCAGAGAAAAGTCTACTTGCTTGCTAGAGAAGGTGACCCTTTCGTTTTCGGGTTTGCTTGTCGTTTTTGTTTGAACAGAGATTCTGTTCCGTGTACACGGGTACAAGGTCGAAAAGAAAGACAATAAAAGAATTTAGAATAACAATATATAAAATTGCTTAAATAACTCAGCGCATCAAAAATCAGAGTCACGCTCTTGCCCTTTAGAAATAGGCTTAATCGGTTCGAATCCTGTCCCCGCCTAATCACTTGAGATGCTGGGGGAGCCGGCAGCAGTGCCCTAACTCACTCCTTTGAGTAAGAATTTCCTTTTTCCAATTCAAAGGCCTTGAAAAATGGAAGGAAGACAGACTTTCACACGGCCTAAGAGAGAGAAAGAAAAGTCAGTGACGGCAGAGCTTGAAGTCACTAGAGGCATTCTACTTCCCGGTTCTTTTACCAGCCAGCCTACGGCACCTGAGCATCTGCACGACGTTCTCATATGATCCTGTGACTGGGCTGGGCCTAGGCAGTTCAGAAGAAGGGTATCGTCAAGACCTCTCGAGAATAGACGAAGTTGATGAATGGCAGAAGGCCGGATTGGAAAGTGAGGTTCGCTTTCTATGGAGATAAGAACAAGGAAGCACTGGCCATGGCAAGCATTGGTTGGAAGAAAAAGAAACTGAAGTTGCCAATTTGACGGCACGTATCGTATGGTTGGTGTGAACAATCAAGCCCAACAAGTGGTTGGTCAGACCCAACAACCAACGGGGGCACCTCTTCCGTCGTTTTTGGGCCCCAAATGCCACCACCACCTATGATGCCAATTCCCCAAACTTCACCAGACCCGCTCGCGATCTACTAAAGGGGTAAATCCGGCTTGTAATAATTACACGGGTTACGAAACAATGCCGAATAGTATTACGGAGCTGCGAGATTTCATTATCAAGAACGTTCAAGATTTCCATCACCACGTGTCTCGTCCATCTTATCGGTCTCGTAAACCCTATCCGGCTTGGATCGATAGTGTACCATTTCCGCCTGGGTATGTAATGCCTTAATTCTGTATGTTCAATGCTTTGGGCAACCCAGAGCAAGACTTGGCACACTTTCTTTCCCGTTGCGGAGAGACCTCTAAGAATGGAGCATTATGTCTTGGACAATTTGTGCAATCACTCGAAGGAGATGCCTTTGTATGATATAGCAAGCTGCCTCCTGGGTTAATCTCTGATTGGGATAGTCTTGTGGCTCGGTTTCACAAACACTTCTACAGTACCCACAGGAGTGTAGGCGTGACAGAATTGACGGAAGCCAAGCAGCGTCAACACGAGTCTGTTGATGGCTTTTTGCTATATGGATAAATCTGGAACTCTCCTGTGAGCAAGAGTTCTTCGAAGCGCAACAACTTAAGATGTGCATCAATTGCTTCAGATATGAGTTGTCTCACATCTTGGCTTCTCAAACAATCAATACTTTTGAAGAACTATGTTCAAAAGCACATGATCTGGAAGCCTAGATTTTGAGAGAGAAAGGGAAGAAGGAAGAGGGTAAGGCTGGAACGTCTGCTACGATTGCAATGGTGGAGACAAACAAAGCCAATAAAGCACCTGTATTGCTGAAAGCGCAGGCAAAAGGAAAAGAGAAGGAGAAATAAAAAGGTAAAGGGAATGTTAAGACCCTAAAAGAACAAAAATCAAAAGAATATTCCTTTCGAAATGAGGATGTTGAAGATTTCTTCACATCTTTTCTTTATTAGAGCAAGGGTTGATCGAGCTTCCCGAACCTAAGAGACCGGATGAGGTGGGACGAGTAGGAGATCCCAAATACTGCTAATTCCATCGGGTTATTAGTCATCCGATTCGATAGAAGATTGTTGAGTTCTTAAAGATCAGATCCAAAAGTTATTAAATATGATGGTGTCATTGAAATAGACCCTCCTAAGCAACCTGTGGTCACCTCAAATCCGGTATTTGTAATAGTTGGAGATATTCTTTGCCCGATAGCTGAGATCTCGCCAAGCATAGCCTATTATAGTTCTAGCACCGAAGGAAGAAAAAATCTCAAAATATGATGAAAGATATATTCAAGGAGAATGGAGCACTCGTGTTAGCCGAAGGAGTAGGAAGCGCCAACGACGATTGATTGCTATGCAGGCGGCCCGAGGTTATATCAAAAAGAAAAGAATAAGCATCGTCAGAACGATCCGAAGAAAGTAGGCAGGGGGAAAAGACCAAAGAAAGAGCAAAGGAACTCAGACTCACATAGTGAGTATGTGGATTTCGTGTCTAAGGGAGGACGGAACCTGAGCCCATAGGTGGAGGACAGAATTATTGATTTTAACAACGCTAACATATCCTAATTATATGAGTGAGCGAGGCACTATCCAAAGATAGGGCCGAAGGGAACATACACCTAAAGGTTATGAGTTCCGAGGCAACTAAAAGTGGGACAAAAAGAACTAGCTAACTTGACAGCCGTGTTTAACCGAAGTTATTAGCGTGGGCCAGCTAAAAGAGCTCCTATCCCGGCAGTTCTGACCTTCTTTACCTTATTACTTATCTTATTCCTTACCTTGGAAAAGAGGATAAGATCGCAGTCTCTTCTTCCTTGCTTAGGGATATGTTCTTCGCATCTCGAAAGAGTGAAGTGAAATTGAATCTTCGCTACGCCCTTTTTTCACTCCTAAATAAATTAACCTTCACTCATCCCGCTACGAAAGAGAGCTATGAAAACGCATCTCAAACATCTTTTCGTTACCGATCTATCTGATCTGGCTATCTCGAACGAGTTCAAAGATCTCTCCTCTACGCCGCTCTCTCCCGACTGAACTATTGGTGGGAGGCCTAACGACTGCTGTTGAGAAGAGGAATTGTTTGATTCGTTCACATCGGATGCTTAGCGGGATAAAGGCTCTGCAGATGAAGAATGCGCTCTTAGTAGTCATCCTATCCTATGCAGAAGACGATCTGCGGCATTCAACTGAATGAAGATGGCATGAAGACGATTGCTGCTCTCCTTGCTTAGCTTGTGGGAAACTAGCTCTTATAAGAGCAGCCTTTCTCTTATATACGATGCTATGTCCGATAATCTAAGATCAGACTTGCCTTTCTGACTGTCTGGCTCTTGCCTTGTTAATGGACGAGGAGATTGAATTTAATGCATCCTATATAGATAGGAATCGAATAAGCTGCTGATTGACTGGGATTCTTCCCTTCTTGATATGGCACTGCACTGACAAAGAAAGAAGCTAAAGGCTAGGATTCATCAAGCCAGAATGCCTATGGAATCGGCTGTTGTACTCTATGCGGACTTAGCCCGAAAGAAAAGAATATTGCCTGCTCTTCGTAGAGCAACTATGGCACTTCTTTCTATCTATTAGTGAAAGGCTAAGGCTCCATCCCAACTTTCGAATTCTTGCTAAGCCTCTTAATCAAGGGTTTTTGAAAGCAGCATTAAAAGTCTCAGTTCCTTTGATGCTGCTTACATAGTGTTCGCCGATGCCTTAAAGGCAATGAGAATTGTGAGTGGGCTCCTCGCGCTTTGTTGAGTGCTTTGAAGCTCACTCATCTTCTTCCTGACCTTATTCTCGAGTATGAAGGGTTCTAAATCAATTTCTTAAGTTTAAGTAGCTCTTTCCTTAGATGTCTTTCAAGCTGAAGAAGTCAAGCCTGCAGAGCAGTCACAAAGAATAGGTTGTATTCACTGGAACAAGAGTCACCTTCATCTCCTCGGCCACTGCCCTTCCATAGTGAAGACTCTTTCCAGGCCTAACGCTCGATGCGATTATCACGCAGGTGCCGTCGGACTCTCAGGGTGGTCTCCATTCGAGTCACTTTCATAATCATCTTTCTGCAACTATCATCCAGGCTTTAAAGTATGATTTATGTTTCCATACTCTTGTTGATTGTCCAAGTGAACTTTTTTCTATTATATTTGCTGATCTAACTGGGGGAGCTCTCCCTAGAGTTGTTGCTAATGTGTAATGGGCCTGCCCCTTTTCCCACAAAAAAAGAAGGAAAGGCCGTGTTGGCCGGCTAAAGAAGGTAGTTGCGGTTGAGTTAATATCCGGGGGTCTCATTTGTGATTTAATTTCAAAGCAGGTGTCGATTTTTCGTCGCTACAGTGGTTGCATTTAATGGTGGATTACTGGTTGTAAGAGGAACAGTAGTGGGTGGGAGTAAGTGAGTGAGAGGCGGTTGAAGAGGAGAGTGTCTTCTCCATAGAAGTAGCGTGCAAGATAGGAGGAGAGGAATTTATTAGGAAATCCGTAAAGGGGGGAGGATTTTGTGGAGAGTATTGACCCAAAGGTTCAGTGTCATTAGTGGAATTGTCGACGTGGCTTAAGGTAGGCCGAGTATTGGGTTCTCTTGGAGAATAAGAAGTAGGTGTATGCTTAACGCCCTGGAAATTTTGGATCTAAAACCATGGGAGAATTTTCCTCAAAGTCCTAGGGGATTTGTGCAAGCGCAGCAAAGGAGCATGAGTGTTAGCGCGCTAATGCCTATTTAACTGTTATGTTTGCTTCTCCTCTTTCCACTTCCCTTCCTCGCTAGCTGTAGTTGACTGTATCAGGAGTTTTCCCCCAAAGAGCTACTTCTTACTCTTTCCTTTCAATCGTAATATGTTTTGTCCTTAGCGGCCTTTCCTCCCACGATTTAAGGATTTGCTCAAGCAACCTATCTTACTAATAATAAGAAAGGGGCTGCTAGTTGTAGCGCGCTAGCGCCCCTATAGATTAAGGATTTTCTTATGCGAGACTCCATCCAAATCCGCACTACCTCATGAAAAGCTAGGACTGCCTCAACCAACCGCAGAGGAAAGAAGAGGAGATTCCGACGGGAAGAATAAAAAAACCCATACTCCGGAAAGATAAGCATTCGCTTTAGCCAAAGCCGGGACCGGGATAGAGAGATTTTATATGGGCCATGTGAGAAAAAGATTGAGAAAGGAATAGGACTCGCCATAACCCGATGTTAGAGTGAAGCATTCCCTGAACATTGATCAAATGCATTTACTTTAATCTTACCCCCAGGAGGGCCCGGGTTTCCTCCGAATTGGATGTTTTCACAAGTGAATTAGAGTATGGAAATTGAAGGTATTCCGAAAACACGGGGTTTTCTGCAACAATCACGGGCACGATTGAATCAATATTGTATCATATCCTTGTTGTTAAGGTCAACTTTTATTTATCATATCAGATAAGTTCTATCAAAGAGGTATACCTGAATCATGTGTTGATGTCACGTATGATCTTATCACACACCTTACATGCTTAACTCTTGTTTCGGATATATCTAGGAAATAGGGCTATATAGATCGTTTGTCGGGTCTTTATGATATCAAGGATGGTTAGCTATTTTCACTTCTGTCTATTTTCTATTTAGGTTCGTCCGGTCCGTGTTCTGATTCAAGTAAAGCTATCTTCCTCCCCTTGATATTGATAATATTATGTTGCTGTGAACAAAAAGGCATTTGCAAAGTCCCACAGCTTTTTCGAGAACTGCTTATTCTTTCATTTGTCGTGAAATACGATAAAGCAAATGAATTCCTGTCCTTTCTCTTTCTGTGCGTGGCCTATGCATTTGTCCTGAAAACAGTTCCTTCTGGGCATATTCTGATTCAATTGCAAACATAGGACCGGATGAAATAGCATCTGTATGTAAGAGTAGTAGCCCCTTCTTTTATTGCAAACATAAAGAAGCACCGGATAGTGATTCAACCGCTGCGGTATTGAAAAAAGCGGTTATGAAGCATCGATCGTCATTTGCTTCATTCATTCCTATCCCATGTTTACCAGCGGGAGAGTCATTCATCTAACAAGAAAACGTGAGGCAGCTATGCGTGTGCTGTGCTATAGAGGAAAGAAAGCCAAGCCTAATTACGATATAAAGGGATGGCATAATATTGATTGGCAGGTCTACTAGAGATGGCTTTTCTTGCCGTTGAAGTTTGAAAGAGTCCCCTTGGAAATAAAGAGATTGACAGGCACCATATCAATCACGAATAACGGCTAGAAGGGATGTGACGTCGGGCATACCCAAGCGGATCTTAGGAGAGCGAGAGGGATGAAATAAAAGAGGATGGAAGGGGGTTGGCGGACAGAGTCAAAGGGGACCGACCTATCATATCAATATCTGCACGGATTACCGATCTGAGGTTATCTACGGAGGGAGGCCAGAGGCTTAGAAGACCCGCCATTGCTAACCAGATTTGCTAGTCCATCAAAAGGAAGCAGGTATGCTCAAGCCGAAGACAGAGGAAGGCACTGAAAGCTCTTTCAACCAAATCCTAGGTACCATGCTCCGACTTGCCTAAGCCTTGGGAGTTCGACTTTTCTTAGTAGAAGGAGGGTTGAGAAGAGTGGGGCAAGGGTAACTCATACAACGAGGGAATCTGGGGTTGGCAAAAGGGTAACTATAGCGCTATCACCAGCTCCAGGGCTTACTACTACAAGAGTGGATTGAGCACGCTTACTATCACTATTCTATCCCCACCTTATTCTCTAATTCCTTCTTTAGGAGAGATTCTCTAATTCCTTCTTTAGGAGAGATCCCTGGGGACTTTAACAAAATAGAACTAGCTTTACACGATGGGATGAGAGCGTTAATAACTCAAATCACCCAGCTGCGAATGATTTTGACATAAAATCGTCGGGATCCTATTCGACGACTTTTCACCATTGGGAGCCTTTTCTTTCTCGGAAGCCTTCGACTTTTTTCTTCGGCGAAAAAGGGCTTCCCTGTAAGATTAAGGTATGTCTTTGGGGCCTTTCACTTTCGAAAATACCCAAAAGAAGAGGCATGTCTCGCCCCCCCAGTATAGTGTGAAATCCTCTCCCACCTTTATTTAATAGAATCGATTTTTTTTTATTTCTGCTATGGACAAAACGAGAAATGATGTTCAGCTAACGAAATCCTTCTCTATATCTGCTCTTGCTTGCGACTTAGTCCATCCAGAACTCAGTTGGTAGATTCATCTTATTTTTGATATATTCTTGTATGCGGTGCTCTGACCAATTGAACTACAATCCTAGGGAAATGACTAACTAGAAGCTTAGAGGAGAAATTGAATAAAATTATTCCGAAGAAAAAAAAAGCGTCAATCCAATCAGTGCGATAGGTGAACCTAGTTTAGCCTCTCATCTTCGGGCTCGCAAAAGAAACTATGACATTATCTGAAATTAATCTACCCGGCACGAAAGCACGCTAATATGCTATAACTTCAGATAGTACGAGAAAAAGCCTATTTAGGACCTTAGAGATAAGTTTATACATAGATTTACCCTATATTGGGTGTTTTTGCCTAGCCTATTGGGCTAGGCTAGATAAACCTACGTTTCTCTGCCCCACTTCCTTGCTTAGGCAAGGTCGCTAAGGCCCGATTGCCTTTGCCTGCTACTATATCCGAAACGTACCAAATATTATAAATATCGGAAAGGAAGATGTAATAGGGGTTGGAAAGCGGACGGTACACAACTTGCTTTTGGAAGATATGGCACTCAAAGTTCTAAAGCTGGTCGTCTTTCATATCGAGCCATTGAAGCAGGGCGTCGGGCTACAATCGGACAATTCCATCGTGGCGGACAATTCCGAAGAAATGGGAAGATATGGGTAAGAGTTCTCGCGGATCTCCCTATTACCGGGAAACCTACAGAAGTCAGAATGGGAAGAGGAAAAGGAAATCCTACGGGTTGGATTGCTCGTGTGTCCACGGGACAAATCCTATTTGAAATGGATGGTGTGACTTTGTCAAATGCTCGACAAGCCGCTACATTAGCAGCGCATAAGCCATGTTCCTCAACCAAGTTTGTCCAGTAGAACTAACATACTTTATGTTACAGTTAATCCACGAAGGGGACATGCATAATAATACTTATTAGTTATTAGACGGACATTATTTCCACGCTTTGTTCTTGATGTACCGGAATTATAGAAGATGCAGCAAAGCCCCTTTGACTACTAGTGAAGAAGTCCTTGTATGTCTTGAAGCAGTCTCCCCGTCCTGTTAACTCTTCCTCTGCTTTCAACGAGCAATCCGGCTGCATTTGTCTCATCCTCGCCGTATCAAGGCAAAAGTCTCGTCTTCACCGGTAACCACACCCCACTCTCTATTTCAGACATTGGTACGATCTCTTCCAGAGGCACTGTTCATCAGAGATCTTGTGCGTATACTCCTGGAATAGCTGAGAGGAAAAATAGATACTTATTGGAAACGGTTAGAGCTATGATGTTTGGGATGAATGTACCCCGTTTGGGTAGAAGCTGTGTTGACCGCAACATACTTGATCAATCGCATACCGTCTAAGTTCTTGCTGGAAGCATCCCTGATTACTCTTATTTAAAAGTATTTGGCTGCTGTTTCTCTTTTTTCTTTTTTTTTTAAAGAAAGCGAAAGAAAGCGAGCTCAACGAAACAAGCGAAGCGAGCAGCAAGAGAAGATCGGTAGTAGAAGGTAACGAAATAGAGACTCAGAGAGAGATCAGAAGCGAAATTCGGCAAAAACAAAAAGAAGGCTGAACCCAGGTGACGCCTATTGTAGTGTAGCACCTGGGGCCGCACGACTCAGGCAGACTCTCTACCCGTGCGCGTGTCTATTTCGCTTTAGGAGGTATCAGAGCGGAGTTATGGCTTTCGGATTTCTGCTAATTCTCTTCTTGTTGCACCATGTCCAAGCTTGACGATAGCAGTGGAGCGCTGTCTGCGGCGGCTGTTGCTAAGGAAACACTCAAGGATCGAGTGACCCAACTTGATGGCAAGGTCGACCATTTGGGCGGACAAGTGTAGACTATGGCAGAAAGGCAGGAGAATCAGGAATCGTTGGTCACCAGACGCTCGCTAATGAGTACCGCGTCTTCCCAGTGAAGGAGAGCCGTCTTCATGGGGCCTCAACGATCCCGGTGGCGATGTCCAAAGCGTGACGGACTGGGTCAAATTGAGGTGAGGAGCTTGCTGTGGAGATACCGGTTCGTGAACCAAATGTCCTGGCGACTCCAGACGCATTTGAGTCCCGGAACCGCAGCCATTCAACGGGGGATTCGAAATGCCAAGGCTCGAAGACCTCTGGGACATGGAACAGTACTTAAATTAAGGCTGTTCGTGCCCCTTTTGACGACCAAGTCACAATGGCAACAATGTATCTTTCTGGGGATACGAAGCTGTGGTGGCGGACGCGATATGAGGACGTGCTGGAAGGCCGTTGCGAGATCAACGCCTGGGAGGAACTAAATAGGAAGCTCAAGGAAAGGAGCAGTTCCTCTGCCTGGGAACGTTGCACGGCTCGCACGAGAGTCCCTGATGCGGACCGGCACTGTTCGAGAAAATCAAAGCAGACCATGGGGGACTGACCCGAGCTATCGACAAAGAAGGACTTTGATAGTAAGGCACTCAGACATCAAAAAGAGGGCTACTTCACTATGAATGGTAACATATGAATTGAAACTAATGCGACGGGTGTCAATTACCAAAAACGACTCGACCACTAACTTAGTCTCGCGGGACTAAAAGGTCCTCGAAGGGATGCGAAGAATATTTGAAACCACTCTCGAACCATCACACGGATTCCGACCAAACTGCCCATGATATGGTAAGAACGGAATGGAAAGGCAAAAAAACGATTCTATGCGCAGACGTGAAAGCTCTATCGATATTCCATATCTCCTATTTTGGGAACGATTCCCTCGTCTGAGAACCGCCATTCACGCACTATTCCTCTCCACTAAAAAGAGCGATTGAAAATATCGATAACCTAAACAAAAATGCAGAAGTGAGCGTATCCCAAAGCTCTCCCCCTTTTTTAGCCAACCCCATTTTTCACCTTGAATTGGTCAAAGCCAAAAATCTGATGAATAGAAGGAAAGGAGATCTGAAAGATACGCGGACGACTTGACTATAGTATAGGTTGGATGTTTCCGTGAGCAGTAAGCAGCGGATCTCCCCTTATTTTGGGAAAGCTGGTGGCCGCGTGTGAATTCTTTCAAGGCAAGGGGCGGCCTGATTCGACATTGTTGTTTACTCTGATCTGGTCGAGGTGGTTTTCGTTTACCAGCGCGTAGGTGGTCTAAGTTCCTATGACCGAGTCTTTCTGGCCCCTGTGAACATCTTTTCTTAATGTATTAAAGAGGGCCTCTCTAACCGGTGAAAAGTGGTGGGTGTCCACTAACGGCCATTCCTGGCTCGGCTCCGATAACGCAATTCCGGGAGGAGTCGGTAGTTGGGCACTGGATCCCTTCGGACCTGGAGAACGTGTGACGCTGGGTCGGGGTTTGGTGAACCAACAGGTCGCTCCTCTAGTTGAAGTATCGGGCCCCTTTTTCGTTGCCTAGGTTACACCTTCGGAATACCCCAGAAGGGAATTTTTCTCTACTTCCCTCAATCTTCACTTTACGCCACGCCGACTCCCCTTTCGTCATAAGGCGTGGAATTAGACCAAGGGGAATCTCCATAGGAACTAGTCCCTCAGATTTCATCGTAGGAGATCGAGACAGAGCCCCAGGGCTATGGAGAAAGATGTAGATCGATCGCCCTAGATAGACAACTACATAGAGGGTCTCTACAAGTCTCTATATTCTTTGATTTCGTTCCCCCCGTAAGATCAATATCACAACTAATGAGGTCTGCAAGTTTCACAACTAAGTAATACCCGATCCGATAGTTTACGATATAGATAGATAGATATTTAACAACAACATTCTAAAAAAAGATATTAATAGATATCGGTAGTTGTCCGGTCGTACCCAAACAATAATATTCCAGAGGGAAATGCACCTAAGATCAAATATTTCGAGCCGGCTTCCGTGGAAAATTCAGACTTTCTTTTTGATGCTGCGATTACATAAAAACATAAACTTTGAGGCTCAATAGCTAAATACATGGCAATTGAATCATGAGCCGAGATCATAAAGAGCATACTGCGAGTAGGAAGTGGAATTAATACAATGAATTCAAAAGCATCAAACCTCTCTTGTTCGAAAGAATCGAAACACATCGAAATGGTACCAGCCGTACTTAATAATAGAAGGATTTGGCAGAAATATGTAAAATTGTCCCTCCTAAAAAAATTATTCCAGAATAAATGGGCAATAGTTAGGAGAGGTGCGCCAGCGGCGAGCAGAAGCAAGGTTATTAGATACCTCAGGAAAGCCCGGCCAGAACCACACGTGCAAGTTTCCCTGCATGTGGCTCGTCCGTGATAACTTCTTCGGATTTGCGTGAACTAGCGGACCGATCACTAAGTGGGGATGCTCCCTCCAGCATGAGGGCTTTTCGGAACTGGTTAGGAATGGGCGCCACTATCCCAGCCCGGATCCAGCCGGGTTCTATTGATCATGTCCCCTTCCCAACAGTTGTACCTTGTCTTGGGGCGTCTTTGGCTTTACGAGAGAAAGCCCGCCGGAGAAAAAAGTCTTTCTCTTCCCGTCCCGGATCATATTCCATTCCGGTGCGTCCACAGAAGAGGAAATCGCAATGCATCTTGCTCAGCAGGCGTAGCTTGGAGTAGGAGTGTAGCGTGGGTAAGGTAAGGAAAGGGGCCGCCAGAGAGGAAGCCAAACCGGCCTCTTAAGCGCAGCTAAGCTAATATGTGCCGGAGAAAGCCAGGTGCCGGAGGTAAGCTTTATTCGGCCCGGAGCATTGATTCCCCATAACGAATAGGCTAGCTCTATCTCTCAATTGCCTATCCTGTGCTCGAGAAGGTCCCCCAGTTCCTCGGCAACACCTCGAGGTGCATTTAGTTGTCTTCCATTCAACTCGGGATATTCCTCACTCCATGGCGCCTTTCGCTCATCCATTCCGCCCGCCCGTCCAGACGCGGCGCCCTTTTTCATTATCATCTACCGCCCTTTCTTTCCTCCCGGCTATTCACGCATGAAGATCGTCGTATGTATGCTCGACTTCGGTTGCCGGTAGGAGTACATTATGGCAGGATCAGTCACCCGGGCAAACCAACCCTCCTCCAAGAAGAATTGTGCTATGCCCCCCCGATCCCTATAGAGCGAAAGAGCTGCCTGGTGATCCCTAGGTTGCAGCACGTCCGGTCGTTAACTCCTCGCGCCGCTGCCGCCGTTTCTAGGACCGACCGACGCCTCACCTGCACAGGTACCTACGTAGTGTAGTGTCGGTCGCACATTCAACATAGCGTTCGGACTCATGTGCCTTCCAGAACCAGGGGTCTTCGAGCCTGCTGCGTACGATTAGCCAGCCTTGCGGCGGCAAAAGGATTAGACGTCTCCCCATGCTAAGGTTCCCTGCGGTCCGAACCCGGTGCCGCATTAGGTTAGGGGACTGGGCGATAATAGCTCCTCCGCATCCCAAAGCGCGCTGCCCTCCTAGGCGCGCAACACTAAGTAATCCAAGCCAACCCACATTACTGACTAACGGCGGATAATCATATTTCTTAGAGGTACTAAATACAACTCCATGAATGAGCAAAATGGAGGTTGCATTAATGATAAAGATCTCTGGGGAAACCGCTAAAAAAAGATTGAACATGTGGGAGGATTCGAACGAATTCTGCTTTCATTTCCCCCGTATGGAGCACTGAGTTACTGACGTTACGGTCTTCAGCAGGCAGGCTGCACTCTAGGCGGCGGCTAGGAAGGATCGCTAGACCAGCAGCCAAACCAACAATGAATGTGTAATGATGGTGATTCAACCCCGGGCTCAATAAAGAATTGAATGTAGAAAGGGGATCCTAAACTAAAAAGGAGTCCATGACCCCTTTTTAGAGCGTATAAGGAGAGGTCGAATTCCAACCTTTTCTCTCGAGTATACCCATTACCAAAAAATGGACGTCACTTTGGGACACATGCGGATAGTCGCCCCGCGTGGCTAAAAGTAAAGCAAAAGAAAAGAGCTAAAACTCTTTTTTTTAGTTTCACTGAGAAACTCGAGTCTTATAAAAGACGCCACTATACGAGGGAAGTCCTCGGGTCGAGTCCTTGCGAGTTCATCCCAAACAAAGCGAAACCCTTCCGGGTCTTGTTCGGGAAGATGCAGATAAAACGCCAATAGCCTGATGTCAGCTTCTACGGCATAAGCTTTAAAGAAGAGAGCTATCAACGCAATAATAAACATTTCATAAGAAAATCCAATTTTTTTTTATCTCAAAGGTATAGTTTGGAACAGTCATTTCAATCTTTTTCTTCCAATTCTAAGAAAGAGAAATCCCGAAAAATCCGTCAATAAATGACGAACCCCATTATACAGATGATAGGACAGGGCTAAGGCAGTAATCTCGACGGAGATTAGGATAAGCTTTGATGAATAAAAGAAAAATTGGTAGAAATTCTCATAGGTGAAGCAAATCAAACCCATTTTAAGACAAAGAAGATAAAAAAACAAAACCAGAGTGGCTAGGAAAGCCCCGGAGATTCTATGGGAAATTGGAAACGTCGAAGTGAGCTGTGGCTTATAAATAGGAAGATGAGGAGATAACGGGCGAAGGATATTCATGATCTTAGGTTGGATTTCTCTTCATTCGCTCCTTGCTCGCGGAGCGGCATACCGAAAAAAATAAATTATCGGATTGGAATCGATGACTTAAGCCTCTTTCTTAGGGCGTTTAAAGAGCGTGACTCTTGTTTTTGAAGCGCTGAGTTACTTAACCATCTAAGAGAAAGACTTTCTCAAAGGGCTACCTTTTCTCTTAAGAAAATCTCGATATCCTCTCTCTCACTTGAAGAAAGCAGTCTTTCATTATTCTTATACTAAGATGGACAAGACCACAGACGGGCAGATCCTTTAGGCTCAGACATACTTGACTCACTGATTGGAAAGCAGTACTGGTCAGTCTTATTAAGTCGTAAATATATAATAGTATTGATAATGATACCCGACTTTGACTTTTCTATTGGAGCTTCCCTCATTCCTTTTATCGAACATAATGATGCGAATCGAGCTTTAATGAGTTCTAATATGCAACGACAAGCAGTTCCGCTCTCTCGGTCCGAAAAATGCATTGTTGGAACTGGGTTGGAACGCCAAGCGGCTCTAGATTCAGGAGTTCCTGCTATAGCCCAACACGAGGGAAAGATCATTTATACCGATATTGACAAGATCGTTTTATCGGGCAATGGAGATACTCTAAGTATTCCATTAGTTGTCTATCAACGTTCCAACAAAAATACTTGTATGCATCAAAAAAGACAGGTTGGACGGGGTAAATGCATTAAAAAGGGACAAGTTTTAGCGGATGGTGCCGCTACAGTTGGTGGCGAACTCGCTTTGGGGAAAAACGTATTAGTAGCTTATATGCCATGGGAAGGTTCTAATTTTGAGGATGCGGTACTTATTAGCGAACGTCTGATATATGAAGATATTTATACTTCTTTTCACATACGGAAATAGGAAATTCAGACTCATGTGACAAGCCAAGGTCCCGAAAGGATCACTAATGAAATCCCGCATCTAGAAGCCCGTTTACTCCGCAATTTAGACAAAAATGGAATTGTGATGCTCGGATCTTGGGTAGAGACGGGCGAGATTTTAGTAGGTAAATTAACGCCCCAGACAGCGAAAGAATCGTCGTATGCTCCGGAAGATAGATTATTACGGGCCATACTTGGCATTCAGGTATCCACTTCAAAAGAAACTTGTCTAAAACTACCTATAGGCGGTAGGGGTCGCGTTATTGATGTGAGATGGATCCAGAAAAAAGGGGGTTCAAGTTAGAATCCAGAAAGGATTCGTGTATATATTTCACAGAAACGTGAAATCAAAGTAGGTGATAAAGTAGCTGGAAGACATGGAAATAAAGGTATCATTTCAAAAATTTTGCCTAGACAGGATATGCCTTATTTGCAAGATGGAGGACCTGTTGATATGGTCTTCAACCCATTAGGAGTACCTTCGCGAATGAATGTAGGACAGATATTTGAATGCTCGCTCGGGTTAGCGGGGGGTCTGCTAAATAGACATTATCGAATAGCACCTTTTGATGAGAGATATGAACAAGAGGCTTCGAGAAAACTCGTGTTTTCGGAATTATATGAAGCCAGTAAGCAAACAGCGAATCCATGGTGAACCCGAGTATCCGGGAAAAAGCAGAATATTTGATGGACGAACGGGAGATCCTTTTGAACAACCTGTTATAATAGGAAAGCCTTATATCTTGAAATTAATTCATCAGGTTGATGATAAAATACACGGACGCTCCAGTGGGCATTATGCACTTGTTACCCAACAACCCCTTAGAGGAAGGTCCAGGGGGACAACGGGTAGGAGAAATGGAGGTTTGGGCTCTAGAGGGCTTTGGTGTTGCTCATATTTTACAAGAGATGCTTACTTATAAATCTGATCATATTAGAGCTCGCCAAGAAGTACTTGGTACTACGATCATTGGAGGAACAATACCTAAACCTGAAGATGCTCCAGAATCTTTTCGATTGCTCGTTCGAGAACTACGATCTTTGGCTTTGGAACTGAATCATTTCCCAACCCCTGGCAAGATCCGATCGGAAATAACCCAAGAGGAATTAGAAGAGTGGCTTAAAAGCTCCTTTAAGCCATAAAATAGCCCTTCATTTGCACGAGATTCATATTCATTTTTGGGGATTCCACTAATAGACAGATTGGATAAGATTCTTACTCCCGCACCGGAACTCTTGCTTCTTGGCCAAGAGAGGCTTCTCGCTGCAATCGATTCCTAACATCTGATCGGCGATTGTGAAAAAAGAATAGGAGTCCTTTAGCCTTCGGTCAATAGGAGTCATTCTTCCCTCTAGTAGGTCAGTCAGTCTTTAAATGTGTTCCATAGAATAGAAGAGAAAGAGTAAGTCTTTACTCCTTAGTCTGCCGCTATCTTTCATCCCTTAATTGCCTTATCTTTGATTTTTCTGTTGTAAACCGGCCGTTTGTTAGGATCTTCTCGCCGTAACCAGTAATAGGCTTATCTGCCGTTTCATTCGCATTATCGTGAGCGGGTCTGGTGAACTACCCTTTCACTGGTTCTAGCTACTATTGGATTTGAACCCTAGCTTAGCACTCCCTCTTGTTATTGTTAGGGATATACTACCCGTCTAATCTTGATTCTCCTTTACAGACCAGCAGACCTTACATACGCAATTCCTCGATTCATTAACGTGCAAGAGAAAGCGATCCACAAGAGGGTTCGTCTACCGACACCATGTTCACTGTACACCGTTTGAAGAACTTAAGGCTTGACCTTTCGCTATCTGCGTCGGATTGTACTTCTTCATCTTCGTCTCCACTCGGCTGTCTCATGAAGCTTGGCAGGGTAATAGCCGACCTCCAACTCGTGGTAGTGGAAGAAGGGAAAGCTTCCCCAACCTCACTGACTTCGCTGTCGCTTTCGGAATCGGACGGTAGCATTATAGGTAATTGATACCCCAAGCCGTACGGGCGAAGGTCAATGTATCCTCCGGATGCCATCGCCTCCTCTTGGTCTTTTCTTAGGTAAGGCTTCAGGGGTGTAGTTATGCCTTTGCCCCCCATTCAAGCCCCTGGGGTACTCAAAGTCGTATCCCATGTTTTTCATGATTCTCCGAAGGGCGAGTCCGAAGTATGTGAGTTCGGGTTTTGCCTTAGGTGCCACACCAACCCTCCTTGATCTGACCTGAAGGGTGTGTCAGACCCCCTAAAGAATATGATTGGTTTTTCACCCTTTCCCCTACAATAAACACATTGAAAGCTCTCGACTCTGGAGACGGAGCATATTCGGGGCAATTGAATCCCGAATCCCTTACTCCATCTTGCCTTCTCCATCGGAGGTATAGGAGTTTCAAGGGGAATTACATTTACAACGAACTTCTTCATAGGTTGGGACCTAGGGACTTCGATAACATCATTTATATGGATGACATATTTCCCTTTTGGACCTGACTTAGCTTCCACTTCCTCAAGGTGAGCTTCGGCTTCGTTTTTCTTCGTCTTCCGGGTAACTGGCGTACATCTTTGCAATAGGCTTCAACCCCCTTAGGCTTCCTCTCCGCAAAGACTCTTTGTACTTGACCGTTCTTGTCAACGTACTTGAAACACTGGTGCAAAGTTGAAGGTACAATGCCGTTTGCATGGATCCACGGCCTTCCCATCCCAGCAAAAGGCTGTTGGAAGTCTCGTTCTCGATCACGTAGCAAGTGACTTCTGTCTTAAGATCTGCAATCTGGCACTTGAGGCGAATCTTGCCCATAGCTTTCTGAGACTCAGCGTTGTACCCTGGGTCTTAGTGCTGCTCAGCTTCCTGGTGGGGATCCCGAGCTTCCTTACCGTTTTTAGGGGTATAACATTTAGGGATGCCCCCGGATCTACTTGCACTTGGCGGAGTTTGACTTCACCAATATATCCTGAAAGGTACAGTGGACGATTATGGTGAAGGTCCCCTAACAACAAGTCTTCTCGAGAAAATGTGAGGTCCGGCTCCTCCGCCTTCATCTTCTCTTGTATGCCTCGGTTCTCTTCTTGAGGTACATCATTCACTTGTATCTGGTATGGGGTGCATACTTATCGGCTTCTGATAGAGCCTTGACAACAGCTTGTCGGATGTCAGGTGACAACCTCAACAAGTCATACATGGTAATTCTAGCTGGGACATTAGCTAGTTGTGCTAAAAAATAATAATCGAAAGGCTCATCTAAGCCGGGCAATGCTTTATTCTTCACCGTGGGGTTTACATTCTACCGTCTCGGGAAATTTTCGGTGGTAATCAAGCCCAGAGCGGGTTCCGTCTACATCATTTACACTGACTAGGGTCGGTGTCTCTTCAGAATCAGACTTTGAAGCGTCCTCAACCCCAGGATATGGCACACTGACCATGTTACAGGACTGTACAAGTGACATAGGCAAGAAATCTCCAAGTGTCATAGGGGTTCTAGCAGTGCCCCCGGTACTGTTTCCTTATCCGAGCTGTCAGTCAGTTATTGTTATCCTACGAGCAACTTCCCATCCAGTTGTAACCAAAATCTTCTTGGTATTCATGACCGAGATCTTTAAAAGGGCCCCTCACGGGTCAGGATCTCCTAGCTAGCTCCTTGTCAGCAGACGATGGATGCTACTATTTTTGCAGTATTTAGAACCATTTCCCTGGCCTATTTACTGTGTGGATCAGATCCATCAAATGTGGTGTATCCCGCCGTTCCTGATGGCACATCCTTATGGATCCCCATTAAAAATAACGAGTGAACGGTCTTGAAGCAAGTGCCTCATCCTTCTATTTCGCGCCTCTACCTGCTCTTCTTCCATCTTTAGGGCCTTATCCCTTCTTCATCTGAAAAAGAATCATAAGAGATTGTTTTTTCACGGTTTGGGTATATGAGGAGCACCCGTTTCACCAAGCTTGAGAAAAGATATGCTTAGATCAGCCTTTGCTGGCCTTTGGTCTTCCAAGTAAGGAGATGGAGATAACAGGGAACTATAGCTGCTAAAAAGTAAAATCAAATTATTGTATTGGATAGCTCATTTCTAACTCTGAGGAATTTCCACCAGCTAGCTAATAATGCTACGCACATCCTCCACAGTTCAAGTAAAGGAGCTCCCGGAAGTCTTCTATGGCTTTTGAGATATTGACTTATTACTTCTTTAAGTATTTCCCTCATGGTTAGGTGAACGTAAGGTCTCACCACTCTTCTGACTAAATGGGCCATTTGTTGCATTCAGAAGGAGGAGTTCCTTACTATTTATTTCGTATTTTTTAGAAAAATGAAACCTAGCCAGTGGAGCAAATCCTATTAATAAGAGTAACAATCAATTTCAATTAAAGAATAGCTCTTTACCAAACTGCATAGAATTTCGAACCACATCTATCTCCCACACTTTTGCTGGTAGCTGCACTCGTTTCCTCTCCCTTATATAGTGTTGAGCTAGATCCTAGTGGCTTTCCCCTCTCTTTCAAACTTCAAACGGCTTCTCGCCACATTATATCTACTATGATAACTCGAAAGCACGAAATGGAGCATAACTCGTCATGAGCCGATCAACATAAAATAGAGTATGCACAATACTATATTCAAGTTAACCTCAGGTGATAGTTCGTAAGGCGGGTCTTACTAATTTTTACCGGCTACATATTTGACTTTTGGGCCAATCATCGCGTTCTCCTAACACTTGTTGTGCATCTGCTCCGGATATAACGGATCTATCACGGCATCTCCTTGCATGAGACTTTTTTGGTTATTAGCTCCTGTCCCATTTATTCAGCTAGTCTGAAAGCCTTAGTGGATCCCACCAACCATATGGCCTCCTGTAGCCAACACTCTGCGTACATGTCTTTTGGTCAATAGTGGAAACGAGCTATGCATGTTATGAGTGCATAAAGGCTTAAACAACTTCGACAGGAGCAATAGCAGAATCCGGATTGTGAAGGACCTGTTCAATGGATGTTAAGGTTGGGCATTGGATGTCCTATAAAGAAGGAAGCTGTTACCAGGCTCTGCCCCGGTTGCGATAGGAAGGGGTTGTTGTAGTGTAACCATCTTAATTTCTACTTGAATTGCGCAAAGCAAAGATGATCCTATCTTAGCCAGGTATTGGATTGGTGCATGAAATATATTAGCGCTTCTTGAACACCAGGATAGGAGACTATGAAAAAAAAACATATCTGTAGCTAGCTCTTTCACTAAGACGGCTCCTATTTATTTCCATTGGATTTATACTTTGGGCGTTGTAAGCCTAGTAGACCTTAGAGCTAGGAACCAAGTCGTCATTGATTGGAATCCATCCCTCTTACTAAGGAAACCCCATTGAAAGATGATTACCATTGGCAATACGTTAGGATCACCTCCTCTAGTCCCAGGTGCCAATTCCTCTTCCATAAGATATCCCATCAAAGCAGTTCACTGCCCCTCGAGAGTTGGGCTAGGATGTTATCATATATCCAAGTGATCCCGGACAAGCAGCTTAGGTTTCCTATGCATACGACACTGAAAATGAAACCGAATGGGAACTAGTCCACCTGCCTCTTATGGGATTTTTCATAAAACACAATAATCTTCTTGATGAACAAGAAAGCGGCACTTCAAAAATTCCGCTGAGATTAGAAAAGTTCCGTTAGGTTCTTCGTCGCAACTGCTGAATTGAAATAGGAATAACCGGAAGTATTCCTTAAGAAAGTAAGCAAGAAATGAAATAGGGGCATAACGGGAATAGACTCTATCTCTATTCTCTTCTTTCTTTTTTTCTCACGATCTACTAAAGGGCAAGTAGCTTGATATTGGTTCAAATCCAATTCGTGAGATGGCAGTGATCTTTAGCTGGTCATGGCCATAATGTGCTCTTTTCCTCGGATTCATTGGAACCTTCTTTTTCAGAGCGAGACTCCCCAGGAAAGATAGTGTTTAAATAGTTCCGAGTCAGCGGTTCAAGGCTACACCGCTTTTGCGTAAATTCCTCCCTCTATCCGCCCACTCGTTACTACTTATGTAATATCACGATCCTTCATTCATAAGGTTGCCTCCCTTGGTTACAGGTAACAGGATATTTCACGTCACTTTGCAGTCCTGTCTGGCGTCGGTTTTTAGGTTCCTCAATCGGTTTATGGAGTGAAATTGATTGATGCCAAAATGCAGGTCTGGAAGGAATTTGTCATGTTTGGATACAGCTCTCCCTAGTCAAATGGCTTTGCGTACACCTACCAGCTATGTGTTGATGAATCTTCTCGATGCTGCTTATGACCGAGTCCCCTACGGGGCGGAGGCTTCACTGTATTATATAATTATTACCATCCTGAACGGCAAAAGCAGAAGCAGTTTAGTCGAGTGGATTTCATCCCATTTAAAGCTAGATCGAATCAAATAAGTGTTTGCCGGTTTCGGTCCGACCCAAAAGAGAGAAAGTTTTGCCAGAGCAGAGAGGTCGGGATACTCATGATAATCGGATGGATGTCAAGGCTTTCACTTCCCAGGGAAAACGACCACATATCTATAACTATACCCCATTTTGATCGACTGATTCTTCTGCAATGGCTGGATATGGGCGGAACCAGGCTAAGGCACCAATGAAGAAGGTCGCCCTCTTCTTATCCCTCTCCTAATGTGTTCCGATAGCCAGGAGTTCGGGCGGGCCCGTGTCAAACAAACAAACCAATCAATTGGAAGCGGAACTGCCAGTCGAGGAGCTAGAGGAGAGGTTCCTTAGCGAGTACTTTCGTTTGATCTGATCGCCGGTCAAGAGGAAGTATCGGAGCCGGGGAGAGTTGATATTAAGTAAATAGATGGAAGGACAGATATGAGCTCAGGGATAGGGATTTCAAAGCATTTCTATTACTGATTGCAGCTGTATTCTTTTATTTCTTTCTTTCTTCCCTCTGTTCCATAGGCTTAACCGGAGGATCTATATCGATACAGACAACTATGGATAGAGATCCGGTCATTCCTCTCCCCTTCCAAATGCTGAAAGCAAGCCCTTGCTCACTGAACTATCCTTTGGAAGGGAAGGTGAACTCTTAAGAATGACCAATGGGAAACACACAAACACGAATAGTTGCCCTGATAGCAAGCAATCAATCGAACTACCGGCCGGCACAAAGGACTCTGCTTTTAACAGTAACCCGAAATCCGCCCTTGTACCCCCACTTCAGGCTGTGATTGAGAGTGAACTTTTCGATGTCGATTCTTGCAAGCAAGCACTCGGCTTTTTGATGATATTCTTTTTCTCTTAGACTTCGCTTGCATGCTTGGGTATCGTAGACAACTCGATTCGTTGGAGCAGCTAAAGACCTACCTTGAAATGCTCCACCTATTCCCCTCTCCCAGCTGCCCCCAGGGCTTTAGCCCATTCTTCCCAGTAGGTGCAGAAGCAGGAAAAGAAGCGGAATTAGCATTGATCCGAGCAGAGGCAGTTGAGTCTTTAGAAAAGGATGCTCCGGCATGAAGAAACGCCTTATGGAAGGAGGTCCCGGAAGGAAGCTGGCACTTGGAAAGAAACAAGTCGTATCCGGAACGAACAGATGCTTGCTCACTCAAAGGATGTTTATTACCCGGCACGCACCACAAATTGGAAGCATTGAACCTCTAGGAACCACTCCTTCAAAAGCTAACAACGAACTGAGATAAAGGGGAGTGCTGCCCAGATAGATTCATTGATTCGGATCGACGAGATTACTTCCATTCCAAAGGAGAGTGTCTAAAGTCCCAAGACCGGTTAGCCAAAGACCCTGGTTCTCATCGTTGATTTGGATGTTTTGCCAATGGAGGGTGGGAAGTAGATAGACACAGGTGCCGTTGATCGGAATGATGGCTGAACTGAACTCGTGCTAAAACTGTGGTCCATCAGATCAAGATTGCAAGAAAAGGATCAGTCGAGTAGATTTGTTTGGTTCTTTCCGAGCTTCAATGCTTTTGCTTAACAAGCAGTCAGTCGAGAAAGACATCAAGAAATTAAGATAGACGAGTGGATTCCACTTCCTTTCAAGGTTTCATTCTTCCGCCCACCCCCAGGCATAGCTCGCCCCATCTCACCCAGCCGGAATGAAGGAATCAACTAGGTCCCATGGGCCATACATTATCAATGAAGCTAACTCCGCCTGTTCTGCTTGCTAGATCCTGGACTGAAGTCCTATCAATGGCAGCTCGACCGACTGCTCTGTCCGATCGATTGGATGCACGTAACTTCCTTCCTTCTGGGTGGATGGTATATCGTAAATAAAGGGCAAAGGGGTGGGTGCGTGACCGGCTGCTATCTGGCCATTCTCCGCTATTTATCCTCTCCTAGCAGGAACACACGTTCTATCGGATATCGCTATTAATCAAAGGCAGTCGGAAAGAAACAAACAATTGAATGTTGGGCCCTTGCTCCTCTCCTGGCAAAGAATGAATGCTTGAGATAGGAAGTAGGAGATATCGCTCAAAGCTGCTTCTGCCGGCACATCCCTCCTTTATTGATTTCTTTCTGTAGGGGATGGGCTACCCGAGCAATGCAGCTTCTAATGCACTTGTCCCCTTCCTTCCCGCCTCGCTTCCGTTCCAATACTTTCATCGACCATGGATTCAAGCGAGCTACCCCACATAGCAGGTAACCCTATCCCAACCCTTCTGATTGAGGACCAACCCCTATCAAATACGTTACCGCCCTCCTCTACCTGCCTTTGGATTCCCGGGGTGAGTTTTGGGCGAGTAAGGGAGGATTCTCTTCTGTTGTTTTCGCAAGCTTGCTTCCCGACCGACCTTTGAGATCGAGATGTAGAGAAATGAACGAGATCAGGAGTTGTTAGATCGAATGTGCCGCTTGCTATCGGGCCGAGTAGACGAATCGAATGCCAACAACTGCGCCGATGCAAGACCCTCCATCCGCAATCGATTAAATGTCTCCTTAACAACCGAACTTTGCTTCAGTCTCATTCGATGTGGATTGGCCGACCCGAGGGGGAGAAATACCAACCAACGGGCGTTTTCGGCATTAGCGGTTCTCCTTTCCCCCCAACGCCAAGGAAGGGGAGTAGGTCAACCCCTAGGGCTATTCATTCCATTCGAGTCCCTACCCCGGAGCTATCAGCTATTAGTTATACATCTGCCTGTATCTTTGTCGAAGGAGAAAGCTTTGATTCAGTGGTTCCGGTCCTCAGTCATTCCATTATCCCTATATAGTTGTGTTAACAACTGGCCGTAATGGAGGCAATAGATTCAATAGCGGTATGTGAGTCCCGAATCATAGGTGATCCGAATCGCCCTTGCCCCGCTAAGATAGAGCTTGGTTGGCATCATTCTTTCCGACCAGAGATTGAGATTTATACCAGCCAGAGATTGATACCAGATGTGCACCCGGAGATGAGATTTGATGTCGAGCCATCCCATCCCGATAAAGCGAGTCTCACGATTCTCGATTTCGAAATATCTTAAGAGATGAGAGAAGGCGACTGCATTGGCGGGCGGCACAGTCCCTGATTCGATGGGCAGCGGTGGAGCTTGACGCCCAGGAGTCTGATTTACTTCTATCTCTGATGATAAAGTGAGGTACTTTCGCCAACTACCCGAGTCCGATTCAGAATTTTGTATTGAAGAGGGGCCCCTGTGCGGCCCTTGGTTAACTGTCTCGTTTCCTCCCGTCATATTCATTATCGTTCCGTCAAAGATCCCGAAAGCGGCTAGAATAAAAACCAAAAGGAGCCATCCTTCACGGGCTAAGCCCCTACTCAACAGGACTCGACTCCCAAGAGAGAACCCCATTTTCGAAAGTAGGGACTGAAAGAAATCCATTGAGCCGAGTTTCAGACAAAGAAGATAGAAAAGAAAGAATAGCGTACCTCCAGTAGGCTATTCTTTCTTTTCCTTCTATCTTCGGATGGAATATAGTTGTACTTGCTTCTCATCGCTACTGAAATAGGTTTCTTGGACTGCACTTTCTACTTATCCCCGATTTAGCTAGATCGATGGATCAGAGTTCATTCGTCTCATTCTATTCTCGGCTGACATGGATGATCATCTGCTCATGAGCTTTACTCGACCAGCCCAAAGAGTCTATAGCGACTAACGAGTCAGCATTCATGCTTCTACTTCCTAGCCTACTGTCTCATTCATCTG
>CM047748.1:20593713-20971013 GCA_026225825.1 Pistacia integerrima | reverse complement strand
TTAAAAGTCCTTAAACCAAGACAAAAATATATTCAAAAAGGAATTACAACTTAATCTTTTGGTTTTCAAAGAAAGGTATGATTTTGAAAACCTTAAACAATTAGTTCAACAAATTTTTCCAAAAAAAATTCATTTTATCCCTAAAGATTTAAGGAAAACTAAAAAATTTTATGAATTTCTTCTTGTTGATTCTGACTCTTGTGAGTTTAAACACTATGAGGATAAAAACCAACCAGGATTTATCACTCATTCAACCTTTCATATCATGAAAATCCTTAGTCCTTTCTTATTGGGGATCTAACCCAAACCAATTCAAAAAAATTTTCCAAAATTTTGATCCCCGTGGATATAATTACTATCTATATATACAATGTTGTCAATGTGAAAACTATAGAAATTTAAGCACTTGCTTTGTAATATGAATTTTTAATGATTTTCCCAATTAAATTATATGCTTTGAATACTCCAAAATTTTAGCAAATTAATTATAGATTTTGCCTATAATTTATCCTATGATATATATATATGGATTTTATTTGGAAAATAATAAGAAAGTCCCTTTGTCCCAAAATAATAGTATGCCTTGGAATGATGTGGAATGTTTAGGAAGAAACATACAAATACAATAAATATAATTGCTTGTGATCTCCACTATGTTGATAGTGTGACATTATATTATATAACGGAATGTTGATTATAACAAGATAAGAATAAATATAATTATTTAATTTGATGAGAAAATATAAAATATTATAGGGATACTATGTTACAAGCTGATAAATTTATGCTTTAAATGAGCTTTATATCCCTTATTTTTCTCTACAATTAATATGATTAGTATTACTTAATGATCAACGAGATGATTCATACTTATCAGCTTTTGATACACGTGGTATCATAGATGCTTAAAACAAAAGTGAAAAGAAATTATGATATAATTTTAATAATCTTAATGAAAATTATATTGAATAATAGATGTCGGATAATATTTTTTCGACATCTAATTTTATTTCTAGAATTGATATACTAAAAGTTATAACCATCTCAAACAAAAGCCTAAGAACGAACCAAGAGATAATTACCAAATTACCCTCATGTTGCAAAGTTTCAATGTTTCATATGATGTAATGGAACCTGGAACCATCATATTCTTCTAGTTCTCTGCAAAACTCAAGTTTTCATGGGCTTAGATCCTGAAATTCCAAGCAATAAATTGGGCCCATTTAGGCCCATTAAGGGGCTCCAATATGACAAAGATTGCTTGATTTCAATAACTCTTCAGGCCCATTTAGGGTTCCAATTTTATGTATTCACTAATATGAAGTTTCTTTTTTCTTTTTCTTTTATTTCCCCATTTTATACAATAGAAAATTAAAAAAAAATATATATTATTATCTTTATTATGAAATATCCTATAAGGATCCAAAGCATATTCTTTTTTTTAATAAAGTTATATAAGAGTATTGACCTTGTTACCAATATGTTGGTACACATCTCTTATCAAGCTTAAAGACAAAATATTATAATAATATAATAATATAATATCTTTAAATTACCATTAATATTATAATATAATATAAATTATATTATTAAATCAACTTAAATTACCATTAATAATTTTATATTATAATAATTTGTTTTATCATATTATTGGACAAGTAATATAGTGGCTAGACATTATTAATCACATTAGTTAAGAATTCATATGTATTATGCTACTTGATTTATATGTATTATGTATATTCTAATGTGGTTATTGCTATATCAAAAATAAATTAAATTATGATTTATCAACTTTTTCCCACCCAAAATAATGGTTTAATGAGACTTTTGGATCTAAACTGTTGGGAAAGTCTTTTGGTGGTTAGGATTGATCAGAATTTAACTTGGGAGGGATGATTACGTAAACCCTAATCGCTCGATTACGGACGATTGGTGGGGTCGGGAGGGAGTAGAGTTTGAGAAGGGTTTGGTAAGTGATGATCGACGAAGAGAAGGACGGTGGTGTAGGATCGTAGCAATGTTAGAATCAGAAACATAACATATATATATATATATATATATATATATATATAGATATATATATATCTATATATATATATATATATATTTATTTAATTTTGTTAATACAAAATAATATGGTACCGACATATTAGTAATCAATATGAAATGAGATATTTGTAAGTGTAATTTTGTTCAAAATATAACAACGCTAATAGTATTTTCCCATATTGGATTCAAAATGCCACTTGAATTTATCAAGTTGTAACTTCATTTTCAGCCGACAACAAAACTCATGGTTGCAAAAGTTTTACTTCCTTTTTTTTTTTAAATAATAATAATAGAGAGGAAAATTATTTAAATTGACAAATTCTTTTTTCATTTTTTACGAATAAAGTAAAAAGAAAAGAAAAGAAAAATTCCTTTTAATTTATGTGGGCGATGTAGTTCTGCTAGAGAAAGATCATTCAAATGACAAAGATCCCAGGGTTAATTTGGTATTTTCCAAAGCTCAAAATCATAGAATCCAATCATTCTCTTCTCCCCTTTCATTGTCATTACTTTCTCAAATCCTCCTACGCCACTGATATAATCCTCACAAAGTACTGTGCATTGACCAAAATACCCCCACACTCTAATTTTTTTTTAAAAAATGAATCCAAAACATTCCATTGTTATTCTACACTTGAAATAATTTTAATTGATATATATTTAATTTTCTTTTATAAACTTGCTTTATATAATATTTAAACTTTTTTTCAATTAAAAATACTTTTATTGTTAAAAATCCTTCAAAATTTTGACTTATAAATTGATTAGATTTTTCATTTTAAAGAGTTAATTCGAAACAGTCCTTTTAAATTTTATTCGATTCAATTTGGTTTTCTATTAAAAGACATATTATCTTTTTATTCAATTCTTTTCAATTTGATTTTTGGATTCAAATGTTTTACATGTTATTTTTAGTACAAATTAATCCGATCTATTTAAATTCCTAGTCAATTTTATTCGGTTCGGTTCGGATCTATTTTTCATTAAAAAAAAAAAAAAAAAAATTATTTTCCGTAGACTTAAAAGACTCTAAAACTAAAGGGTATTTTAGTAATTTCTAATATCCCCCTCTTTTAAATCCACAAGCCTCTCTCTTCTTCTCCACTAACTCTGCACTGATCTCTCCGCCATCGCCACTAATTTCTTATATCTCACCCTTTTAAACGCAATGTCTCTACTGCACCTCCAAGTCTCCTCCTCCTCCGCCGTCCGATCGCCGCCTTCTCTTCCGTATAAATACCACACCACCGTTACCAATGCCAGCTCCACCCACTCTTCCTTCCCCTCCTCATCAAAGAGCTCCAAAAGCTCCTCGTTGGCAGTAGCCTCCTCATCGACGAAGCATCAACTCAACAATGGTTCGAGTTTTAGAGTAAGGTCGAGCTTGGATACTGTAGAGCCCACTGTGGGCCAGGTCACCGAGGTTGACAAGGACACCTTCTGGCCCATCGTTAAAGGCGCCGGCGACAAGACGGTTGTTCTCGATATGTACACCCAGTGGTACGCTTCTTATTTTATTTAATTTTGTGTAATTAATTATTTATTTTTCTGTAGATTTTTTGAAAGGTTTATTTTTTTAAAATTAAATTTGGCAAGGTACGGGGAGGGTAATTGTGGTAAGGTTACCGGAATTAGGGAAGAAAGTTTATTATTTGAGTGAAAATAGTGCATCTATTGGAAATGTTATCTAGCATTCTCAATGTAATTTAAGAAGAAAGTATGTTATCTGGCCTAGCCACGCCATTTTGTAGTCTTAGCTAGGATGAGGGTACTTGGTTTTGTAGTCTTGGGCAAGAGAGGAGTAATATTATGTGCATGTTGGTCCAATAAAATAATAAAATTTTACGGTATGATAAGATTTTATTGGACTGACATGCAGATAGGGTTACGCCGTTCTACCTAAGACTTCACGTAGGTAGTAATTTTCTATGTAACAAGACTAGCTTATGGACTAGGAAAAATCATCATTTGAGTAATGCTATATTTTTCAAGTATGTATCTGAAGATGAAATAATAAGTGAGAACCGATACAACAATTGCTGTGGGATTGTAAATTAACGGTGACCTTTAATTATTGTCTTGCATCCGAACTTAGGATGTGTAGTATATTTTTACTTTTGCAGGTCTTTACTTACGGTATTACTTGTGGTTTACTGGCTTATAGTTTGTGGGGGCGGTGATTTGAGTTAGTGTTACGTTTTTGGCCGAGTGAACTTAAAAATAAGGTAAGTTTACTTAGTTATGAAGGCACAAGAAGAAGAAAGAGAATGAATGATCTTGCTTGGCTATGGAGAAAGCACAAACTGAGCAAAAGTTTATAATTTTTATTGGTTTAAAAAAAATTTCCCTTCCCAGATTCAAAGAATTTTACCCTTTCTTCATGGGCAAGCTGGATTAATTTTTCTCCTCTCTTTTTCTTGGACCTTCATCTAGACATAACTTAGTAATCTTATTATATTTAAGTTGTTTCATCTCTATCAAAAAAAAGAATACTAACTCAACTCTTGCTCCATTGTGCGCGGGTACCATAGTAACTATGGCTGCATTTTGGAGTGGTTTTGTAGAATGAATTTTCGAAAGAAATAGATTCTTAAAAGGTGGAAGCTTTTTCTCTATCAAGTTTTTCTTAAAAAGTGCATTTCAAGTAAAAAATGCATCTACAAAGTACCTTGCAAACGCTCCTAAGTGCTTTTCCTCTCCCAAAAAGAATTTATCTATTTCAATGAAACGACACAAAATAGATATAGAAGCATTTTTGGGATTTCTGAAAACACTTTTGACAGTGCCAACTGCCAAAAGTATTCCCAAATACATTGGGTTAATTTGTTTTTCAAAAAAAATTAGCGCAAACAAGCACTGTGAAAGATGTTTTCAAGGTCCCAATTCCCAAAAGTGTTTTTGTGTCTCTTTGTAGTATTTGATTTAAATAAACAGGAGAGTTTTTTGGTAGTGAGGAAGCACTTGGGAAGTTCTTTCAAGAAACTCACATAGCTCAAAAATGCTTCTTAGAAGATGCATTAAATTCATGCCTTACATTCATGTTCGGATTGCACCAATCCGTAGCCTGTAAACAATTTGCAGTTGCAATTTACACAAAGGGGTTTGGTTAGAAAACAAGTTAGTTCATGTCATTGGCATGCTGTATTAAACATGAAACGTCACATTTGTAATATTGAACTTCCAGATTGTAACTGAATATCACCTCTAATGCTACAAATGTCAATGTTCAATGTTACATATCTGATGTTTCATGGTATAAAAATCTCATCTAATAACGTTATCTCCATCATATTAGTGACGTCCTTTACTCAAGTTTTACCAAACTCCTCCTGGTGGGACTTAACCTTGGAGCTGAGGGCCAAGCTAATAGCTATATTCTTTATTCTAACACTGAAGATCACCATTATGCTTTTTTATGATTAACAATCTTCTTGAATAGCAGCTCTGCATAATTTTACTTATATTCTTATTTCTTGCAGCTGGCGAAACATATGTGAGGTCTTAATCTATCGTGAATAACATTATTGTCTTCATTTCTGATATTTTCTGCAGGTGTGGTCCATGCAAAGTCATGGCTCCAAAATATCAAGAGTTATCTGAAAAATACTCTGATGTTGTCTTTCTAAAGCTCGATTGCAACCAAGAGAACAAGGTCAGTAGTTTGTTGCTACATATTTTATTTTTAATATCTTTATTATCAGTTCTGCGACGAGTTTATGTAATATGAAACATCACACTTAGAACATTGAACAATTTAGGCTAATACTACGCATACAAATTGTCTCATACAAACTAACATGACAGTACTGATGGGTTAATTTGTTTGAAAACAATCCCGATATGGTAGTTGCTACATGAAAAAGTTGTTATATGAAATGTCTGGCTTGAGGATCGGCGTCGGAGCATAGCCTTTTTCGCATAGTGAAGTCGGACTAATATTATTCATACAAACCTTTTTATACAATCTGATGTGATAGTACAAGTGGGTCACATCTGTACAAATAACGTTATCCCGAAATGGTAGCGGGATATGGTTCTCTCTCACTTTCTCTGATGTATTTATAAATTTGAAATAGCAGCCACTGGCGAAAGAGCTTGGAATAAGGGTTGTTCCAACCTTCAAGATTTTGAAAGACAACAAGGTTGTAAAGGAGGTGACTGGTGCCAAATTTGATGATTTAGTTGTTGCCATTGAAAATGTTAGATCAAGCTGAAAAATTCGTCTTTCTACTTGTTTTCCCTGTAAACTATTAACACTATAATGAACAATATGTGGACTTGATGTATGTATTTAGCTCAAGTTGAAATAATGGAAAGAAAATTTGCTTATGTACATATTTTCACATCTTTTTTTTTTCCCTTTTTTCTGGAAGAGTCTATCATACATCTGACATGATATGGTACGGTAACGTTGAAATATATATATATATATATATTGTGATTGGGGTCATCCAGGCGAGCTTTGGATGTATCTCGACTAATCTCCGAACTTTGAAGTTAACGATCGGATAAACCCACTAGTGGTCGTCCCTATTAACAACTAAGGGATTATCGAACTTAAGACTTCTTGAGTAATACATTCATTCAGTCACCCCAAGGGTGGTTAGCGTTGAAAGTTTATTATCCCATCCATAGATGTATTATGGTGAACATTGAACCAATGAATGATGTGTTTATATTAAAAACAAAACCATCTGTGGATTTAATTGTAGAGAAAGTCTATGATATCAAAACGTATTACATTAAGGATATTATAAGTTAATACATTCATGCTATATAAGTTTTCGGTTTAAGAACGATTTGATTATATTAATTATAAAGATAAATAAGAGGAGGAAAAAGAGTTTATATGTGACATACTCTGTTTGTTTAAGTTTTTAGAATAACATTCTGTTGTGAATAAGATTTAACCAAATAAAATAGGATTCTGATAATGTGTTTGATACATTTTTAGAAAATATTTAGATTATTTTAACCTCCTACATTTATTAATTTAACTAAACATACATCATAATAAAAGTTTATAAATTAACAAAAACATTCAACCTATCCAACTATTGTCAGCAGTCAGCCACCGCTGTCGAACGGTGGTTAGCAGTCGCTAGAATGACGCACGATCGACTATATCTAATCGGTTGTGCGTCAATCTGGCCGTTTTCAATAAGATATACTATGGATAAGGTAATAGAGTTGGATAAAGTTTGAAAAGTTAATCAAAGAGGAATAAAATTATAGAATAATTGATATGGTATTATCTAATAGTTAAAATATTTTCTTAAAAAAATTGTGGAATGACGTTACCGTCATGATTTAATTAAAATCTTATATGAATTTAATAAAATTCAATCTAATTAATATCATATCATATAATAAAAAATAATATTTCCAAATTTAACGAGAATCATAGATTTAATTAATTTTGATTTCACTTTAATTAAATTAACTTTTAAACATCCTCATCACAGCTGTGTGAGATCCCATACAAAAAACATGTATCATATACTAAAAAGTAATATTTCCAAATTTAATGAGAATCATAGATTTAATTAATATTGATTTCGCTTTAATCAAATTAACTTTTAAACATCCTCATCACAGCTGTGTGAGATCCCATACAAAAATGAAAAAACATTCCACCAATCACAGCTGTCCATGTCATCATGCTTGACACATGCTCAAATCACAATGTGAACCATGTGATCTTATATAGAAATCTCAATGAATTATTTTATTTTATTTTCTTCCTTATTAAAATCTCATTTTTTTAGAATTAAAATTAAATGCCACCAATAATTAGCAATATTTATTCCTTCTTAAAGAATATTACAACTCATGTGATGGTCTAACTGTTTTTTCGAACTTAAAATTTTATAATTAGAAATATTAAATTTATTAAAAAGATAGAGCTTTTAATATCAAAAATTCAACTTTGAATTAAAAAAATATTTTAAACATATTTAAATATTAATTATAGCCAATAAAAAATGTCCACACAAGCATGCGTGACACATTTTGAAATTACTATAATACCCTTAGTCAAAGTCCTACATAGAGTTCTAGCTAAATGCCATTGTGATATCATATCATTAAACAAGTGAAGACTTTTTCTTTCTTATTATTATTTTTTTAATTTTTAATATTTTAATAATAAAAAATCAGGACCCATCCTTATCAATTATAAGGTTTTAGGTAAAGTCAAGTTATTTAATTACTTTTGAGTCCATATTTTATTAAATATGTAATTGAAATCTAAAGATATATAAAATTACAAGCTAAATCAAGATTTGGCTTTATCTCGATATTTTGTGATGGGTATTATTATCCATTAGATATTTATTAAGTTTATTACAAAATATATAAAATTAATTTTTATCATCAAACTAATTAAACCTTCAGAAGTAGGGGTGTAGCTAGGATTTATAGCCCGTGGAGTCAAAAAATCTAAGTTCATAAATAAGCATTAACTTACCTTGTGACTTAGTATTTTTTGATTAAATCTAACCAAAGAAAGAAGAAATAATGAGAAAAGAGGAGATGAATTGAGGAAGAGAGAAAACGTGAAAAATAAAAAAAGGGGATTTTCGAATCTCGGGATCAATAAAATATGGGTAATTTTAGTGGGGTCAATATAAATTTTAGTAGAGTCAAAATTTTATAATTACTATCAAACGTATACCTATTTTTACTAATTTAATAATTTGGTTGCCCTTATATAGAAGTCAATAAATTTATTTATTCTTTAATTTTTTAATATGAAATGTATCACTTGTAATATGAAACTTTATCTTTATACACAATTAAATATCGTATTTTATTTTAAATCTATGCCTAATACAAATAACCCATGTGATGATTTTATGCTAAAAAATTGTTAACCCTTTCTTAATGTGAGAATATGCATATCCTAATGTGATTAAAAACATGTTTTCATTTATAATTAAAATATTATTTTTATATAAATATTAAATATTAATCTTATATTATTATAATTCACCATTAATCTCTATAAATCTTTCTTCTTATTCTTCTTCATCTCACAACAAGAAACTATCTCTTTGAACTTTGAAGGAATTGTTTTGTAAAGGGAATGGGTTTTACTTCCTCTTTAGGTATGTAAATTCTAAATTATTAATTTTTTTTTTTTTTTTTTTAAAGAATTGGGTTGTTTTTGCAATATTTTGAAACTAGATATGTGTTGGTTTAATTTTAGTGAAATATTTGTTTGTATTTTATACTAATTTTAGTGAAATATTTTATTATTTTACGATCGTTACGTTAAAATAACAGATTAAGGTATATTTTTCTATCTATATTTATTGAGTTAGCTATTTATATGTATATAACGACTCATTTTATATCCTACTGGTTCGTATAAAAGTTTGTATAACTCATAATATTTGTACGTTTACTAGTGTCATCTGATATAAATACTAAATGTCCAACTTTAAGTTTTATTTTTATTGAAAATAGTACAAATTTTTTTTTTTTTATCATTGGAACATATAATTTTTGTATGATTTATGATTTATTATTTTTAAAAATAAAGATATCAATAACTGAAGTTTTTAGGGTCCTAAACGTTTGAAAACTTCCACAAACACCCCAAATTCCAAAAAGTCAAAAGTCAAAAACTCTTCATCGTCACCATTACATAAAAGCCTTTCTTGGTTTCTCCTCAAAACCAGCGAAAATAAAAACAGAAATCAAATCAAATTCAACTTCAATTCCAATTTCAATTTCGTTACAGAAATTCAAATGTGCGGCATCTTCGCCTACCTGAATTTCGGCGTCAGCCGTGAGCGCCGCTACATTCTCCAAGTCCTCTTCAACGGCCTCCGCCGTCTCGAGTACCGCGGCTACGACTCCGCTGGCATCTCCATCGACGACTCCCTCCCTCCCTCTGCCACCTCATCATCATCATCATCATCTTTAACTTCAATTTCCTCATCTCTTCTCGTCTTTCGCCAAGAGGGCAACATCGAATCCCTCGTCAAATCCGTCTACGAAGGTTTGATTCTTTCTTTTCTTCTACATTTGCGGGTCCGGGTCAACGATTTCGGGTTTGGTTTGAATTTTTTTAGGCGAAATTCCTAATTCGGTTTTTTTTCGAAGAATCCGGTCAGTTTACTATTTTCCGATGGGTATCCTTTAGTTTACTGTACGGTAATGGCACCGGACCAGTAAGGGAGTAACTTATTTTTAATTGAACAGCTAATTCACTATGATTCAGTGTTTTTCTGGGCTCAATTTTCCGAGCGTATTCTTTACTTTACCGGCACTTGATATCTTGCATTTATAAAAAAAATTCGGGTGTCTGATCATTTGTTTAGAATTTCGGGTTGACTAGGCTGGGCATCTTCTTTACTTCACCGGGCCAGTACGAGCACTTGGACCGTGATCTGGAGGCTGGTACTGCCCAGTAACATTATCTGACCAGTAAGATGGTAACTTTTTTCAATTGGACATTTAATTGACTCCCAAGACGCCTATTTTGATTTTTTTTATCTTTTTGGGGTATGATTCTTTGTTCTCTTGTATATTTATGGAATTCGGGTCGTCCGGTTTAAGTCAATTGGATCAACCCGAATTTAAACTTGCATTTAGACTATGATCGGAGAGCTGTTACTGGCCCTGTACTGGTGCCGTTTCAGTAAGAAATTAGCTTGTTTTATTCAACAGTTGATTGACTATGAAAGGTGCTAATTTTCATTTATTTAGTTTATTTTTTGGGGTCTGATCCTTTGTTTTCTTTTGCACATTTTAGGGAATTCGGGTTTACCCGGTTGTTAGCTTTCCATGGACCTTCTTTTATTGAAACATGAGTATTAATTTGTTTTAATTGAACAGTTAATTTACTATAAAGAAGCTAATATATGCATAATAATTCAAATTTTTTGAGATCGGACTGTATTTCATATTGTTTTGTGTCGGGTTTGGATCAATACAGTTGGGTTGGCCCGGATGCTATGTTCGGTATTGTGTGATGAAATTATGGGAAAAGTGTAGTGTTTTATTAACTTTGAAGTTGAGGATATTTGGTTGGATTTAATTTATGTTTGGTGTTGGCCCAGCTGCTATGTTTGGTATTGTGTGATGAAATTATGGGAAAACTTTAGTGTTTTATTAACTTTGAAGTTGAGGATATTTGGTTGGATTTAATTTATGTTTGGTGTTTTCGTTAAATCGGCATGGTGGGTCTATGTCACCCACCATTTGGTCGAGTGTAATGCAATAAAGGAACCAATAAGTGCTTTTGTTGTTGTGTTGTGTTGTGTTTTGTTTTCATTTTCTGTTTGTGTTTTCACTTCTTATATGGTTAGTGAGACATGGATTTGATGTTTTTTCTTTGTTTCCCAAAAAGATGGATACAGTTCAATTAAATAGGTTAAGTAGTTATGTCAAATTGGTATCTGTCAAGGTGGTATGTCATAAATGGGAAAAAAACAAATTTCGAAATTTTGTATTGTTTTGACAATAATACTACACTTACAAACTCTTCATTTATAATGTGAATGGAGCAACAATAATTAAAAATTAATCCTATAAATTAAAGTGGATGGTGTGTCTTTCATGCATTAGTGTCATGTCAGATTGTGTGGATTAGTTTGTAAATGTAGTATTATTTTTCTCTTGGTTATTAAGTAAGAGTAAGAGATAGATCTATAAAACTAACAAAAGGTTTGATTATAGTTTCAAGGCACATGTTAAAAACAACCAAAAGTTGTAACAAGACACATGTGACTTGTAACTTGAGGCGCCCAACGTATAAAGTTAAATGTTTGCCTTCTAAGCTAATGTGCACTAACATAGAATGTTAGAATTGTTACTTGTTACAAGTTTCATGTTAGATATTAATGCTTAATGTCTACCAATATTTTACTTATATCTGGAACCAAATTAAAACCAAAGTAAAAACAAATTGCTTTGTTTGTATACATTTTTTTTTCGGTTTCCTGCAATAATTTGATTATAACTTTGGATTGGAGCAAACTGATGTGCCTCCCCCTTTGTTTATGTCTTTTTTGATAAATGTATGTTTGTTTTGGTGTCTTCAAATGTTTTTGAGGTATTGCTCTTCCTTTGTGTTATAGGCAGCATTAACAGTTACTTGGATATTTTCCAGATGTTGCTGCAACGGAATTAAATTTGGAGGAGTCCTTTTCTGTTCATGCTGGAATAGCACATACCCGGTGGGCAACTCATGGAGAGCCAGCTCCAAGGAATAGTCATCCTCAGACATCTGGTGCTGGAAATGACTTCTTGGTGGTCCACAATGGAGTCATTACCAATTACGAGGTTGGGTATTACGCAAATTTCATCATACGTTTGAGCGATTGGATATCACACAAATTTCACATTTCAGTTTTTATATAAGAAGCCTCTTTACTTGATGGGCTTTGTTCATTGGAATGAATCTTGGAATGGAATGGGCATTCAACAAAAATTTCCATTCCATTGTTTGCCCATTTCCTAGGAATGTTGGAATTAGTTTACAATTATTAATTCTATTCCCTCATATTCTCAGCCCCGTTTACCCTAGTTGCCTAAGTCTATGAGGAGATACTGTCCATTATTTCTTTTGAAATGTATTAGTTATACCATTCAAGAGTCCTATGTTGACATGTAGTTGGTGGTGTTCCTGAAATTGAACCTTTCCTAGTTGAGTTTGGACACAAGAACTTCCTAAATCAATAAAATACTTGATGCTGAGATCTGTAGGAACATAGGCCCCCTCTCACTCAAGTTATTCATAGACAGTGTCCAACCAATTTCTTCCCTTGGTTTCCTCCACGCTTTTCTGTGACTGTATAACTGATTTTTGACTTTGACTTTCTTTCAGTTTGTGGATTACCCTCAGTAACATGATACATGATTTTTGCTCCTATATTAATTCCTGTGGGTTACGTTTAGGCTATGATACTAATGCTCATTCTTATTTTTTCCTAAATGGTATTTCAATTATATATCAACTTATGCTGAGAAGTATTTTCAGGTGTTAAAGGCAACACTGGTGCGACATGGATTCACCTTTGAATCTGAAACAGACACAGAAGTGATTCCAAAGCTTGCCAAGTTTGTTTTTGAAAAAGCAAATGAAGCAGAAGGTAGTTTTTTGCTCATTATCAGCTGAACTTTGTTTACTTCAGGATCTCTTTGAAGAATCTGATATTTTAGACTTTTCATTTTTCAACTCTTACTATGCATGCCAATCATAATGTGCTTCCATAACCTCCTTTACCCTTGTCATTCCCTTTCTGCATTTGCTATTGTTTGGAAGATCTTTTGGAAGTCTGGCTATAACAGTAAAAGATAGGGGTTTGTGTTATGGTTTTAGAATCATGCCTTGTGTGGGTTGTTAGCATGAGTTGATGAAATGAGAGTAGAAAGTCACTGTTGAATTGAGAGATAATTCCCCAAAAAAAAAAAAAAAAAAGAGAGAGTAAGATAGAGATACTAAATAAGGTCATTTTCTAGTCAAAGCTTATGGCTCATTGTATTGCTGTTATGGCAACAAAAATGCTCGTGTAACTGAAACATATTCAAACAAATCTAAACATGCTCCAAAATTTTGGATGAGTGTTACTATCTGTCTTACAATCATTCTGTTTTCCTGCCATTTCTACGGTCAAGGCATGTTGCATATTGCATCTTGTGAAATTGGTTTTTGGTCCTCCTGAACTGCTATATTAATTTTATATAAGATTCTAATGAAATTAAGATGACTTTAATTTTTGAGTGTTTCATTGTTTGCTTTGCAGGTGATCAGCCTGTCACATTTAGCCAAGTTGTGCTTGAAGTTATGAGGCATCTTGAAGGGGCCTATGCCCTCATTTTTAAAAGTAAACATTATCCAAATGAGTTAATTGCGTGCAAGCGTGGTAGCCCGTTGCTCTTAGGTGTCAAAGTAAGTTTATACGTGGAAAGAAAATATGCATATAGCTTAAAATTGAGGTTACAGTAGCATTGCTTCTTCACCACAAAATCAGTTATATGAAATTTATATTATGGTTATGGTTTCTTTCAATAGATTGCACTGTTTTGAAATTAGTTAATATTAATTTAGACTTCTGATTTTAGCTTTATTTAAATGATTACATGTTAATTTTCTTCTTGTTCTGTTTAGACTTCCCTGTTACTCAATACTGGTATGGTGTCAATAATTTATTCTTTGTGGAATCTAGTCAAATATCGTTTATTAGAGATTTATTCATGGCCCGTGTGATGGATAATTTCAATAGAAAGCTTGATTTTGGTATGAAAAGTATTTCCCACTGTTGCCCCCTTTCTATCTAGGTATGAGCAAGAAAAGTAAAAGAGAGATTTGGTTGCACTGGAAGCTTTTTAAGTCCCAACTAGATTGTGATTGAAGCTTTGAGGATTTAAATTGGTGGTTTCTTAAAGCATTACCTTGATATATTAAATCTTACATCCTGTTTATACATTTTTTTTGGTTTCTTGTTTCTTCAATTTTTTTCCAAATACATAATTGCTACCGTCATCTCAGGAATTAAATGAAGATGCAAGCAATGGATCCACACTTCATGATTCCCAATTTCTCTCAAAGAATGGGCAGCCCAAAGAACTTTTTCTATCTAGTGATGCCAATGCTATTGTTGAACATACTAAAAAGGTTTTGGTGATTGAGGACGGTGAAGTTCTTCATATTAAGGTAATCATTCATCTACCTAACTCATTGCCCATGTAGAGTTGGTTTGCGGTTTTTCTACATGAATGGGCAAAAGGGGATCGCCACATTACTTTGTTTAACTCTCCTTGTTTGATGCTTAGTTACAAACAGTACTTTCTCAATTTCTTTGCTTTTTATTGTTTCAGGATGGAGGTGTTTCAATTCTAAAGTTTGATAATGCCAAAGGAAGACATGGTGCTGCTCCTTCTAGACCTTCATCAGTCCAACGTGCCCTATCCATTCTTGATATGGAGGTTGAACAAATAAATAAAGGAAATTATGAGCATTATATGCAGAAAGAAATTCATGAGCAGCCAGAATCTCTGACAACTACCATGAGGGGGAGGCTTATACGTGGAGGTTCCTGCAAAGCCAAGAGTGTTTTGTTAGGTGGATTGAAAGACCATCTTAAAACCATTAGACGGAGCCGACGGATTGTTTTCGTTGGCTGTGGTACAAGTTACAACGCTGCTCTAGCTTCAAGACCCATCTTGGAAGAACTATCTGGTAAGTGCTGTTTGATTGTCTCTAAAATTTATTAGACTTAAAAATAAAATATACTGATTCTTCTTTTTGTCAAAATTTTATATCATAGATGTCCCTGTTACTATGGAAGTTGCTAGTGATCTATTGGATCGGCAAGGTCCTATATACAGAGAAGATACAGCAGTTTTTGTCAGTCAATCTGGTGAAACTGCAGATACACTAAATGCTTTAGAATACGCTTCAGAAAATGGTGCGTTGTGTGTTGGCATAACAAATACTGTTGGTAGTGCAATAGCTAGGCATACACATTGTGGGGTTCATATCAATGCCGGTGCTGAAATTGGTGTAGCAAGCACCAAGGTAAAGAAATCGCACATATAGAATTAGTTCTCGTATAATTTTGTTTAGTCTGTTAAAATGTTATTGTTATTATCGACAGGCATATACAAGTCAAATAGTAGTGATGGCCATGTTGGCTCTTGCAATCGGAGGTGACACTATATCTAATCGAGCGAGAAGGGAGGCAATAATAGATGGCCTATGTGATTTACCTAGTAAGTTTCAGTTGCTTTTGTTTCGATCTTTCATTTTTATTTTTATTTCCTACACCTAAAGTAGTTCTCTCCTGTATATTTTGTCATTGTAGACAAAGTTAGAGAGGTCTTAAAGCTTGATGCCGAAATGAAGGAACTTGCAAAACTATTGATTGCTGAACAGTCACTTCTCGTCTTTGGGAGAGGATACAACTATGCAACAGCGTTGGAAGGTGCTTTAAAAGTGAAAGAAGTAGCACTTATGCACAGCGAAGGGATTCTTGCCGGTGAAATGAAACATGGTCCTTTGGCGTTAGTTGATGAAAATCTTCCTATTGTTGTAATTGCTACTCGTGATGCTTGCTTCAGGTTGGTTCTATTGCGTTTGTAGCAGTAACTTAATCTGAAATTTTTAATGTTCTAGTACTGACATCTTCCAGTCACTTACAGTAAGCAGCAATCTGTTATTCAACAACTTCATGCTCGCAAAGGTCGCCTAATAGTTATGTGTTCAAAAGGAGATGCTGCATCTGTGTGCCCCGGTGACTCTTATCGAGTAATTGAAGTTCCTATTGTTGAGGACTGTCTTCAACCTGTAATTAACATTGTTCCATTGCAGGTATCATCACATCAAATTTCGGATTTATTTGTGCTTTATATATCATTGATGCAAAAATTTTATCTACAGTTTGTTAGCGACAAATGGTATATTAAATACTAAATAAGTAAATCATGTAGATAATTTGATACATACTGCATGTTCAACATACCTTAATTAGCGTAGATTCTTCTTAAAACACGCTAGTGCATTTATATTCTTAAATCTACCAAGGTTTTTCAAAACAAGTTGTGCAGTTAATATATGTTTTTGGACGTTATCTTCTTTCTGAAACATCTAATGCTTTCTCTGTTTCGTTTTTGAGTATATGGTTGGTAGGGATTTCAGATTCATAATGATAATAACAACACTTTCTGGGTGCAGTTACTGGCATATCATCTTACCGTGCTAAGAGGTTACAACGTTGATCAGCCTCGGAATCTTGCAAAGAGCGTGACGACCCAGTAAAGAAGCGTATTCGACAAACCTCATGATCATATTATGATTCCTAATCTTGTATAGAAGTAGTAGAAAGCTTACCCTCATTCATATGATTTTTCGACCTCATTCTCACCTCAATATTCGTTATTCAATTATGTTGAGAGGTTGCATAATTTAGAAAAAAAAATAGGCATATTGATGATGGAGGTGGAGAATGGCTTGTTAAATTATGTGTTATCAGAATCTGGAGATTGCATTTTAGAAAGACAGTAGTTTGAAGGCTCTAATTTACATGCTTTGTGTTATAGAGGAAATGATGAATCATTCTTAATTTAATTTGGAGCAATTGAAGGGATACCTGTGGTTTTTTTTTTGTTTTTTGTTTTTGAGCATCCAAGAACAATTTGCACTCCATTAAACCTATTGAACTCCACCATAATGTCCTTATAATTGTCGTTTCTTATCTGAATTTGACGATAATAATCATTTGTTACCGAGTTCAACCATAATAGTCGTTTCTTATTTGAGTCTTGGATGAGACGAACATATCAAATGGTTGTACTCGATATGGAGGAATGAGATTAAATGAATCAATTCTTGTTATTTTGACGAGTCTAAAACCTACAATTTGTTATCGTTAAACAAGTCTTAAATAGTAAATCAAGTATGATCGGTTTATCATCGATACACATGTTTTAAACTTAAACCAGATAAAATGTATATGTTTTAAACTTGAGTAATGCTACAATTATAAAAAAGAGTACACCAAATTTATGTCCCGAATGACGTGGCGTAATCCTGACCGTCGATTAATATTAACTCATAATTAATCGATGATTATGATTGAGCCACGTCATTCGGTACATGAATTTAGTACGCTCCTTTCGAGACTGTATTATTTTCCTTTAAACTTAAGCCGGATAAAATGTCACATGGTAAATTCAATTCCTTGTCATAATACAAGTCTTAAATTGTTTCATTTTGTATGTATTAAAAGGTAGCACAAACTCTAGGAAGAACTCAGATTTGATATAAGACTATTTAGTATTTTGTCGTGCATTCGTATTCATTAAAAGAAAAGGGTTCTTTTTTAGATTAATATCTTCGTTTTGATGAATTATAAGATAAAAAATTGATTATTTATTTCATTTATTATCATCTTTTATCCCTTTACAAATGTTAAACATTATGACATATTAGTAGATTATTTGAAAAATGTTATTTTAAAAAACTATTTAAGTTGAGTTGATTTGAATTAAATCGAGTAGAATATGATTATGAGAATGTGTTTGGTATAATATCTGAAAATTTTATTGGAGTGGATAAAATGTTGAATAGTTATTTGATACATTATTGGAAAATATTTTCTAAAAATATTTAGATTATTTTAACCCCTTACATTTGTTAATTTAGCTAAATACCCCCCTCCCCCTCCAACAATAAAACTTTAAAAATTAACAAAAACACCACAGCCACCCGATGGGATAGTCGACTGCTGGCCACCACCATCGGACGGTAGTCGGCAATTGCCAGAACAGTGCACAACCGATTAGATATGATTGGTCGTGCGTCGATATGACTTTTTCCTACCAGATCCATCATCGATCTGGCCATTGTCAACGACCAGATAAATTTGGCTGTTAATGGTTAGATTTGGCCGTCAACGGTTAGATCTCGGACTGTAGATATGGCCGAAAACAGCCAGATCGACGTATGTTCAGCCATATCCGGTCAGTCGACGATGGTTGTTGGTAGGCGATGGTGGTCTTTGGTGGATTAATTTTTAGATTGGAGGAAGTGAAAGTTAATTGTTTTTAGTTGAATAGAGTTGGAAAAATGTTTAAAATAGAATATTAGAAAACAAGTCCCCATATTTTTATTTTCAATAAAAAAAAAATCTTATTTGATTGAGATTAATTTTCAGAATAATGATCTTAATAAGTAAACAAATATATATTTTGTTTTTTAATCAAATGAATAACATAAAAATGATTAAAAAGAATGAAATAATTAGGGATATAATTCCTACAATTTGTTAATTGCTATCGCTGTTGGACTAAAGTGTTACTTAAGTCAAACCTCGTAGATAAATTATTATTATTATTTTTAATTGTTCCAAAAGAGTTAATATTAACTGATCAAGGTCCGGTCAGTTCAAATCCTCTTAATAAAAATACTATATACACCCATTTTACCGAGTACACCACACCAATAAAGTATTTTAATTCTAATAGAATTCTAGCCAACATCCAGTTACCCTAAGTCCCCAACCTCATAAACTACCTGAGAGTCTGAGACACGGCGCCACTTAACTACCGTCGCCATCTGCCACTCAACCACTGCTCAACTACTCGAAAACGGAGCTAAGCCGCCGAAGGTGAACGCAGCTGCCGCTAACACAGCCTTGACGCCGATCTCCGTTCAAGTTTCCACAGGTTTCGCTTTCGTTTTACTTTTCCAGTTTTGAAATTTATCAAATAACTTAATTTTTTTTTTTTACATGAATTCAAGCTATTTTTTCCTTAGAAAAATCCGAATTTCAATTCTAGTTTAACTTGAAGTTTGTTATTCCCGGTACCTGTGAGAACCTCAGGGGAATTCATTAAACTCAAACTTGAATTTAACGTCTTTAATGAACGGATGAGAATGGGACTGTAATATTTTTCTCTCATTAATATTTACCCATTGATTTTTCTTGGGTTTTGCTGGTAAAAGTGTTTATATTCTATTTGGAATATTTTTAGTGTTGGAGATGAAAGAAAGGAATTTTTTTAGTTAATGCTGAGATATTGTTAGATACTCTCATTTACATATTTGATATTTACTTGGCAATAGCATACCTAATTTTTCCTTGTAATTATGCTCTTAACGGATACTAGAAATAGGATATGGTTTGTTGAGATCATATTAGTAAAAGGATGATATTTAGATATAAAAGTGTAAGAAAAAATTTATTCAATTTCTATGTTGAGAACTATGTGCAAAAAATTTGATAACATATTAGCATTAGACGATCTGGAGAGCTTTTATATATGATGATCGATGATGAATGATACAAATGCTATTTAAAAGTTTGCCGGCTACGTATGTATCTCTTAAATATAATTGTAAATCTTGATAATAGTTGAGTAGATGAGAGAAAATAAATCTACAAATGGATATTATAGTATGATTTCATTCAGTAAATGATAACTTAAGAAGAAATATCCTTGACTCAAGAATGAAATTCTAGGTTTCTTTACAATTTCAAAGACTAGACAATAAATTCAGGACAGATATTGTTGACCTACTTAACGTTATTTCAAGATGATTTTTATGATTAAAGTTACTTGATACATAAAGAATTATTCAACATATTAATCTTTGGATTGTAAGCCTTTTCTTTTGGTGCTTAAAGTTGAAGTTACTCAACATCATGTACAATAAGTTCATTCAATTATAAATCTAAAAGAACGAGGGGTAATCATACAATATAAATCATGTTAAAGAAGACAAAATCCTTATGAAACTTCTATATGTAAACAAGTGGTAATTATTTTCCTGACAAAGAGAGGAGGATGGGAAATTAATTCATGGGGATAATTGGATCATGGAAGGTTAAGAATGCCTACCATTGTTACTATAATTTAGTAGTAGAAAATATAACATGCCTTCACTTCAATTAGAACTAGGCCAGAGATTGCAGTAACCTTCTTTGTTATAAGCCCAATTCAAAGCTACACGATTTGGAATGTAGGTGTGTATTCATTGAAGTAAAATTTCCATCTTTGGGGTTATGTTTTTCATATTTACTTGAAGGGTTCTTCTGGTTTTCTAATTTTTAAGTTGGTTTTTTTTTTTTTTTTTTTTTTTTTGGGTATATGTGTGTTTATAGTTTCATTTGTGAAACAGGTTCTTGAAGGAAGGATATTAAAGCTGTTTTAGAAGACAATGGGGAGGCTGAAGCTCTTTGATGATGAACAAAACGAAGATGATGTGTCAAAGATCGAGATTAATAAAGAATATGCAAAACGATTTGAGCACAATAAGAAGCGAGAAGAGCTGCAAAGGTACGAGGAGTTGAAGAAGAAAGGTGTGATTGAAGAATCAGATGAAAACTCTGATGATGAATCGACGGATTTGGAGGAAGGCAATGATGATTTATTGGGGCCTAGCAAACAAGACTTGGAGTTTTTTAATGCACTGTTGAAAGTGAAGAAGAAGGATCCTATTATTAAGGAAAAAGATGCTAAGCTTTTTGAGTCTGAATCAGATGGGGGTGAAGAGGAAGAAGAAGAAAGTGAAAATGATGAAGAAGGGAAGAAGAAGAAGAAGAAGAAAGCAATGTATTTGAAAGATGTGATGGCAAAGCATTTAATTGAAGAGGGGCCTGAGTTTGAGGATGAGGAAGAAGAAGAGTCTGGTGAGAAAAAAAGAAAGAAGAAGAGTTACAGTGAAGAGCAAGAGGAGATACGGAAAGAGTTTTTAAATGCGGTGAATGAGGCTGAAGGAAATGAGGAGGATGATGATGGTTTTTTGAAAGAGAAAAAGAAGGAAAATGATCATGAAGGAGATCTGGAGGATGACAATAATGATGAGTTTGTTAAGAAATTGGATGAGTATTTTGGTGGGGATGCTGAGTTGGATGAGAACAAGATGTTTCTGAAGGAGTTTTTTAGAAATAAGATGTGGATTGATAAGGAAAGGAAGGATAAAGAATTGGATGTTGATGATGAGGTGGAAGATCTGTTGAGAGAAGAGGAGGAGCTTGAAAGACAAGAGCAGTATGAGACAAATTTTAGGCATGAGGAAGGGGTGGATGATAGAGTAATGGGTTACTCAAGAAAAATAGAGGGGTCAGTAAGGAAGAAGGATAATGCAAGGAAAGAGCAGAGGAAGAGTAAAGAGGAGAGGATGAAAATTGCAGAGATGGAGAGAAAGGAAGAGTTGAAGCATTTGAAGAATTTGAAGAAGAAGGAGATGAAAGAAAGAATGGAAAAGGTGATGGCAATTGCTGGGTTTAAGGAGGAGGAAGATTTGTCTCTAAATTTGAAGGATTTGGATGATGATTTTGATCCTGAGGAGTATGATAGGATGATGAAGGCAGTGTTTGATGATAAATATTATGGTGCTGAAGATGTGAACCCTGAGTTTGGCAAGGAGGAGGAAGAAGACCAAGGTGAAATTGAGAAACCAGATTTTGATAAAGAGGATGAGTTGCTTGGACTTCCTAAAGGTTGGGATGTGATTGAATCAGGTGATGGATTTAAGGCTGCCAGGGAAAGAAGTTTAAAACATAAATTAGAAAATGGTGATGATGAAGATGAAGATGATGATGATGATGATGATGATGAAGATGATGATGATGAAGGAGAAAGAGAGGGCAGAGAGGAAGAAGAAGAGGTTCCTGAGGAGAGCAAGAGGAAGAGGAAACGTAAAATGTCACTTGTGCAGAGAGCTAGAGAGGAAATGCTTGAGGAGTTCTATAAGTTGGACTATGAGGATACTATTGGAGACATAAAAACGAGGTTCAAGTATGCAAAGGTAAAACCTAATAGGTATGGATTGAAGACTGAAGAGATATTAATGTTGGATGACAAGGAGTTGAATCAATATGTTTCTGTGAAGAAGATTGCTCCTTACAGGGAGAAAGAATGGAAGGTACCTGATAGTAAGAGGTATCAGCAAAAATTGAAGAATAAGGAGCTTCTCCAAGGACATAAGTTGGGTGACCGGAAGAATGGGAAGAGGAAGAGATCAAAGGATGATGGTGAAAAATCAACATCAGAGATTGGTGCCAAGGGAGATGGGAAGGCACAATTTGAAGAACCAAATGTTGATACGGACAATTTGTCCAAGCGTGCCAAGACAAGGCGTCGTCAAGCAAACCCTAAACTGTCTCACTCAAGGCTTGTTGCATATGGCAAGATTCCTTCTAAAGGAAAGAGTAAACACTGAACACCAGCACTGATTCAGGCCAAAGGCAGTAGAGGAGGTAATTCCTGAAGCTGACTAAATTTTAGTTAATTTAATGTTTTGCACTTTGCAGCTTTTTTTTTTTTTTTTGTGGTATATCTGCATTACATGCTGCTGGCACTAATAGAAAAGAAAATCTTATTATTCTGACAGGAAGTTAAAAGTATTACCAGGAATTGAGATTGCTTAGATGGGCTAGAACTCAAACTTTTGTTTATCAAATTATACCATTGGGCTTGATTTGGCTCGTTTGATAGTTTTATTTCTAGATACTCTTTTCATAGTACAATCATTCACTTTGAATAGTTGGCATAGAAAATTTTAATTATTTGGCTCTTCAGTTATGATGTTAAAATGTTTCATTCATAATGTATTCTATGAAATCTTTTTCTTTGAAAATATTTTTGAAGGTTTTTTTTTTTTTTTTTTTTTTTTCTTTTTTTTCTTTTTGGTTACCGGGGTGTTTGGGTCAGCTTACACACACTTTGACTAGTCTCCTGACCCCAAACAAGGCTGCCGAAACAGGACAAACCCTGCGGTCCGTGGCCAACAACATTAGCAACCGTTCTTGTGATTTGAACTTGAGATCACAGGGGGAGCAAACCCTTTGACCCCAAACTTTTACCACTCTTTTGTTTGTTATGTTCAACATGTTCCACCGAAATCTTTTTCTTCCTTTAAGTGATTGGCTGAACTGAACATCATTTATAGTTTATTTGAAAATGCTTTCTAAGGTGAACTGTATAGGGGGCATAATTTCTATAGCATTTCTTAAGGGTGAATCGGTTTAATTTTATTGTCTATAAAGGATTTTGTTGTCGGCTGTTTGATAATTACTCAGATACGATAAATGCAATCAATGTGAACGACAATGAATCAAATGAAGGTTCATTAAACTAACTACCCCAATGGTGTTACATTTGACTTTTATTTTATCATGAATCATGTAACTTTCATTCCCCTCCTATCGATTCAAACTATAAGTTCTATAAATGTAAATGGAAGAATCATAGCATAGTAGATTATGATGTGTTTTCTCATTAAATTCATTCGACTTGCAGAGCATCTTTCCGGTGATTTGATACCGCAACATCAAAGCATCCCCAATTAAAAGTAATTTGTGAGTTTTATCAATTTATATATTCTTACTCATCATTGTCATTTACTTCTAAGTCTCGGAAAGTCTTTTAGCCTATATCTACAATCACGCTTGCCCTTTTATATTGTAAATACATGATCTAGACATAATCAGGAATATATCTTTCTATGCTTCAACTTCACGACTCATGATCTTCAAAATAGCCTGATATATCAGTTTTGGTTGCACAGGCCATCCCTAATATTATTAATTATTACAGAGGACATCAACTTTGCAAAGAGGCAAGAGGCTGAGGAATGTTTTAGGTAATTTTTTATGAGTAAAGATCAAGAGTATTTTGGAAGAATGTTGAGTTATAAAAAATTTTGCCATTTTTTTGTACCATTTGTTAAATTATCTCTCTTGTTAATTTGTATTCCCTGCTTCCAAATTTTGCTATAAATGAAAATTTTCGATTGTTGGTTCAATTACATTGGTTTTTAATGGTGCTTATTAGCATTAGCATTATCGTTGTTGTTATTGTTATTGTTATTTGAACTCGGTTTAAACAATGTTTATATAAATCGAGCTTCTTTGGTAGACTCCGTTGCCACGGTGTCACAAGAAATTAGCATTATTTTGTTTATGAATTCGTTTTGTGTTTCGTGAGAATTACCATGAATATATTTTAATTCAATGTGTGCCCAACAAATTTCAATACAATTATTATATACCATGAATATATTTTAATTCAATGGTGCTTATTAGCATTAGCATTATCGTTGTTGTTATTGTTATTTGAACTCGGTTTTAACAATGTTCATATAAATCGAGCTTCTTTGGTAGACTCCGTTGCCGCGGTGTCACAAGAAATTAGCATTATTTTGCTTATGAATTCGTTTTGTGTTTCGTGAGAATTACCATGATTATAATTCAGTTCAATGTGTGCCCAACAAATTTCAATACTATTATTATGTACTTTCAATATTGAAAAAGTATTTGGTGAGACGGATATACCATGTCATCAACACCTTTGATAAAATCTTATTGGTGTTTTATGTAGATTGTTAGATGGAGGAAATAGAAATTGAAAATAAGTGTATATGCTCATCCAATTAGATAGACCTTGTCATTTACATTTTTAACAAAATTGATCAATGGTGATGGTGTGTAAGTTGAAGAAAGAGGAAAATGTGTATATGTGATTAAATTTGATCAGAGAGACTGATAAATGACTACCTTATGAAATTGTATTATTGAAAAAGACTGATGGGCCTGTCTGATTCATTATTTTTGCCATATCCTATTCTTATTCTGTCCAAAATACATATTTGTTTTTCTATTCTCAAAATCAAATCTTATTATGTTCAACTGTTTTTAAACTCTTTAGGTTTGTTAATTTAACTAAATATCATAACAAAAAAGTTTATAAATTAATAAAAACACCTTCATTTATCCATATTTGTCAGATTTCGGTCACTATCGTGAGAAGGTGGTTGGAATTTGTCGTAATGGCGCACTATTGGTTGGATCTAACTGGTAGTGTGTCGATCTAGCATTTTCTAGCCATATCCACAATGGATCTGACCAAAGCCAAAGATTTGGCTGTTGACGGTTAGGTCTTTGGCTACATCTAGTTGTCAACGGTTAGATCTGGCCATTTCCAATCAGATTCATGGTGGATCTAGCTGAAAAAGGTCATATTGATGCACGATCGATCAGATCCAATCGGTCGTGCACCATTATGCCAGATTCTAGTCACTTTTTGACGGTGATGGTCAGAATCTGATAAATGTGGATGGATATGAATGTTTTTATCAATTTATAAACTTTTTTATTGTAGGGTGTGTTTAGTAAAAGGTGAGGTTTTGAAGATGTGAGAAAGGGGATTCGTATGGTGGGGACAAGGGTGATTTCCGATGTCTAAAGTAGTTAGAATTTGGCTGTGAAACACTGAGTTCACGCAAAAATGCAGTGGCCGTCTGTCAGCGATTGGAGACGGAAACATGGCTGATCTTTATTTGTAGCCTTTTTCAGTTTTCAGAAATATTGAAGATAATAATAAATTAAGGAAAGAAGGCAAGACACTTGGAATTTTAAGTTTCGACTTTTGATGCGTAATGTTAATAGATGATCATGTCTTTACTTATAATAGACTTTTGATCATCTTACCTCTTTTTATAACAAAATTTATTAACGGATCTGTGTTGCAATTAGTAAAGTGTCGTTTTGAAATTTTTTGGGTTAGAAACGGTCATTATGCCAAACCTTGGGTGGGAAAAAGTGTTTACTCTATACATACTTACACAGAAAACGACGAAAATTAAAATAAGATACCAAAATGTTTTTTTTTTTCTTCTTCGTCGAAAGATTAGAGATATTACGTGGAAATAAAATAATACAAAATTAAAAAGGACACGTGGCAAATTCTGAAAGCGAGTAAAGAAATTTACAGACAAACACTCTTCTTGTCTTCGGTTTAATCGACCTAAACGCTCCGTCTCTGAGACTAGCGGCTGCTTCATCATCTTCTTCTTCCTCATTATCCAACTCCCTCACAATAAAACAAACAATACAAAAAGCCCTTTTGACGGATCTCTCTAAAGCTCAAAGCTTCCAAAATTTCTTCAATTTTTGTTCTTTGTAGACCCCTCTACTTTTCATTTTTATTCATTTAACACCCAAATGGCTTCCTCCTCCTCTCTCTCTGCTTCTGCTTCTTATTTCTCTGCTCTCTCCAAACCCCCCTCCGCTTTCCTCCATTATCACCATTCCGCAACTCTCTCTTTCCCCTTCTCCGCTAAGCCCACCTGGCTCAGGCTCAGGCTCAGGCTCTCCAACAAGGTGAAAATTCTCTTAGCCCATGTTGAAAATTTTTACTTTTTTTTTTTTTTTTTAATTATTGGAATTTTGATTTTATTATACTGAGTAGTGACTTGGAGAATTCATGTTGCTGAGAACTTGATTGAAACTCAAATGGGTTTAGTTCGCTTTATTAGTTTCACTGTTTGCTTAGAGATTTATTTATTATTATTTTTTTTTTTAAGTTGATGAATTTGTGAGTGATAATTTAGATTGCATAGAAAATTAGAGTGATTAAGGGAGTATTTTAGAAGTGATTTTGTAGGCAGTACTTTTCAGTGAAACCGCAAAAGCACATCACAGGGGTTTTCTTTTTTTTTTTTTTTTAAGTTAAAAAGCATTTGTCAAATGCTTCTTCGAGAAGTACTTCTAATTCTTTTCTTACTTATTAATAGGTTGAATTGGATTTATTTTAACTTATGCTTAGAGTTTTGTTATTTTTGTTTGTCTAATCTTTATTATTATTTTTTCTTGTTTTGCAAATTTTGTTTTTGTTTGAGTTAGTTATGGTAATTTTTTTTTGTTTTTTAAATTTGATTTAGTAGTAATATATGGTGCACAGAATGATTAAGGGTGTTTTTAAGGGCGATTTTGTGGAAATCACTTTTAAATAGAGTGGGTTTGGCAAAGCATCTGAAACCGTTTTTGGAAAAGAAGTTATTAAATGCTACTTCGAGACGAAGTTCTTTTCTTGCTTAAAAGCGTTTCTTTTTTAAACATATATTAATTGCATCAGTATTCAGTAGAAAGCAGAGCCTATCATATCTGATGCCATAGCTACTTTTGTTTAATTTAAGTGCTTTTCTGAAAAGCACTTGTGACTATCGGAAAGTGCTTTTGATTAAGGGCCTTTTTTGGAGTGTTTTTTGGATAGTGCTTTTGAGTTAACTGGATTCCTCAAAAGCATCTGAAACTACTTTTCTGGAAAGAAGATATCAGTTGCTTCTTGGAGAAGACATCCAGTTCTTGTCTTACCCAAAAGCGTTTTCTTGAGAAGCACATATCGGTTGCTTCTCTAGAAAGCCATACAAGTACTTTTCTGCTTCCAAAAACTTTTATTGTTTGTTTTAACTGAGCATTACAAATAGAAGCAGGAGCCCTTGTGACTATATGAAAACGTTTTGATGATGATGCCAAAGGCATTCTCATCTTCATTAGAAGTGTTTACGGGTTAAACAGTTTTCACAAAAGCATTCCAAAGTGCTTTTCTAAGCAACACTTTAAGTGCTTTCTTACCAAATAATGTTGATGGTATCAGAATTTGGAAAATGTTTTTGCTTTCTTAACGTGTATGAAGATCACTAAAACGTTGCATTTAATTATCCTTTTCTCTTTCCTGGACACACGGATTTATTTTCAATTTATATGTATCAAAAGGAAAACACAGTGAAATGTTTTGCAACAGAATACACTAGAAATGGTCTAGTCTTGTCGATTAGGTGCTAAAACTGCGCAATAGATGGATCCCAAATTGCTCAAGTAGGATTTTGCAAATAGCTGTCGAGACACTGTTATCTGCATTCCGATTAGTTAAAACAAAGATTTCCTGAAGCTTTGATAGATGAGCATGCTCTCGGCTTCTTCTCTCTCTCTCTCTCTCTCTCGCTAAATGGAGCTCAAATGTAAATTTTAAGTTAAAACCTTTTTTTTTCCTTTTCCCAAATATCTTAAAATCCTCTAGCCTCTGTTGCATGTGACATCAAATTCTAACGTAGGTATTGCAGCTGCCTACTACTTCCTTGAGTAGTAAAAAAAAAAAAAAAGTAGTGAGAATTTGCTTTTCTTATTTTTTATTTATTTATTTTTGGGATTCCCTACTGAAATTTGTAAAGCCAGGCGATTTTTTTTCTCTTAGCTAAGTTAATTCATTTGTCTCTTCTTTTCATACGTAATAATCTATGACTGTAATTGCTGTATAGGGTACTCCGAAATATTCAACTGTGGCCAAAGGCCAATTGAATGAGGTAAGTTTCTTTGAATCATTTTCATTAGAGGATCTGTTTTCAAATTTTCGTTCCTTCCTGGACACGCTTTTGGGATCACCTGTTGCCTTCAAGGTTGCTGTTGCGGGATCATCAAATGTTCCAGTCACATCTTCAACCGAATCAGAAGTGCCAGGAGCAGAAGCAAAAGATGCTAAGCCATCAAAAGAGCCTTCTCCAGCAACTTTGGCTACAGAGGAATCGATTTCAGAGTTTATCAATCAAGTTTCAAGTCTTGTTAAGTGAGGAAGCTCGATGTTTGCTTCTTTGTAAAATCCTCGTATATTTTGATCATGATCTGGAAAAGAATTGTTACTTTCTACATTTTCAGGCTTGTTGATTCAAGAGATATAGTGGAATTGCAATTGAAACAGCTCGACTGTGAACTAATTATCCGGAAAAAAGAGGCCTTGCTGCAACCTGCATTGCCTGCTCCCACTGTTATGATGCATGCACCCACTCCACCACCTGTAATGCCAACGGCCCCACCTGCACCTGCCCCTACACCTTCTGCATCTGCTCCATCTCCGGCTGCATCCTCATCACCTGCTCCTGCTGCCAAATCGGCTAAGTTTTCACTCCCATCTCTTAAATGTCCAATGGCAGGTACATTCTACCGGAGTCCGGCACCTGGTGAACCACCATTTGTAAAGGTGAATCATTCACGCTTAATGACGATTTCTTTATCTATAGGATATCATCTTTACTGCTGCACAAGTTTTCCTTTTTGCTCACATGAGAAGTTTCTCTACAGGTTGGAGACAAAGTACAGAAGGGACAGGTCTTATGCATCATCGAGGCCATGAAGTTGATGAATGAAATAGAAGTAAGTTTCATGTCACTTCTACATTTAAATTTTATACAAGACTAGCTGCTGGGTTTACTTTTCAGTAAAGTGAATTTTTGTTTCCTTCACATGGTGTTTGTATTTTCTTTTCACATATGGTTTGCTAGTGTTGAATTTCTACTTCCCTTACTACATGATAAAGTTGACTCAGTTTAGATTAGGAATATGCACGGCTCACCCTTATCCATTCTATTTTCAATGACCAACCTATATGTTCTATTCCATGCAAAATTTTATGAGGATTTAACCGTAGCCGCAAAGCCATGTCATGGTCCAGCTAAATGTTGAATGCATGAACGCCTTTTTACTAGTAATATCGGTCTTTGCGTTATTTGCAATTATTTTTTATGTTGCCTCCTCATTGTAGATCTTTTTCATGGATGTTCCAGGGTCCAAATTGGATATGCTTTTAGTAAATTTGAATTGTGTTTACCTAATTGAACTTGAATCTCTTTAAGTTCTCGTATGAATATGTTTTCTCATTTGTGAATAGTACACAACTCAAATTGGCATGGTGTCTATCTTTTGTTATTATCCTCTGCAATTTCCATTTCGGTAAACAACTTCGCTTAGGAAAATTAGTAAGAATAAGGTGAAGTACTCTAACGCAACATTAACATATTCATCATGTTGTAGATTTTACTAGCCAACGCTCGCTCTCCTACTGTGACAATGTTTCAATTTTAATCTTTTTCTTTGGTTTCTCCCGCTGTTCTATGTCTTCTTCTCAAACAGTTAGAAAAGATAGCCCTTTTGTAGTTTATTATATCTATTATCTAAAATGCTTTTCTTTCTTCAGGCTGATCAATCGGGAACCATAGTTGAGGTCGTTGCAGAAGACGGAAAGTCAGTCAGCATTGATACAGTGAGTTTCCTTACCCAACTTACATTGTGTTGATTTGTTATAAAAAACTTTTGACATGATAATGATTCGTGGAATTTTTCTCTTTGCAGCCTCTGTTCGTGATTGAACCCTAGAGTTATCAAGTAGGCAAGTAAATGAATCGAGTAAAGACTAGAGGACATGCTCAGTTTCCGGTAATGCTTGTCAGTCACGGCATTGTTTTATTATGATAGAATGTTTTGTTTTGATGAGTTGATATGTAGAGTGAGAATGAATGTTTTTTTTTTTTTTTTTGGGAGTATTCTCAGAACAATCTGATAAACTTAAAATATATTTTAAATGTAGATGAGGTTTGATTATGATGTTCAGAAAACTTGCCAATGTTGTTCATCCTTGTAAATGCTGGATTTTTATTGCCATTTTTTTTTAGAGTAATTTTACGCTGACAAATACTTTTCACTAATTTTCTTTTACAACTGGCAATTGGTCAGCTCGTAATGAGTCCTACCTGACCGAATGCGAGTTAATCAATTGTAAGTTGTCACGTCGCGTTTGTGAGAAGTATTTGTCAACCTATCTTTATTTTTATTTTATTTTTTAATTTATTTTGCATGGAAATTCATTGAGACATTTAGATTTGAATGTGTTTGTATGTATTTATTTTTTAAATCAATAAATTAAGCAGACCATTCTCTATCCTAGTATCAGCGTGATTTGATCTCAAGATCTCTTGTAACTTTAAAAGATTCAATGAGTGTGAGTGAATGTTTGATTTTATGTTTGTCATTGACTCTCTCGTGTTTTTTTTTTCTTTTTTTCTTTGATGATTTTTTTTTTCTTCGACGAAATTTTAAGAATTCGTAGATTTACATATATTTAACACAAATAAGAGGAGAGGGGAAGAAATTAAATGGTGTTTCATATGAAATTCCTTCTTCCTCATAATCTTCAAGCACTGAATTATATGATTAACATTAGAGTTTAAGATAGTTTAGGCTCTGTTTGTTTAGGCTATGTTTGTTTCTCTATTCAAAATACATATTTGTTTCAATATTTTTCAAAATCTAATTTTATTCTATTTAACTCAAAATATTTAGATTTTTTGAATTCCCTAGGTTTGTTAATTTAACTAAATACCTTCAATAATAAAAATTTATAAATTAACAAAAATACCCTTATCCACTCACATATTCTCGACAGTTGGCCACCACCACAACCTTAGTTTTTTAGAATAACATTCTATTTTGAATAGGACTTTTGGAAAATAAGATAGGGTTTTGAGAATGTTTTTGAAAAATATTTTTTGAAAATATTTAAATTATTTTTTAACCTCCTAAGTTTATTGATTTAAATGAACACCTCCACAACAAAAGTTTATAAATTACAAAAAAAAAAAAAGCTCACCCATCCAACTATTGTTGGTAGTCGGACAAAGTCGCAGGGATGGTGCACGACCCGATTTAACTGCCTGGCGGTGTGTCGATCTGGTTTTTTTCAGCTAGATTCATCGTGGATTTGGTCAGAAACGACCAAATCTACGGTCACAGATCTGGTCGTTGATAGCCAGATCTGGTGGTAATTGACGATCAAGATATGATCGTCATTAACGGTTAGATCTTTGGCTATAGATCTGGCCGAAAACGGACAGATCGGCATACGACCTGCTAGATCTAGTCGGTCATGCGTCGTTACGACATCGACAGTGACAACGGTTGGCAGTGGCGATGGCTGCTAGCGGGTGATAATGACTTGGGTGGATGGGGGTGTTTTTGTTAATTTTAAAATTTTTATTAAAAAAAGTAATTGTTAATGTTTTGAGTTGAATAAAATATGATTAAATTTTGAAGAATATTAAAATAAATGTATTTTTTCATTTTTTAAGATATAATAGTAGAATAGGATAATGTAAAAATAGTGTGCCAAACGCAGAGTAAATATTACATATCCTTTTATTTGATAATCTCACAAAGGTTATTAGAAATTAATCCAGGTCATTTTAATCACTTTGTTTCAATGTAAAGAGAATACCACTTGAAAAGGAAGTTTGGTCACTTCTATGATATATTACAAAAAAAAAAAAAAAAACTAATCACTTTTTTTCCTTTTTTTTAGGGTTAATTGCATTTCCCATGAAGAATATAATTAAGTAACAAATTTTCTCTTTTAGGTATCTGCAATAACAATTTACCTCTTTAGTCTATTCTATTAATGTTTTGAGTGTTAAATATAATAAGATCAAAAGGAAAATGTATTTGTTAGATGTCGGAAACAATAACAAAATAGTGACAACAAGCAAGACAGAAATCCTAACAAGAAAAATGATATGTGAGCAATAAATCTGGGTAGAAGCGGAATTGGCCGGTACTCGAGGTTCTAGTTCCTACCTACCTAGAACTGGCATGGAAAGGGTCAATTCCGGTTCCAAATTTGGTGGAATCAGCACTGTATGGTTTCGGTTCTAGTTCCACTACTTTATGAATCAGAAACGGGAACTGGAACCAAGGTCTGGGTACCAAGGGTGGCACCGACAGGTATTTGGGGTGTATTAGAATTTTTGTAAACTATTGGGAGTGTAAAATTTTTACAAAGTATATTTGTCATTTTTGTGAATAGTAGGGGGTATTGAGATTTCTTGGGTACTCGAAATCAAAACCTGATTTTCAAATCAGGTTTCGGTTCCAACTATCGAGGAATTAAAACCTGATTTTGAAGTTCCAGTTCCAACTATTGAGGAATCAGAACCGATCGGTTTCGATTCCAATTCTAAATTCCAGGAACCGGCCGATTTCAGTTTCTTGGCAAAAGGGCAGGAACCTGGACCAATCACCCCTAGACAATAGGTGGGAAAATATTATTTCAGATAGCAAAAGAGGTAAATTGTGTTATTCAATGATAACTTAGGGATGAATTTGTAATTAACTCTTCCTTTTTCCAATTTTTCTTCCTATCAACCAGGAGAGCCACACCCATAGTCCAAAGGCCTACAACGAAGAGGAATTGAAGAAGGCAGAGAAATTTTTGCAATCTTCTGTATAAATTAAAATGAACCTATTCTTGCATTTTCAACAAAAATGATGATCAATCAAATACATCTCTTCACAACCCTTCTAGCTTTTCTTTTTCTGTTGAACAAACCTTGTAATGTATTAGCAAATGAAAACATAATCGCCGAAACTTGTAAGCTCACTCAGTTTCCTCAAGAATGCATATCAAATTTAGAGTCAGATCCTCGCAGTTCCAGTGCAGATCTCACAGGCCTTTCCAAGATCGCCTATCAATTATCAGCGACCAAAGTGAATGAGACTATGTTATTGGCGTCGCAGTTGGTATTCAATTCAACCAGATTATGAAGCTTGGTCGTTTCTCCAAGTTTGTCTGAGCTATTATAAGTCAATCTCTAAACAGATTTTCAATGAAGGTATTGTGGCTTTCGATGAGAAGAAGTATGACAAGGCTTACCAGGTTCTCGAGAAGGCGAATCAGGCGATTGTTGGCTGCAACAATACTAACCAATCACCCTTGTATGAAAGCAACACTATGAATTACAGGTTTATTACAGATACCATGGCGATTATAAATAAACTTTTCTAACAAAATATCTTACATTCTGGATATGGATAAGAACAGAAAAACCAGGATTATGGATTATTTTTATTATCCTGATTTGAACTTGTAATCTTTATCCTTCCACACTAATAATCTTTTGCATAACATATTTTTGCATGGAAATGTATGAATAACCTTATTCTATGAAACTTCTCTCTCTCTCTCTCTTTTTAATCAAGTTATAGTTATTATTGATAATAATTATTAGGTAATGATCATTGCCCATCTCAAGAATTTGATTTTCAATATGTAGATCGATGTTACATATACAAACTATTTATATATTACATTTTAACCTCTCTTCCAAGCAATTTCCAGTTTCGCCACTGATCCTTATCATGTATAAAATGGGTCATGGCTTCCACTGGTAATTTTAACCGAACCAAGGCTATCCATTGATTTACTTAGTCCACACTTGTATTCGAATTCCTTTTCAGATAATATCGAATCGAACCACCATTTTTCCGAAGAGTACAATAGATGAATAGTCATTTGAAAGAAATCATTTTTCTTTTGTTTTGGTGAGACCCTATAGTCTCACATGGTGTATTATTATTATCCCATGAGGATTTCATACACTTTCTGGGCAATCTCTTCCTCCAGTTTTGATGTTTAGCTTTGGCTTTCTTGACTTCTCTGTAGAAGCAACTTGCATAAAATCAAACAATTCATCAATCAATTTTTATTTTTTTTCTAAAAAACATTATGTTATTAGTTCAGTGATAATCCGAAACAAGTCGCAGTGTAACGCTTGCTCTTGGTGCCAGAAAATTGTGTACATGAAGTATCAACTTTTGACACGATCTAAAAGCTGCTAACAAAAGATTACATCAAAATTTCTCAGTTTTTCTTTTAGTTGGCAAAGCAAAGTTCTAGTTTATCCATGACAGTATTTTGCTTCCACATCTTGCAATAGGCAGTTCAAAACTTCTGATGAATAACAGTGTAATGGTTAAGAGCAACGTCTGTCGACAAGAGAGTTCGCTTAAGTTGTTAGACTGACTATCTGGTTCTAGTCTTAACAAACTTGCCTCGAGAAGCCTTCCTCTCCATCTTTTCCCTCTTTTTGCGAGTCTTCTCGTCCTCCGTGTCTCCCTGGTTAACAAGATAAGATTCAAAATTGAATTGATGTGTAAACACTTCATGTGCCTTCAAAAAATTGATGAAGTGAAAAAGTGAAGAGTCCGTACCTCTGAACCTTGCGGCAAAAATCCTCTGATGAAACCAAAGGATTGGTATGCTCCAAAAGCGGGTATCTAGAAACAACGAAAATAAATTTTAACACTATCACATACCTCTCCTTTAGCATTAACTAAATGAATAAAATTTCGGACATACACAACCTGCTATTATTCAATAAAGTAGAAGGATCTTACCACTAGATATGTGTACCAAAATTTGCCAGAGAGGATAGACATGATTTGCACAAAGCTTGTAATATAGATTATGTCATGCAAATAGCTGCAAGAGATAACCAACTGTGAGAAAATATTTATCATATATGAAAACTAAGAAACAGCCATCTACATCTACAAATTCTCAAAGCAATTCATCAATTGTCCGTAGAAGAGTCGACATGAAATAGAATAGTTATTTAAGGAATTATTATTTTGATAAATATTGAATGCCTATCTTATATGCCTACCAGATATGAAAGATATGCCTCGTAAGACAGGAAATTCCTAATTTCATTTAAGTTGCTAAGTATATTCATTTCTACAAGAATCTGGGGTAGTAATTCCTGGTACTTAGTAAGAAAGAGTCAAATTTGCTCCAAAGGGAAATGAGGGTTAGTCGATAATAAATTTGACAAATATAACTGATATCTATGATATTCATAAGTGAAAGCCAAGGATTTTGCTTACAAGGGAAAGTAGGTCAGTTGATAGCAAGAAGCACAGTTACATTTTGATATTTTGTAATTCTGCTGACAATTCTTCAAAGTGTCCTAGTGAGGGCTGTTTCCATTGGTAAATGAACTGGCATTATTTAATGTTTTCCACTATTCATTTTTCTTTTCAATACTTGGTAACATCGAAACCTAAGATGTACCATATCCCACCCTTTTACGGTTTTACAGCTCAAGCTAAAGATACGTATCATGGTAGATGTCTACACCTGAGAATATAACCCCCACATAATGATGTACTTCTTTATTGGTAAGCAGCGAGTTCAGATAATCAGAAAAGCACTATATAGCATTTCAGCCAAATGAATGCTTCCATACACGTAAATCAACAAGAATTCATCTAATTGGTAATCTAATCAAAATTAAAGCAAAGAACATGTTGTAAGAGGAATACCCAAGGGTTCATCATACATTCCTCTCTTTTGGATCAAACCTAAGGTTGTTTTTTAAGTAAAATTAGATTTGGCTCCCTACAGTAGAAATGAAAGGTTATTCAAATTGATACAAGATACTGGAATAGACGAAGGGTTATTCAAACTGATCACAGAAAAATATAGAAGAGGATAAGAAGGTCATAGGGAATGTCATTTTTGTCAAACATCAAAGAGTACTATGACATTAATTTAAATAATAGCAAGGTTAAAGCTCCAAAGATAAAGAGAACAATTACCATGGCTCTTTTTAATAGCTTTACTAACAAATAATTAAGCAGATATGTTGGTTTGAATTAACCATGTGCCACATAGAAGCATCACAAACCACGAATTGAAATTGAAAGGAACAAACTAGAGTGAAAATGAGAAAGACCATACCCACAAATTCCACCAGTGCTCATATCAAATCCACCATCAAGAAGATCCCCGTCTTCAGCATAAGAAGGTTTGGCCATTGAAGCAAGCTGTTGATATGGAAGTGCATACGCCACACTTGTCAACACTAAGCCCATCCAGTGTTTCCATGTGAATGAAGAATGGTATATCAGCATCCTCACCACAATATATATCACCTAAATAAATACAATTTACACATCAACATAGTAGATTAAGTTCATGATTACAATAAATGATGCAACATTCAAGATTACACATAGCATTAACAAGAAGCAAGAGGGCAATATTGAAAATATAAAAACATAAAACTATCCCTGAGACGGGACCTCATAACCAGTAATCTAGTTTTGCATAACAAGCAAATCAAGAGATTATTATCAAATTAAGATATTAAAATCAAACTATTTTAAGGCATAAAAGAAAGAGACTAGGATACAATAATTGTAAATAGGATGCTTATCTTACATTGCAAGTGAACAGGATACAATGAGACAATAAGCACTTACATTGCAAGCGATGATGAGGCGACGGAGCTTTTCCATATGACGAGCATTCTCTTCCTTGCGCTTCTTGGCACCCTGATTTGCCATATCTCTCTTATCTTTACTCTCTGTTTTGCGCAAAGCAAAAATCAGCTTACTCAACAATAGTCAAACAAGACAAGTAAGACTCTGATATGAATACTCAAAAGATACCAGACAAAATACTTAAATTGCACATCCTAAATAGCAGAATTCAACCACCCACAACAGAACAGAATACTTGAACTTCTACGTGATCCCCACAAACATATCTCACTTTTTTCAATATAAAAGGCTATAACATAATAGGCAACCAAATCTATACACGCAATTTCGATGCCATCTCATAAACAAGTAAACAATTTTACCACACAAACCGAAACAGCAGTCGATCACACACTTTACACACGGATATTTTTGCAGTGTATAGTGGAGTAAATACCAAAAATTTTCCAATCATACATACATTTACTCTTAATGGTAATCAAAGCACCAACCTATAACGGTAAAACTTCAACATATCAACAAAATAGCAAAAAGCCAACTTGAATCAGCTTAAAAAACAATCATCCATGCATATACTTATCGAATAAATTTATTAAAAACAGTAAAAAAAAAAAAAAAAAAATCCCTCCTTTAATCCTAATTTTTTCTATATCATAATTTGGCATAATCCCAATGAAACCCATTTGTTATTCTGTTTGGACAATAAATAAAATGCATTTAAAATGACAAAACAATTAGAACCCTAATGCAAATTGTATTAAGATAAGCTATTCAAAAAAATAATAATAAACTAACGAAAAATAACAAATACCCAATAAAATTCCGAGTGAAAACGTAAGTGTAAAGTAGAACCTTTAACTTGTTATGAAGAAAATTGACAGAAACGAATCCCTGAAGCCGATCACCAAGCTCAAAACAGGGTTCTTCTCCTGCGTTTGACGAAATGAAACAAGGGAATAAAACGGTTGAATTTTATTACAGAGCACATCAGTGAATAAGAAAGAGACAGAAACTGGGAGATGGTTATTGGATACGGCAATGTCTATGGAGTCAGCTGGCCCGTTTGGTGAATTAAGCCAATAAGTGTTTTGAAAAAAACGGAGCCTTTTCTCATTGAGATTTTATGTCAATAAAATATCATAGAGTACCTTAAGGTTTTCAAAATTATCAGTTGGATGACAATTTTTACACGTTCTATTATAAGCTACTCTTAAAGTTTGAAATTGTATCATGGATAACCCTTCCCCCTAACTCTTATATGTTATCGTTTATAGTAAATGAGTGAAATGGTAACTTTGGTGTTATAAAAAAGTATTAGAATAAAATGATAACTTTGATCCTCTAAGAAAAGTGTTTTGCAAATCTAACGATAACGTGATAGGATTAGCACAAAAGGGTGTCCGTGATAATTTTTTTTAACTTTGAGGGTCCATTTAATAACACATAAGGGTATCCATGATAAAATTTCAATTCATCCTTGAATAATCATAAAAGGGTGCGTTTGGCTTATTGTTTTTATCCATATTCCCAATCCTATTCTTCAAATGTTGTTTGACCCGTTATTCCCAAAATATTAGTCTAATTTTTAATTACTTTTAGACTCCATAAGTTTATTAATCTCATAAATACTCCCCAGAAAAAAGGTTTAAAAACTAACAGAAACACCCCCACCCACAATACTTGCCAGATTCCGACAATCACCGCCGATGGTAGCCGGAATCTGTCACAACAATCACAAAACCACCGAAAATGGCTGTAATGGCTGATCGCCTTTTCAGTAGATCTGCACAACGACACACCAAAAAAATGGTGCAGCTTGGATCACAACGACGGCCATATCTTTAGCTGTCGCTGACGGCCAAAGTTGGCTTTTTCCAGCCGTCGAAGGCCACATCCGGCCTTAGATCTAGCCTTTTCCGGTCAGATCTGTGGTGGATATGGCCAGAAAAGGCCATATCGATCGAATACCCACCAGAACCGACCGGATTTTATGGTTATCCGATTTTCCGACCAGATTTCGGCGGTGGTGACTGAACTTTGGCACTTTAGTATTAGGGGTGTTTTTGTCATTTTACAATATTTTAATATATTGGAGTGTTTATTAAATTAGCAAACCTTGGGAGTTTTTTCATAAATTTTTAAATTTTATCTCGTAGTACTCCCCTATTCAACTATCCAATACTATCCCCAAAATCCTACCCAAAATAATAAACCAAACACACCTTAAAATTTTTTGTATCTCAATTGTTGTCACGCTACCGTACTTTCTTGAAAGAGTAATAGCATGAAATGTAACATATGGTAAAATTTGTGATGTATAAAGTATAAACATTAACTTTCGGGTATCAACCACAGGATCATAATAGCCAAATAAGTTTAATATTAACACTGATTAAACTTAGATTTAGACAGTCAAGATCAGTGCAAAGAAATCTACAAAGTCAAATAGAAATCTCATTTATTTGATGCATTCATAAAAGAATACAAACACAAACATTTGTATCAGAAGTATAATTAGAATACAACAGAAGCTACAAATACATTTGCATTCTATGACAGTAACCATGTTCGAAAAACTTCACAAATTAAGGTCAAGACGTGTAGATACACACATTCTTAAATATATGATCGTTTGGGCTCTCGGCTTCTCTGCATAGAGCCTTGAGCATTGTACAAGAACGCGCTGTAAGAGAGGACAGTTGTTTTAGTTTAAAGGTGCTCAGGCTGCCTTATTTCTCTTCCCAAACAGTAAGCTCAATGAGTAAGTGTTGCCTTTCTGTGTGGCGGCTTCTACTCGCTTGGCACCAACCTGCAAAATCATTTCCACAATAATCTCAGGTGCAACCTAACAATGGTATATATTCTAATTCGGGGTTGGATTTTCGATATATTAGACAACAATATATTCAGATGTTCAGCTCAAAGTGCGGAGAGGAGGTACTGATTGTACCTTCTCGAGTCTTGTAATAAATGGTTCGTGTGTTCAGGAATAAAGCAAGCAAATAATTCATGGGATGTGTTAAGAGTAAAGAAGATACCTTGTCCATGAGCCAGTAGCCGATGGTAGGCATGTACTGCACCAGATACATTACAGCTAGCACAGGCTGAAAGAAAAACGAAAAATGTTAACAAAAGCTTAAATCCCAGCTAGCGTTTTTGGAAGATGATACTCAAAAGGTGTGTACTCACTGTATTAAAATTTTCAAACTTCCTACCAGAAGCGTTTTCATTGTTTACATCTAAGGAATTATGTTTTTAGAAAATGGTACCAGGCACATCCATGGATTTTTAAATTGAAGAGAAACTATAGGTGCTATTGATAAATTTGAATTTATTCAGGAAAAAATTGCTAGATTTTTTATTTCCTACAATAAACTAATATCTTCATGTTGTCATCATTTAGGCATTACTCCAATTCATCCCAGCATTGTGGACTTACACCTAAATAAGTTTTTATAAAAGGTAAATTGAAGTACCTGGTATGATATCCAAGCTTCTTTTAGACTGTGGGTGGCAGCAATGAGTGTCAGTTCTACGCACCTTTCCGTTGACACACGCTTCTGTGAGAGTTTACAATTCATTAGAAAAAGTGAGACTTGACAGCATGAAATCAACAGATACCATATTCTCCACCTCTAAAAGCGTAATAGTAAGAAAAGTAGGCAGCACAGAGGTAACGAACACTATTTACAGCATGCCGACATATGCAGTCAGAGTGAGATATTCTGCTACAATTTTTTCTCATTCTTCACAGTTAATGCTTGCAAACCTAGTTCAGCTTTACTAGTTCCAAAATGTCTTGTCTATCCGAAAAATTGTCAATATCCATCCTCCAATCACTGAAGAGTTAGCCCAAAATTTTGCAGTCGTTTATAATATTAGTTTACTTTAAATTCAACTGTTCTGATAATTTTTACCACTTGCACAACAACAAATAAAACTAGTAAGAGAACCAACAAAAAGTATTGTTCTCAATCAAAAACAGGCTTGATTAAATAATTGTTAGAAACTCACCTCAGAAACACTCATCTTTCCTGAGGCTGGTGCTCCAGAACCATTTGATGTCTCTATTGGCCCAGGGCAAACAACGGTCACCTTAATCCCTTTCTGACAGAGCTGTGATAGCAAAATATAAAACTATAAGAAAAAGGAAAAAGAATCGGAAAGGTAAAAGGAAATATGAAAATTGTCATAACTACGAATACTAGATAATGCCTAAATTTTGAGTTCAAGATTAGAATTTTTCTTTTCTTTTCTCATTTTTTTTTTTCTCCTTTCATTAATGGTTATCCTGTTCTTCCATGACCACATTACACCATTCAGTGAAAGCAATACTATGTGTTACAGATGTAAATGACTTCCTAGATGATGGGGATCACATTAAAATCCTTGATTATAGGGATCACTTCTATCCTAATTTAGATTAATCACCTACCTAGTTTAGAACACTACAAGTGCATATAAATATGTATCCTTTTAAGCTAATAATAAGATGTATGAATATTCATTACGTTTATTTTACATGGTATCAGAGCCTTAAAAGATAATTAGGGTTTGGGTCTCAAATTTGGAAAATTAGGGTTTAGGTTTCAAAATTGGGAAATTAGGGTTTAGGTTTCAAAGTGGGAAAACCTGTTTAGGTTGAGATTTGTTCAACACCGCCACCCAAGGGAGATTCAGAAGCCGCCAATCGACAAAACCCTGAGTTCCGGCCATCAGAATCATCGCTTGTGAGCTCCATGCGCCACCCGAAACTCCGGTGAACAGTAACACGCGCCGGAGCGTGAGAGCGCGTGCACAGCTGACTTCTCCACCGATTCTCTTAGTCTGCTTCATCGGTACTTTTACAGCACATTTTCGTGCTAGATTGGGTAATCTCTTACTGGTTTATTGCTGTTCTTTGTTTGGAGATTTATGAGGACTTAGTTGTGATCTTTCAACACTTTGTTTTCGTTTGGTTATTGGTTTTTTGCTTGCTGTGGCCTCTGGTTGGTGGTGACTGTTAATTGATTTGGTGTGTCACTGAAATTTAATTAGTTTGCTTTGTTTTAACCGTTTGGTGGTGCGCATTAGGATTAACATCTGTTTAAGCCATGTCTGATACAAAGCCAGTGATGGAAATGATACCGACAATGTCGAAAATTACAGAACATAAGCTCATTGGTATAACTAATTACCATGATTGGCGTAAAACTATTATACTGTATTTGCGGAGTATTGATAAAGATGATCATATGACTGATGATCCCCCTAAGGATGATTCGAAAAAGACATGGCTCCGGGATGATGCTCGATTGATTTTACAAATTCGGAACTCTATTGACGGTGAGGTACTTGGCCTAATTAATCATTGTGAGTTTATTAAAGAACGATGGATTATTTGGAGTTTACGTATTACGGAAAAGGGAATGTTTCTCATATTTATGAAGTGTGTAAGGCATTCTACCGTGCAGAGAAACAAGATAAGTCTCTTACAGCTTATTTTATGGAGTTTAAGAAGACATATGAAGTGTTGAACATGTTGTTACCCTTCAGTGCTGATGTCAAAGTTCAACAAAAACAACGGGAGCAAATGGCAGTCATGAGTTTTCTTGCAGGTCTTCCTTTTGAATTTGAGACTGCTAAATCTCAGGTTCTAGCCAGTCCAAAGATCTCCTCATTGCAGGATGTCTTTAGTAGGGTACTTACACGCAAGGTACCCCACCTGGATTCGATTTAGTAGTGCTCTCGTCAGTCAAAAGAATGACTATGAATCTGGGCGATCACAATTTGGAAGTGGCAACAAAGGAAGAGGGTCAAATAGTAATACGGGAGGAATTGTGTGTCACTATTGCCATAAGCCAGGACACATGAAGCGTGATTGTAGAAAGCTTCAGAACAGAAATAGAAAAAATCCCTCTGCCCATGTTGCATCCACCAATGATACTTCGGATCAGTCAGTTCTTATCTCTGCAGATGAATTTGCCAAGTTTTCATTGTATCAGGAATCATTAAAAGCTTCACCTACTCCTGTCACGGCTATAGCTGACTCAGGTAAGCCAAATACATGTCTCCTTTCCTCATCCTCCAAATTCGTCATCGACTCTGGAGCAACAGATCACATGTTAGGTAATTCCAGTCTCTTTGCTACTTATCAATCAAAAACCCTTTTGAATGTGACTTTAGCAGATGGGTCACCATCCTCCGTTCTTGGGTCTGGCACAGTTACCCCTATTCCATAGCTTCCTTTGTCAAATGTCTTACATTTACCAGATTTTTCTTTCAATTTGATTTCTGTTAGCCAACTTACTCGTGCTCTTAACTGTTGTGTTTTATTCTTTCCCGATTATTGCTTGTTTCAGGATCTTACGACGAAGAAGATTATTGGTAAAAGACATGAATCTGGAGGTTTATACATTCTCGACAGACCAAAATCTACAACTGTCACTTGTTCTAGTGTTGCATCCCCGTTTCAAGCACATTGTCGTTTGGGCCATCCATCTCTTCCTTCTCTGAAGAGATTGTGTCCTCAGTTTAATAAAGTGTCTACATTAGAGTGTGAGTCATGTCAGTTTGCTAAACATCATCGTGTCAGTTTTAGTCCTAGAGTCAATAAAGGAGCTAATTCTTCCTTTGAGTTAGTTCACTTTGATGTTTAGGGTCCTTGTCCAGTTCTGTCTAAAACTGGTTTTAGATATTTTGTTACATTTGTGGACGATTACTCTCGTATGACTTGGTTATTCTTAATGAAAAATCGTTCTGATTTGTTTTCTTATTTCTGTGCTTTTTGTACTGAGATTAAAACTCAATTCAATGTTTCTGTTCATACATTGCGCGGTGATAATGCAAAAGAATATCTGTCAGTTTCTTTTCAAAATTACATGACACAGAATGGCATTCTTCATCAAACTTCATGTGTTGATACTCCATCTCAAAACGGAATAGGAGAACGGAAAAACAGACATCTTCTTGAAACTGCCAGAGCCTTATTATTCCAGATGAATGTTCCTAAACCATTCTGGGCTAATGCCGTTTCCACCGCCTGTTTTTTGATTAACCGCATGCCGTCTTCTGTCCTTCATGGTGAGACCCCGTACAGTATTCTTTTTCCTAACAAAGCATTATTTCCTCTTGAACCTAGGGTATTTGGTAGCACTTGCTTTGTTCGGGATGTTCGACCATCAGTCACTAAATTAGATCCCAAGTCATTAAAATGTGTCTTTCTTGGTTATTCTTGACTTCAGAAAGGATATCGGTGTTATTGTCCAAGTCTCAATAAGTATCTTGTTTCCATTGATGTTACCTTTCTAGAAGAAACACCATACTTTCCCTCTTCTCCTACAGATCGTTCGAAGGATGATGATAATGATGATTTGTTAGTTTATACCTTCACTTCTCCTGCACCAATATATGAACCAGCATCTGTCTCTGACCTTGTCACTATTCCTATGCTTCCTACATCGGCTCCTATCTTTGATCTTGTTCCTGCTCTTGTCAAAGTTTACTCTCGTCGTCCACCTCCTCCTGCTTCATGTCCGGCACCAACTTCTTCGTCATCCGATCCAGTTTCAAGTGATGATCTTCCTATTGCATTGCGAAAAGGTAAACGACAGTGTACTTATCCTGTTTCTTCTTGTGTTTCTTATGATCATTTGTCACATTCATCATGTTCCTTTATTGCTTTCCTTGATTCTATTACTATCCATAAAACTGTTCATGAAGCTCTTTCTCATCCTGGTTGGCGTAATGCAATGATAGAGGAAATGAATGCCTTAGATGACAATGGTACTTGGAAATTGGTAGATTTACCTTCAGGGAAACAGGCAATTGGATGCAAATGAGTGTTTACGATTAAAGTTAATCCGGATGGGTCGGTTGCTCGACTAAAAGGCGTCTGCAGTTGCTAAAGGATATGCTCAGACTTACGGAGTTGATTATTCTGATACTTTTTCCCCTGTGGCTAAGTTTACCTCTATTCGGCTGTTTATCTCTATAGCAGCTACTTTTGATTGGCCTTTGCATCAGCTAGACATCAAGAATGCTTTTCTTCACGGCGATCTTCAGGAAGAGGTATATATGGAGCAACCTCCTGGGTTTGTTGCTCAGGGGGAGTATGGGAAAGTATGTTATCTTTGCAAATCTCTGTATGGTTTAAAGCAGAGTCCTCGTGCTTGGTTTGGAAAGTTTAGTCAGTCTGTTGAGAGATTTGGTATGCTGAAATGTAAAACTGACCATTCTGTTTTCTACAAAGCTCAAAGCGGTATCATTCTTCTAGTTGTGTATGTGGATGATATTGTTATTACTGAGAGTGACAGTGTGGGCATCACATCTCTTAAGTCTTTTCTCCATACTCACACACAAAAGACTTAGGGATATTGAAATATTTCTTGGGGGTTGAAGTTACAAAGAGCAAACGAGGTATATACCTCTCTCAGAGGAAATATGTGCTCGACTTATTAACTGAGACAGGGAAATTGGGGGCAAAGCCATGTAGTGTTCCGATTGTCCCTAATGTGCAGCTTACGAAAGATGGTGAACTATTTGGAGATCCTGAGAAATATAGAAGATTGGTCGGGAAGTTGAACTATCTTATGGTGACTCGTCCAGATATTGCATATTCAGTAAGTGTTGTCGGATCGGTTTATGGCCTCCCAAGCGTTCATCATTAGGCGGCTTTGGAGCAGATCTTGTGTTATTTGAAAAGAGCCCCTGGACACGGTATATTATATGCCAATCATAGTCACTCTCATATTGAATGTTTCTCAGATGCAGATGGAAGAGCAAGAAGCAGAATGTTGTGTCACGATCAAGTGCAGAGTCGGAATATAGGGCTATGGCACAAGCTGTTTGTGAAATAATGTGGATATATCAGTTCCTGACTGAAATAGGCCTTGAAACTTTAGTACCAGCGAAATTATGGTGTGATAATCAAGCGGGTCTTCATATTGCATCTAATCCAGTGTTCCATGAACGAACCAAACACATTGAGATTGATTGCCATTTCGTCCGTGAGAAACTACAACAAGGTCTGATTTCCACTGGGTATGTGAAGACTGGAGAACAATTGGGAGATATCTTCACAAAGGCTCAAACGGGATTCGAGTTGATTATCTTTGTAACAAGCTGGGTATGATTGATATCTATACTCCAGCTTGAGGGGGAGTGTTACAGATGTACATGACTTCCTAAATGATGGGGATCACATTAAAATCCTTGATTATAGGGATCACTTCTATCCTAATTTAGATTGATCACCTACCTAGTTTAGAACACTACAAGTGCATATAAATATGTATCCTTTTAAGCTAATAATAAGATGTATGAATATTCATTACGTTTATTTTACACTATGCAAAGCTATAACGTCTCTCAAAAAGTCTAGATAACAGTAACTTTCACAAACAGATATGTTGATAACCATGCAAGAAGTCCACATGAAACTCCTCCTACAAATATTCACGGTAGTCTCTAAATAGTGAAATTCTCAGAGGAGAACAAGTTGGAAAGGGAAGACCAGGTCGACACTATGTCATGACACTCTGCTTTCAGAATTTAAATCACTTAACTTAGATAATAAAAGTTCCACCTCCCAACAAGTCTGGCAGGTTGAATCCACTAAAGGTCAATGAAGAAAAATCTCCGAAGATATCATCCCAGTTAACTCAAAATTGAAAGAGATCTTATTTCTAGCATTTGGTAACTTCTTCTACATATTCAAGTCATAAAATGGACAGGGAAGCAATTAATAACAAGACTTCATATTCTTTTTGCCTCATAATAGAAATCAGATATATACCTCAGAACGCAATGTGTGAAAGTACCCATTCAGAGCATGTTTAGAAGCGATACACGACGACAGTGCGTGTGCTTTCTGCGTACTTGCTCATCTGCATATAATGTGTAACCGTATAACAAGAGTACTCATTTACAGAAAAGAGAATAAAAGAAAATAACCAAGATTCAGCTCTCTAAAATAAAAGCACGCTCCTATCAGTTAGCACCCCATGACAATCAACTGCAAGCACCTGATGGACAGCAGTTGTGTTTAGCGAAACCAATCTTCTAATGACTTATCACAGATAAGTAATGTAATTTATCCAGTTAGTGACTTTCATCATGTCAAAGTCCATCAAAAAGGTGTCTCAGTTGATTACCATGTCCAGCTGCATAAGACAATGGTGCACACCCCACAAATATAGTATACATATCCACCCAACAAACTTAGAAAATAATAATTTGGCTCCAAGAGAGAAAATTTCTATATTAAGTTTAGCATAAGTAGCAATTATGTACTTCCACGTACCACAACAAAATGACCCTTTCCCCGCTTCAGCATAAGGGGTGCCAGTAGCCGTGTCAGAGATATTGTCCCCAAAACATTGACACTGAATGTAGCCTATCTCCAAACAAGGCGGTAACATGATTAATCATACGCGGCAACTCAAAAGTGATAAGGATAAACAAACATAGAAAGTTACAAATTCAGTGTAAATGTCCTGACAGAACTGCTGGCTTAAATAGGTAAGAATAAGACTCACTGCCTCACTTTAGCAAGTGATTGTCTTTGATATAATATTATGTTCACATTCATTTCTAGATACCTTGAGGCTTTCTTCAGAGACTTCCAAAGCTGTTGATTTCTGCCCAAAACAAAAGAAAAGAAGATGGGTTTAAAGAAAAAAAAGATCATGCCTTGTGCCAGATGGCATTCCATCATTTTTAACAGGACTACATGTGATTAGTTGCATGCATGCATACATGTTTGTCTTATTGTGATTTTGTTTGATTGTCTAGATGGCTAGTAAGATATCACCATGCCAAATCAGGAATCAATCACTTACAGGGCGTTCATAAGCTGCATTGTGGATCATATAATCAACACCAGCACCAGAAAAAAAGGACTCTGCTTTTTCTACAGCCACCCTGAGTGAATCTTCACCAGATGCCAAATCCAAAGGTAAAATCTCCACTTCGTTAGGTGCATACTTACCTGCACTCGTGCCAACCAAATCTCAGAAAAAGAAAAGAATACAAAAGAAAAACTGAGTGAACAATAAATTTAAGGATTTGAAATGCTAAGATCAAGCCTCTGGCGAAAGGATATACCTGTAAGCTGCTTCCTAACTCGCTCCAACTCAGCTTCATTCCGTGCTGAAAGAATGAGTTTGGCACCTAATTTTGCCAATTGTTTAACAAGTTCCTCACCTGGAGTTTGCCATAGAAGAAAAAGAAGTGAGATAATATACAATAATAGAAAAAGTGAAAGCTGGTTGTTGATTGCAACCTCGCAAACTTTTTGATGCAATTAAGCACCAACTACAAATGTGACAGAGCTATAAAATAATGTTTTTGATTTGCTATTTTTGCCTTTGGTTATAAAAAGGAAAATCCATGTAAATTTAAAAAGAGTTTCCATTGACATCAGAAGAAAATGAGCTGAAAAATGAAAATAATAAAAAGATATTTACACTTCTAAAGAGAATGATTACATATATTGCAGCATGAAAAGCCTTACATAGCAAATGTCCTACAATCGTAAGAATCCATGTGATCTTACAAGTATTGGTATATTTAAGGCTTTATTGGAATCACATGTCATTGCTGTCATTCAACTAAGCAAAGTTTCATTATGTTTTTTGGTAATAAAACGGTGTGCTAAACTACAAGTAATAACTGAATGGCTTCGTTTGTCTCCGAGGATTATTGGAGATATATTCAATAACTGTGTTCTTCATTTCCAGGACAGAACTTGGACTCTTTAGTCAAAGGTATAAAGGTATAAACAGCACCAAAAAGTCCAGCAAGTTAGGTGACAATAAATTCCTGCAGAATCTAATTTTTGCAATATACCTTCATTGTTAATATCAAAGAATGTTAAATACAACAAATTTCCAACCAGTTTTGAAACAGTAACATTAACAGTGAGAATAGTAATAACACTAAATACAATGACACAACAACAAAAACAATGATGATAACAATGTCACAATCTTATCAACAAGCAATTTGATCATTAAGATCGCAAATCATGATTTAATTAAAAATTTCTGTGTCATGTCAGAATTACCATTCTTAAAGCAACTTCTTATTTAAGAAGAAAAAGGAGTTTGAACATTAAACTTAGATGTGCCCGGTCAAGTGTCGATACGTATTAATACAAGTCAAACGTAAGGGAATTTAACTTATGAACAAATTAACACCATTCAAATTAGAAATAGAAGTATCAGTAACAAATTCACACAGATACTAAGCTTAGATATAACAAAAATCAATCTATATAAGTAGGAAGAAAAACAAAGGAAATGGAACCTCATACCGATTCCACGGCTGGCCCCAGTAATCCAAACAACCTGAACAATCAACAAGCATCAAAAAATGCCCATTAAGTTTTTTCTCGTTCAACATATGGAATTTTATTTTAAATAGAATTCTTTGTTTTCTAAGACAATGGGAAAATATCATACATAACCTGACCAATCAACAGACACCATTATTCATAAATATCAATTAACATCTTATACATTCAACATTTGAACTTCTTACAATGCTAAAAAATAAATTAAAAGAAAAAAAAAAAGCGTGAACTGTTTTCAGAAACAGTTTTCAATCAGAATCCAAAAAATATGAATTCATTTTCTCTGTTTTCCACAGTTTCAGAAAATATATAGATACAATTAACTAAGATTTTCAGAACCATAAAAAGAAAAGGAAGGAATAAACGAAATACCTTGTCTTCAATTTCTTCTTGCTTTACGTGTCTCTTTGAAACCAACGTGAAATCACCTGAAAAAAAAAAAAAAAAAAAAGAAGCAGAAAGAGCTTAATTTATGAATTTAAGTTAAAAATTAAAGAAACCCATGTGGAAATGAATGAGTTTGAGTTGTATGCAAATGGGGTTTTGAAGTTACCATCGGAAGTGACGAATTTGAAGAGAAGAGTGAAGAGAAGAAGGAGACCCAAACAGGCAAAGAGCAAAGTCAGCATTTTCACTTGTTAGCAAAGTTAAATTTATGAGAGTTAAGTTTTGGGTATTTAAAGAATAAAAGGGGTATTTATTTATTTATTTATTATTATGTTAATTTTTTTTTTTTTCCTAGTTTTTATACTAACAATGTGGAAATTATTATTATTAAGGTAATTGATAAAGAGTAAAGTTTTAACATATTTTATTTAATTTAAGGTTAAGGGTGAGAATATAATAAATTCTTTACTTAATTTGGACAATTAGTTATTAATAGTGATTTATTACAATTCCATGGATTTTAAAAAAAAAGTCATCGTGAATAGACCCTGCTCAATTCACGATGACACCTTCATATCGGCCATGCCGATAAATGTATTAACGCCTTCAAATCGGTCATGCTCGATAAACGTACTTACACTGCCGAATCGACCATGTTCGATTCACAATGACATCCCCGATTGGCCTTACTCGATTCGCGAGTTGCACCTTAGTATTGGCCCCACACGGTTTACGAAACTCAGCATGACTTATGATCCACACCACCCAGTCGGTCCGATTCGACCCAAGAACTGAACTAAAGTTTAACCTCGTTCATCCAAGGGAAGGTACACTCGGTCGACCAAACCGAATGAATGGTCCTTACACCATTGACAAGCGAAGCACTAACCCAGCCCAACATAAGGCCTACATGCCTTAGCCACTGGGCCACTCTAAAGTAACATACACGACGTAGTGCACCTACAACTAAAGAAACAATAGTTTATTCATCCAAAGAGACAGCATCAGAAGTCAAAATGGTCAAATGTTATATATATAACATCAACGGCCCAGTTCAGAATACAAAAATGGTACACATGCGAGACCAAAGGGCATCGCAGGCCCCAAAATACATAAATAAAGAAAAAAGCTAAGTATCCTCAGCACGAGCTTCATCCTCCATCGTCGAATCAATCACCATGTCCGCGCTGCCAGCACTCGGCCCAGCAGCCTGGCCGCCCGCATCATCAACACTCGATGGCCTTGGCTGGCTGAGGTCAAGCATCTGCTCTTGTCCCCCACATTGTCCCTGTCCCCCATGAGATGACTACCCCCTTCTTCCAGTAACTCCTGCATGAGCAAGATGTTTTCATCTGAGAGGTCCGTCCTTCCTTGAACTCCAGCATGAGCTCACCTCGGGCCTTAATGATAGCATCACCAACAATGGAGATGCACTGCTCCTTGAGAGACTCGACCTCTGCGGTTCTCTCGGCCAACTCACGCCTCAGTCTCTCGACCTCATGCTCACTATCCCTTAGACAAAGCTAAAACTCTTACTTGGCCTTTCGGGCCGCCATCTCCTTCTGGCGCAGGCTGGTGTTGGCCTTGGACAAATCTTGTATACGTTTCTCCTACGCCACGATAGACTTCCTTAGGTGAAGACTACTAGTGAGTACCTGCATAACAAAACATTGCAATCAGAACGAGATCCAAAAACAAAAATCATCAAATACTACTGTAATACTTGAGCGGCTGCATACCCCCGAATCAGTGCCGCAAAGCCACGCACCCATCTGGTTAAGCCGCGCCTCGTCATCCGGGAACAAAAATGAGTCGGCCAACTTACTCATGGTAGTCGCATCAGAGTAAGTCGACGCATTAGCCGGAATCGTGATGGCAATCGTTCCGGCCTCTTCATCCACAACCGCGATCTAGGATGACCCGGCCCAATCCGCAAGCGATCGACTGTTGCTAACTCGGTGGCGTCGCTAGCACATCTTCTGCTCCTCTATCTTCCCTGGCTAAAGACTCCCTCCTTCTCTTCTCGCGACGTCGGGCAATAGATTCACTCGCGCTCAAGACGGTCAACTTCTTCATGAGTGACTCTGCAAGTGCAAACTCTCCAACGGTTAGTGGGTTCAGCTCGGACTCACCAAAAATGATATGGTTGCAGTATCGACTCAAAAGCACATCCCAAGTCTACTTCAGCGAGGGGAAGGGAGTACCTCTCTATATCACCTCTACTCCGGCCCAAAGAATACTGGTCCTGAGGTTGGACTTTGCTAGCACTATTCGCCAATCCCTCTGCTCTAATGGGATGCCAGCATTCTCTGGGTCGCTACATCCAAGCCGTCCCTGCTCTGCCCAACCTGATTGAACTCAAGCTCTGCAAACAAAAAATACAATCAAGATTTAGTAATCAAAAGTACGAAAGAAACAACTAAGTTCTCACCAGTAGCTCGCAAGCCGATCGGGATCTCGCCCTATCCTCTCTCTCCAAATACAGCTTGACCCCTGAGGTAGAAATATCGGTCATTCCAGTTCTTATCACTGGACCGTAGGTCGGTCACCAAGTGAGACCGATAATGCCTCAAGTTCAACAAGTAACGACTCTTCTGTTTATCGTTCTCCTTCAAGAAATACGAGTATAGTAGCTCATGCAGCCCGAACCTCACTTGGTTCCGAACACAGAGGTCTTCTAAAGCCATTAGCAGTCTCCAAGCATTCAGCATAAGCTGAGACGAGAAAATCATGAAGTTGTTCAGCACCTCCCAGACGAGGCGGGGCACAGGCAACCTCAACCTGTCATGAAACCACTTCTCATAAACACTGATCCAGTCCTTTGCCTCCCAGTCAACCCGCTTGTATGACCGCGGCATCCGGATATCAACCGAACTTGGAATGTGATACAAGGTCCGGATGCGCCACATATCACTATCTTTCAGCACGGGCGAATAATCTCTAGTCAAAATCCCGCTGCCTTGTTGGCTCGGCTCTTCCTTAGAGCCACTTCCGGAAAAAGATGGACTATCAACTCTTTCGAAGTCTTCCCCACTCCTCCCATGCCTGCCTGAGCCACTCGGCCCAGCCTCACTTAACACTGGAGCGGCTATACTAACTCCAGTCGGCACACCCACCAGAACGTCCCCCTCAGGCATCATCACTATAGTCGGGGCACGTTCGTACTCATCCCTTGGGTCTGCCACAATCCCGCTTGAACTAGCCGATTCAGAATCCGACATGTTGGATTGATCGTCCAACCCAACAGATCGACCCAAGCCTCGCTCCTTACTGCCAAAAATGTTGTGTCAACCACCCGACCCAAGACACCGACCTATCAAGGTCAGAAAGAGTTGTCACTCGCCCCTCAGTACCGGTCCACCTACCTGGATACAATTTAACCTAAACCTTAGTCGACCCTCCCGGTAGACCGACCCGGCTTTGGATTCTTGCCTTTCTTGGCTCGCCCTAGGTGATCGACCTCGCCAATCCCTGATCGAGGTATCCACTAGCTCACCCTGGGCGACCGACTGGTCCCCAAGGTTAACTCAAATTCTATTCGCCCCTTCTCATCGATCAAGCAACTCAAATCACCCGTTCGGTCTGGACGACCGATCGACTCTATGCTCCGCTCACCTTTCCCCACTCGGTTGGATGGGCTGACAACCAAACTCTCCTATAACACCAAGATGGCACCCTGTTCGGTCAGGCAAATCGACCGAACAAACTTGACTTCGCCTTCCTAAATACCATCCAAAACGTCCGAAGAAGGCCCAAAAAAAACCAGTCAAGATGCCGGAAACCCATCGAAAATACCAAAATTCATGCCTATTCTAAAAATCTATATTCCAAACTCCTCAGAACAAGTCAAAAATATCCAAAGCTTAAAAACTTCACTCTATTCTTTCAAAATAAACACAAAAGAAACAAAAGACGCCATGAAAGAAGAGTGTTTACTGTCAAAAAGCTGGAGTCTGCCGTCGCGAAAATGAAACCAAGAACGTAGAAGAAAAAATCTTTTTCTGAAGAAAGACGGAAGAAAACTGCAAAAATGGGAGACGAACGGCTTGTTCAATCGTTTTTAAAAGAAAAACTGACAGGTTGAAACATGTGGCAGCCCACGGTTGGCTTCGGGCCAGAGCGCCTTTTCTTTTTCCCGCCTCGAAAACCAGGATCTGATCCTCGCCGAACACGTGGCAAACATCATAGCGCTTGGGAAACCGTAACGACAAGGAAGCTTGAATCGATCGCCCAAATCTGCCGACCGAGTTAACATGCCCAGGTTAGTGGACTCTACATACCCCCACGAATCACATGTTCAGAAGGCCTCCTCGACTGATCAATCGACAGGGACGATCCAGCCAGAGCTCTCGCCCAGTCCTCCTTCCGCGGCGGACGAGTGGACAACCAATGTCAGTGCTCGCATGCAACATCCACTTGGTCGAACGCTCTTCCTGACCGACCTATCACTCGACTCCTAAAGGCCCTCAAAATGTCTCGTGCTTCTCCAGCCTAGAGGGCTCGACCGACCAACCGATCAGCTTGGAACGGCCCATTTCGAGCCATCTTCAGAACAAAAGGCCTCGCCCGTTCGTTCTTCTGAAGCGGACGAATGAACAACTTCTGGTCGAAGTTCTATCTCAACCACTCGAATCATCCACGCATACCGACCGAGCGAACATTTTGAGATTAGTAACTTTTCTACCGCACTCGACCAGGCATGCCGAGTGATCGGGCGTATCGAACGAAGCGCCTACGCTCCGGCCTGCTTCTCTGACCCTTCGGTCCTTCATACCGAAAGACCCCGGAACAAAAATCACTTACAGGATCAGCTACACTAAAAACCGGTCATCTCGGAAGAATGACTGAGCGCTCATCGATCGCTTCCTACTCTCTGACTTAAGAAACTCTTAAATCAGAGAGTGGGGGGCAAACTGTTAGGGAAAAAAATCGTCATTGGCCCAAATAGGCAAACGGGCCCGACACTGAAGAAAAAGCTAGGCCCAATCCCGATATGACCCAACCGGATTAGGCCTATTCGGTATAAGATATAGTCGGCCCAAACCACGTGGGCACGAGCCTCCTAATCCCAGTCCATTTCCTAGGTCCATGGGCGAATCCAGAGCCTACGACCCCTTCAGAATACTTTCCTACTCCTGATCAATCTCCCATTCAAGGCCACCTTCCTATTCCTGATCACTTTCCTACTCGAAGTCACTTTTCTGATCATAATCACTTTCCTATTCGGACACTGGTAAGACAGGCCCTTCCCACCACTCCTAATTCTTAATTCTTGTGGGTTTGCATCAGAGTCATGCTAGGACTCCTACTTCTACCAGGATTGGGAGACTAGACATTCACTATATAAGCAGAGGCCAACCCTCTCACAAAGGAGATGACATTACACCTTCACACCCGAAGCTCCTACTCGAGAGCTTTACATCACTGCAGTAGTCACAGTCCCCGACTAGACTTCCGGTAATCTCTACTCCCTAGCCCTCACTATATTAGCCTCTCTCAGCCTTGCTGACTTGAGCGTCGGAGTGCCTACGGCAAACACCATCCCGGTGTTTCCTGTTCGCTTCACTTGTGTGTTTCTCTACGTGTGCAGGTATAGCAGATCGCTAGTGGCCTCATCCTCACGGGATCAGACCCCTCTTCCGTACAGGTAGATTTTTACGTCTACAAAACTCAGTAGTTATTTTTTTTTCATTAACTTCTAATTCAGAAAATTATAATTTATGATCATAAATTAGCATCATAAATTTAAGTTAAAAATCTTATATATATTAATGATCTAATCCTTTAATTAAGATGGAGTAAAAGATGGGCTAGGTTTAATTTTAAGAATTGTTTTTTTTTTTTTTTCTTTTTTTAATAAAATGACAGGAGAGGTATCAGTGTACTTCCACTTGACTTTTGATAAATGGATATGACTGTTAACGGTTAGATCTATTACGGTATCATGCGACATGAATCAGATAAAAAATTGCCGATTCTTACGGCTATCCGATCAAGCTTTCAATCACTGCTCACCGACAATGGCCAGATTTACGATCATCTGGCCGTTCCAATCAGTGAATAGCGATCAATCTGGCAAAAATCAATCGGCAAAAAAATGGCGGATCATCGATCAGGACATATTTAGTTGATCATGCATCTTTTTATTAACGTTAGCCAATGGCGGCCGACGGTGGTGGTAGTCGTAGGTGGTTTGCAATTTATTTTAAATATAAGGGTATTATTGTCCAAAAATTTAATTTATTAAAGGTAAAATTGTAATAACATGTTCATGTAAATTAATTTCAAAATAAGAGCATTATTGCCCAAAAATTTTAATAGTTAAAGGTAAAATCATGGTTGTCAAATCGCGTATCGTACCTAATTTTTTTAATCATGTATCGCGTATTGTATTGTATCGTAGAATGCGTATTTTTCAAAAAAATTAATAAAATAATCAAAATTTTCTAAAAATTAATATCGTCCCAAGATTAATTAAAGAATTTTGTTGTATTATTGGCTTTAAATTATGATATTACATAATCAAAACTAATCACAAAATTAAGAATCTATATAATTTTCTCTCAACTTTTCATATCATTTTCAAGATCAATGTCAATGCATATATCTCCACTTGTATTATTATTATCATGCAAAATGGGCAACATATGTTCCTCTTCACTTTCTCCATGCAAAAATGGATAAATTTAGACAGGTTTTAGTGAACCGGGTTGGGTGACTCAATTTTGACCCGAAATTTTTTTGGGCCTTTGGCCTAGGTTAATAAAGTCGTACTGATTTGTATCAATATTTTTTAGGATACGAACGAATACGTATCGTATCGTAGGATACATATCAATGTATTAAAAGATTTAGAATACACTCTCTGATACGTATCGTTGGCAACCTGTATCGAATCGTATCGTATCGTAGGACGCTAATAACCATGGGTAAAATTGTAATAAAATTAAGATTACTTAGTGATATTAAAATACTTAAGAAAATAAAAGTATTTAGATCATGGTTGTCAAATTGCGTATCGTATCGTGTATCGAAAACCTAATTATTTTAATCACGTATTGTATCGTATCGTAGGATACGTATTTTTCAAAAAAATTAATAAAATAATCAAAATTTTCTAAAAATTAATACCGTCCCAAGATTAATTAAACAATTTTGTTGTATTATTGGCTTTAAATTATGGTATTACATAATCAAAACTAATCACAAAATTAAGAATCTATATAATTTTCTCTCAACTTTTCATATCATTTTTAAGATTAATATCAATATTTATATCTCTATTTGTATTATTATTATCATGCAAAATGGGCAACATATGTTTTTCTTCACTTTCTCCATGTAAAATGGGTAAATTTATGCAGGTTTTAGTGAACCGAGTTAAGGTGACTCGGTTTTGACCCGATTTTTTTTTAAAGTCGTATCGATTTGTATCGACATTTTTAAGGATAAGAACGAATACGTATCGTAAGATACATATCGATATATCAAAAAGTTTATGATACACTCTCTGATACGTATCGTTAACGACCTGTATCGAATCGTATCGTATGATACGTATCGGATATCGTAGGATACTAATAACCATGATTTAGATTACCACATAACCAAGAGTAATTATTATTGGTTTTGAAATATTACTAAAACCTTATATTACTTGACAACCAACCCTTTAATGGGCGAACATCCCAACCCTTAAAACATATTATGCTCCAAAGTGACAAACAGCCAACTTTAAGGTGCCAAACCTTCAAGTTGATGTGAGCTCTTCAGGAATATAAACTTGTTATACTTTAGAATAACTTTCATCCGTTGAGAGGACATATGATTTTTTTTAATAATAAATCAATAAATTATGCCATATTTGTTTGAGAATTAAGACATGGTAAGTTGTTTATGAAAAAGAAAAAACTAAGAAATTCAATATATATATATATACACACACACATATATATGTGTGTGTGTGTTTGAATAAGTTAACTCTTTAATTATGAAAATAATTTTTACATATTATATTAATTCACAATTTTTCAGCTATAAATACATTTTAAAAGTGTTTATAGGATTTAAAAAAATCTATTTTATGTCTATAGGAAAAAGCTCAAAACTATAAACCCGTTTTTGATATTTAAGACTAAAAAATAATTTTACATTTTTCTAACTATATTAGTTTATACCAAACAAGTTTTCAAATATTAAAAAGAATGTGATACTTCTCAAACTTTTAGATTTTATTTTTAGTTTTTAATTATATTTTAATTTTTAAATCCATCGTATAAGGGTTTTTTTTAACACAAATAGAGTCAATAAATACCCAAAGAGTACAAATATATATATAAAAAGTGAAAACCCTTTTCTTCCCAAAAAAAAAACTTTTGCCAAAAGCGCTTCTTACAAAAGCAAAAACAAGAACACAAAGAAAGCAAAAGCAAAGAAAACAGAAGTTAGATAGATAGGCTCTCAGAGAAAAAAAAGAGAGAGAGAGAAAAAAAATTATCATATCCAATCAAATCAAAATCAATTGCGGTGTTGTTATTGTAAATTGTTTGAGGCAAAGCAAAGCAAAGCAAAGCAAAGGCAAAGCAATGAGTGCAGCCTTACCAATGAGGCTTTTGTTGTTGCCTTTAACATTAACTAACTCCACCACTTCAGCAGCCACCACTTCTTTTTATTCTTCTTCTGATTTTCCCTCCAAATCCCTCAAATCTCCAAACCCTAATTTCTGTTTTTCACCTTCTTTCTCTGCTGTGTTTAACCATTTTCATTATTATTCATGTTCTGCCAGGAGGGCCTCCAACAAAACGGTAAACCCACTTGCTGAATTGGTTTTGGATTCTAGTTGCTCTTTTGGGTCTTTTTGTTGTTGCTTAAATGTTGGAACTTCATGGTTGTTTTTGTGGAAATGTTGAAACTTTTTGCTTTTGAATTTGTTATTCGTGAATTTTAATTGTAAACCCAGTTGTATGATTGAATTTGGATTCAATTTGCTCTTCTGGGTCGGTGTTCTTTTTTTTTTTTTTTGGCTCAAATGTTTGGAACTTTTGTTGTCTTATTGCTGAAATGTTGAAACTTTTTGCTTTTGAATTTTTTATTCATGAATTTTAAGTGTAAAACAAGTTCATGATTGAATTTCGATTCAGTTTGCTTTTCCGGGTGTCTGTTCTTTTGGTTAAATGTTGGAACTTTTTGGGTGTTTTTGTTGAAATGTTGAGATTTTAATATGGTTTTTCGTGCTTGTGTTCTGAATTTAAGTGTGGACCGATTTGCATGATTGACTTTGGATTTAATTTGCTTTTGTGGGTCTCTGTTTTATTGCTCAATTGTTGGAACTTTTTGTGGAAATGTTAAGATTTTAATTTGGCTTTTGGGGTTTTTGGTTTTGAAGTTAAGTGTAGACCCACTTGTATGATTGGTTTTGGATTCCCTTTGCTCTTCTGGGTCTCTGTTTTGTGCTGAAAATCTGGTGCTTTCGTTGTGTGATTGCTGGAAATGTTGAAATTTTTGTTGGTTTTTTGGGTTTTTGTTTTGAAGTTAAGAGTAAACCCACTTGAATGATTGGTTTTGAGAAATGTTGAAACTTTTTGCTTTTGAATTGGTTATTCATGTTTGTGTTTAGTTTTTAAGTGTAAACCCACGTGCGAGATTGATTTTGGAACCAATTTGATCTTCTGGGTCTCCGTTTCATTGCTCAAATGTTGGATTTTTTTGGGTGTTTTTGTTATCTCAACAAAAGTTTTGAATTGGATGTTGGTGTTTGTGTTTTGAATTTGAGTGTAAGCCCACCTGCAGAATAGCCTTTGGATTAAATATTCTCTTCTGGGTCCCTGTTCTATTGCTGAAATTTTGAAACTTTTGTTTTGTTATTGCTGAAAAGTTGGAGCTTTTGTTTTATTATTGCTGAAAAGTTGGAGCTTTTGTTTTGTTATTGCTGAATTGTTGGAACTTTTGTTGTGTTGCAGAAATGTTGAAGCTTTTTTTTATCTTTCAATTGGTTTTTCATGTTTGTGTTTTGAATTTTAAATATAAACCCACTTGCAGAATAGCTTTTGGGGTGAATTTGCTCTTCGGATCTCTGTTCTATTGGTGATATATTGGGACTTTTGTTGTGTAATTGCTGAAATCTTGAATTTTTTATGTTTTGAATTGATTATTCATGTTTGTGTTTTGAAATTTTAATGATAAAACTCTCTCACAGAATAAATTTTGAATTGAATTTAATTGCTGAAGTGTTAGAACTTTTATTCTAATTTGGTGATTCATGTTTGTAATTTGAGTTTAAGATTAAATCCATGGCCAGAATGGCTTTTGAGATGAATTTCTCTTCTGGGTGTTTATTCTATTGCCAAAATGTTGAAACATTTGTTATTAAATTGCTTGTTCATGTTGATATTTTGAATATTGAGTGTACACGCACTTGCAGAATGGCTTTTGGACCAAATAACCTCATCTGGGGTCTCTGTTTATTGCTGAAATGTTGAAACTTAATGGCTTATTAATTTTTATATTGGAGTTTTAAGTCTGTCCACTTGCACAATAGCTTTTGCAGTGAATAATTGTTTCTCGATCTTTAGTTTAATGCTGAAATATACAAAATTTTATTATTGAATTGCATGTGTATGTTTATATTTTTGAATTTAAGTGTACAACTTACATGCATGATTTAATGAAGATTGTTAATATGTGGCTTTTGGAAAGAAAAGGCTCTTATGGGTGCATTTTTTGAAACTTCTGTTACTAAGTTGCGTTTCATGTTTATGTTTTGAGTTTGAGTGTAAACCATGCATGCACAATTTAATCAAGTCTCTTGATATCTAGCTTATGGAATGAATACTCTTCTGAGTCTAATGCTTCATTGGTGAAATGTGGAAGTGTTTGTTATTTAGTTGCATATTCATGTTTTTATTTTGAATTAAAGCATATAATATCTCTTGATGCTTGTGTATATGCCTAGCTAACAATAATTTTTTAATTTATTGCATTTATTGAGTCGACTAACAATTGTAGTTCACTCTTTATTACACAAGGTTTATTAATGCATTAATTGCTTTGAAAGGTATATATGTACTTCTAGTTTCTTAAAATACATAGGAACTTCTTATTAGTTTTGTTGCAGATTTTGGTAGGTTGGGGTTAGTAGGCATTTTCTTGACAGATTGTACCTCTTTTGTATTTATCATTTGGAAAATAATAACTAAAAGTAGAAGAGTAGAGGTTTTGGCAATATAGTGGGCTTATTTGATTCTTTGATGACATTTGTGGCTTATGAAATTGATTACAACTCCGTTGATGTAATCTATTTACTTGGTGGCACTCTTCAAATATGGTCATTAATTATGCATGTATATCACTCTTACAGTTTTTCATGTTTATTTTCTGAGCATCTTCAATTGTTTGGATTACGCATCTAGGTACTAGAGTCGTTGGAGTCTAAGGATTTCTTTGAGTTAGTGATTAGAACCCACTCCCAAAACTCAACAAAACAGTAAAATAATAACAGCCAAGAAATAGGAAGAAAATAGATTTGTATTGATATTCAACAAATTGATAACAATGGTAGCAAACAACAAAATATACCCAGCACATCAACCCAAAAGGACAAAATCAAAATATGAAAGGAAAAACAATGCTAGACTTCGAGGGCCAGCTCCTCCCTAATTGCTAACTTCAAGGGTTAGCTCCTCCCAAATTTCCCTATATTCTCCTCTCCCTAATCTGCTCTCTCCCTCTCTTTTTATCCTCCAGCTCTCTCTCTCTCTCCCTAACTGAATTCTTTTGCTGTCCCAACCCCCAATCGCCACCTGTCCTAGCCTAAGCCCATGGAAGTTTACTGCCAACATCCCCTCAATCCACTGCTTGCTATGTTATTTCACTTTTCCTACACCCTCATTATCCAAGTCCCATCAGTTAGTATCATACTATTTCTGTACATCTTTAATCATTGTATTGCTTCATAGGCCTATTGCATGGATTCTTGCTTCCTGTAAGCTTACTAAGTGTTGAAGTGTGATAATTCTAAAATATGGATATGTACACTTAATATTCAACTTGTTTCTAAGTGCACATGAGCTATACTTCTTTTAAGTTATGAGAAGCACCCATTAGCTTGAGCTTGTTAGATTTCCAGCCCTTTCTCTCTCTCCCTCTCTGTGGGTGTTACACTTTATGTGCAGTTGGTTTTCACTAATGATTTACTACCAGGGCCTGTGTTTTTATGTACTGGTTTAGTGGCTTTGTGGACATATGAAAAGAGATCAAGACATGGATGGTTGGAGAGATGAAGGGGAGAATGTAGTTGGCTTCTTTGGTTCTGATGAAGATGGTGGCATGCAGATTCCCACCCAAGCCCAATCAGGTTGTGGAAGGATCAGGGGCAGTTATGGTGTCAGAGTTTAAACCTGCTCCTGATGTAGATTATCTGCAGGTTTGTGATATATCCAAAAATAAATAAAAATTCCATTGCTAAGCCAGAGTGTAAGCTCTCATAATACTTATAATTTTTTTTTCTTTCGTTTTTTTTTAAATGCAGGAGTTGTTGGCCATTCAACAACAAGGGCCGAGAGCTATTGGCTTTTTTGGGACTAGGAATATGGGGTTCATGCATCAAGAACTTATTGAGATTCTTAGTTATGCTTTGGTTATAACTGTAAGACACTATATCTTCTCTCCTGTAAATTTTTTGTGGCCCGGTTTGTAGTTGTAGAGCTCATCATGTTTTCTCCAAGTTTTTGGGCTTCATTATTTTCTTGCAATTTTTGTTCATGATTTCAATATTCCTGAACTTGCTGCATAACATTTTCTTGCAGAAAAATCATATTTATACATCAGGTGCATCAGGGACTAATGCAGCTGTTATCAGAGGTGCTTTAAGAGCGGAGAAACCAGAGTTGCTTACAGTCATTTTGCCTCAAAGCTTAAAGAAACAACCACCTGAGAGCCAGGAATTATTGTCAAAAGTAAGTTTGTCATGCAGGGTGGCTTTGCAAATTAATGATTTCATAATTCAGAAGTGTAGAGAAGAGAATCTAGAACTTGCTCGTTAGAGTTTCAACTGAAATTCTTTCCTGAAGTTGAGAGAATTTGGATTCTGTTAATGTTAAAACTGAGCCTAAATCAACTAAAAACCAAATAAAGATTGAAAAAACCAACTAAGACTCAATTAAATTACCAAATCTCTGTATTAAATAAAATATTGACTTATTTAGTATTGTAGACAAAATTCTTTTGTGGTGCTTCCATCATTCAACACTGGTTAGAGGAAACTTAATCTTTGAGTATCACATCAAGTATAAAAAATCTCATGAAATTGCACAAACATTTAAGTTTCAAGTTTGCTTAGCATGAATCATCTTTTTATGATCAAGGACAGATACCAGGCGATGTTTTTCATTATAATCTGAAATTTGTCCTGTATGATGAAATAATTATTTGAGGGCAACATGCACATCAATCATGAACCATTTGTTTTTCTGACTTTTCTCATTTGGCGACATGCTTGTCTTCCTCATTTTTTGATCTCCTTTGTTTCTAATCACTAGCTTTTCTCTATAATCTCTTCTTCCACAAAAAATTCAATGTCCTTATCTCCGTTGTTAGACTGTGATGCATGTGAAAATGATGGTTCTGCAACTAGAAAAACAAGTTTCATTTGATCGACTTCAGTGGATATGACAGAGATACGTAGAAATTCTTTTAAGCATTATGCAGCTTTGCAAGGTTGGAACCTAAGATCTGTGCAAACCTCACCCCTGTGTTTGAGTCGAAGTTAATTTGTTTGTCTCGGTAAGTCTATGTGAAAGTCACGTTAAAGAACATGATACTCATATAACTACAGGGAAATTTTTTGGTGGTGAGTCACCTTTCCTTGTTTGCAGTTCAAGTATTATAAACATGAATTATTTATGATAAGATTTTGCCACACATTTGATCAACTATTTAGTGGTATATGTGAATTTAAATAGAATATATTACCACCTTAACGGACATGATCTTGGCTTTATCATGATTATTTTTTTGTGTTTGGAATTTGAAGGTAAAGACCGTGATAGAGAAGCCTCACAATGATCATCTTCCTCTATTAGAAGCAAGCAGGTTTGTGGTAGTTATTTTTTTCCCCAAATTACTCTTTTCTTTTTTTCATGACACAATCTAGTATAGAAATCTTGAGGTTAGATTTTCTAGTGCCATAGTGTTGTTCTTGAGCATAATTATGCTTCCATCCAGAATTTGTACAGTTGCTTGCTTGAAAATTGAAACTCTAAAGTAATACTGTAATAGAGAGCCGATGCCAGCTCATGAGAGTGCATTGCTTCCAGGTCACTCATACTGTCCGGAGAGAAGAAGAGAGCGTTAACGCTCTTACTTTCTATCAATAACCTGTCTATTGCTATTGCCTTGTTCAGGGCTCTAAGAGGGGTTCGGTATTGCCACCACTCCTTGTTTGCTTCTGCATTTTAACAGCGGCAAACAGAACTGAGTTGATTAACTCACTCTGTCAGCTCCATTAAACAGAAGCTTGAGTTCCAGTTCTTATACTTTCGTAGGGTCGGGTTGAGTGGTTAAAGGGACAGAGCCCTGCTTAGGGTCACTCGCATAGGAATTATATCCCACAAGTTTCACGTCAACCAAAATTATAGAATTATAGTGCCATCACTAGTCTATAAATTAAAACTCTCTGAAAATTGTGAATGAGAAAAGAGGATTTCTAGGCTTAAAAATAGAACTGTTGTGCTAGATTAGATTAAGAGGCAGATAAATTTAGGATTGTTTTGATTTGTGGTCCGGAAACAATTTTCTAAAATTAAAATACAATTTGAAAATCTTAGTTATATTTTAACATTTTTAGAATCTGATTTTTTTTTTCTTTTTTTTTTTTGATATGATATGGAAAAACTGTTTTCAGATGAAAAGCTATAGAAAACTGAGAAAACCTCGTTTTCCAATTTTTCACTAGCTTTTAGGATTGTGTCGGAAAACTGTTTCCGAAAACATTCCAGTTCATTTCATCCAAACGCGTATCATAAGAATCTTTCTATCCATTATTTTTGAAAACAAATTCTATATCAAACGGGTCCATGATTATTAGAATCTTTTTCCGTTTCGTTTAAGTGTTTCTTTTCCGGATATCGGTGCATTGCAGGCTGTGCAATATGGACATCATCTCACATGTACAGCAAGTCATTTGCTTCGCCTTCCATGACAGCAAGCTGCTAATGGAAACATGTCAAGAGGCCAAAAATCTGAGGAAAATTGTGACTCTCTTTTACCTTGACTGAATCAATTTGTGTTCATTTTGTACATTGTTTTAGGGAGATGGAAGCTTGGAGGTATCACTTTTGTTAGTAAATTAGGAGAAGAAATCAACATATATTGCTTATCTTATCTTAATCTTGCCTTTGTAGATTTGTAATTGTTTTTGGAGCCCATTTGCTCCTATTTCATTGGAAATGATAAAGAAAAAAACAATTCTTATTGTTTTTTGTTAAATTGTAATACAAAAATAAACTTGTTTTGCATAATTTTTTTTTTTTAATATTTGAATGTGTTCATGATCATGCATGATTAATAAGATTTTTTGATCCTTATGTATTGTCGATGGGAAGTGCTATGGAATGGAACTCTCTCTAGGTAGTCCTTTCAACTATCGGATTCTTTGTTGTGTCGCGTTTGCTACTCCAAGGAAGGGAAGACGGGGGTAAAGAGGCCGATGTGGACGTCGGATGCAGAAGCATGGTGGTGTTAAGAATCCCACGTTGAAAGGAAAGGACTGGGCATGTGGTTTATAAATGGTTTCGACACCCTCTCTTGACAAACTGATTTTCTAAGAAGAGTTTTACTTAATCTCACAAAAACGACTGTCTAGTCCAGTTGCTATCATTGCCCTCGCACTTCACCTATACATGCATATTTACATAAATTCAATATAAATCTTTATCAATATCAATAAAACCCATCTTGATTGATAGCTTTATTAGATTGATATTTACGATTTATTACATTTTTTTTATTTTTTAAAAAAGAAGGAAAAGTAATTAAACCCTTGAAGTCAAACATTTATCTACTTGTATCATAGTATTACCGTAAATTATTATCAAAAATAAATATAGGAGTTACGAAAATCCCAAATTTTAGTAGATATCCCTTGCACAATTGGAATTCAAACGAAGATAACCAAGTTTGGGGAGTAAATTGAAAGTTTCGTTATTATATAACCAAACTGTAACGAGTTAAAAATTATGGTTATTATTCAACCCCCCCAATCTTTAAGATTTTTCTATGTCCCCCAAGAAATTCCCAAAACCAAGTACCAACAGTATAAGGTGACGTCGTTTTGGCTTCATACAAACTGTATATCATCCATCTCTCTCAGTCGCTCGTGGGAGTTAGCGTAAAAGCCTAAATCCCTGTTTCTTAAACAGAGCACGAGAAGGTTCTTCTTCTTCGTCTTAAAAAGAATCGAAATGGCGGCGAGAGGTGCCTTGCTGAAGTACCTGAGAGTGAACGTAAACACAGTACCTGGAAACCCTAGCACCACCGCCACTAACCTCTTCTCCCTCTCCTTCAATGCCATACGCCGCCGTTTCTCCGAGGAGGTCCGAGGCACCTTCTTAGACAAATCCGAAGTCACCGATCGCGTCCTCTCCGTCGTTAAAAACTTCCAGAAAGTTGATCCTTCCAAGGTAACAAAATAAATTAAAAAAAAAAATTATTAAAAAAAAAAATAGAATTTGCTTATCAAGTTGTGAAATTGATACTTCCAAGTGAAGTGGTAGCATTGTTGGATTACTTAAAAGGTAAAATGTAGATTTTCAAATAGTAGTACTATTGCTTATGAAGTTTTCGAAATTGATACTTCTAAGTGAATTTTTTTACTGCCAAGATTTCAACATTTATTATTTATAAGCAGAGTGGTAGCATTATTGGATTAGTTACAAGGTAAAATGTATGTTTTTTGAAATACGATTACTGCTGTTTAATTGCATTTGCTTATGAAGTCGGGAAATTAATACTTCAAAGGTGAAATTATTGTTAGTTGGAAGGTTTTCGATATCGACATTTTTGTGTTGAGTGTGGTTATGTTTCTTTATGCCATACACGTGTTGTTTGTTTTGTGGGGGTGCTGTTATGTCACAGGATTTGCTGGATTTTTAATCTGTGTATTGTTGTGAGAATAGCATTCTTTTGAACTTATGTTAGCACGATTTGGTTCTGTTAATGTTATCCATATTTAGCATACCAGTAATGTTTTTGTATTTGTACTGAGAAAATGAAAGGATATGAACTGCAATATTGATGCTATTAAGGTGATTTTGAGCTTTTGCTTCTTCTGCAGTTCACTTGTTCCGAGTTTAGAACTAATGGTGTGGTTGGTTTGGTCACTTAAGACTTAAATTGTTAGGTGAATTTTGATTTTGTGGAGTTTAGTGTTCTGTTACTAGGATATTTGAGAGAAAAAGTTTGAATCTTTGTAATAAATTTCTTTCTTTCAAGAAAATATGTTGATTTTTTTAAGCTTGTTGTACTTTAAACGTTCTTATTGTGACCCTTTTCTGTGGCTGGTAAATAGAGGATGAGAAATTAGAGCTTGAATACTTGTAATTTGTATTTTAGAAAAAAAATAGTATGTGAGGGATAATGTGTTTTCTTAATTGATTCAATTATTTTGATGGAAATGATTTTAAAATGCTGACTCATTGAGGTAGCTTAGATCAATTTTTCAAGTAATTCACTGTGTTAAGACATGATGTGGACACTCCACTTCTCAAAATCCTGGGAGCATGTTTTACTTTTAATGCTTTTAAAACCTTGTTAAGGATATTGATGGGGTTTGAGGTTGCAACTTCCTTGTGAGTATCCCAGTGCCTCTTCGGTAGAGAAGAAAGATAATCACCTGAGGCTTGCATGACCTTCTGAACCTCATTGTTTATTTTCTTTTGATGTTTCATTACTCTATGGTTGTTTTCATAAACCCTCTTGTACTGTCAGAACTGAATTTGCTATTATGTGTAAGTGGAGAGTGTGAAACAGATCGTTTGGTTTTGGTTTGGAGAAATAAGATCTTTGGTTGTTTTATTATAAGCATAGAAGTTTACTCAGTTGACCGAACATATGGAAATGGTTGGGTAGGTAGGGAAATAGCTTGACTCTTGGGGAAGCTGCCCTCTTTTGTGGCCAAAGAATCATATTATTTGCAAGGGAGGGACAAAAGACATGCTATCTAACATTAATTTAAAGTTTTACATTAGACAGGTTGTCAGCTCTGGGAGGAAGCCTCTGTGAAACCTGAATCCTGTGAAAGGAAAATGCACCCAGTTTGTTATGAAGAATACATAATGCTTAATTTCTTGTCTGACTGTAATAATAGCAGATAATGTTGAGCGTTGAAATCTTTTTTGCATAGTCCATTAAACGCTGCAGTTTTATATCAAATTTTATTTGTTTTAGATCTTTTGTGACATTAGGAGTCTTTTGAGTATTTTGTAACAGTTCCATGGAAGGGATGATGCATATTCATAATGTCTTCAGCTCAATCAATTGTTATAAGCTTTGCTAAACCTACAATCAGTAGTCATCTGGACCAAGTGAGTCTGCAAGCAGGTCTGTAACATAGTTTAAACCATATTTCCCAATATCCTTGATCAATAAGCTTACAATTCCTTGAGTTGCTCATTTGCATCACATGGATGTATGTTTTCTAATCATCGATGCTCATTTGCTTGCATAGGTGGCTGTAGCTTGTATGTTTTAGTGCAAGCACTTGTCAATTGCTTCCATGTCATGTTAATTGACTTGATTCCCAACTTAAGTGGTGCTTTTGATGTTTGGAATAAAAAATGTAACTGCCCTGAAAGCTATTGTTTCATAACGTTGGTGTGTTTGATTTTGAAGTTCAAAATTTGGAACCATTTATGATTAGAAGATCTTGAAAATTATTGCTGAATGAATTTGGTGTGGAGTATTTTAGTTTCATGCCTTCATGTTTTACTAATGTTAATGATTATACCCCAATATGATAGCATATAGCATCAATTATTCAATGGATGTGACATAAAACATTTTTAATTTTAAGGCTTCATATCCATCTGATGATATTTTTAGTATGTGGTGTTTGTTATACGTAATACGAAAATTTGCTTCATGATTTGTTTTGTATTGAACTAATTTCTTCAAATTTTGTTAACAGTGGGCTCCAATATGGTTGTCCAGTTTGATTATGAGAAAGTATGCTTGATGAATTGTGGCCCGCCAAATAGAGGGCTTAATGTCCACTGTCTTATTCCCTTTGTTTGTTCTATTATAACTCTTTTGGTTTCTGGTCACGTACTTCGGGGGTTTGACATGTGGTGCTCATCATACTTTTCCGTTTCTTTTTCTCCTTGGCCAGAAAAACCTTGAACTTCCTTATGAAACAGCTGTTTTCTCTTCCGTGAATTGTACATGCCGCTTGTTTGAGAAATCATAGTGGATTCTGGTGTTTCTCTTTTGCAGGTTACACCAAGTGCCCATTTCCAGAACGATCTTGGATTAGACAGTTTGGATACTGTGGAGGTCGTGATGGCACTCGAAGAAGAATTCGGATTTGAGATCCCAGATAACGAAGCAGACAAGATCAGTAGCATCAACCTGGCCGTTGATTTTATTGCTTCTCACCCTCAAGCCAAGTAGGGAGGAAGTTGACTCCTTGGTATTTTTGTTTTCATCATTAGAATCTTAGTATTTTCTTATGTTTCTTACAGAAATGGTATCTCCATTTTAATCTGTTTGAAAAGAATTGTTTGGAGAGTTTGCTGTGTCGGCGTGCTCACCTTTCAATTAATGGAAGGAAATTAATGGTTGAATGCCCTGAACTGAAATTGGTGACACTAGTCTTTCATTCTAATAAAAATTCATTTAGGACAATCAATTTCTGCCTTTATTGGCATGTCATTTTTGACACTCCATGACCAAACTCTAAAGGGTTATTATCCAACTCTCTAAGTGATGGTTTAATTTTATTGATACCCACTATCTTCAGAAAGTATTACATATCTTCTTATTTAAAAGTTTTTTTTTTTTTTAATAATCTGGACGTGTTTGTAATACTTTCTGAAGACAATGAATGTGGATAAATTTCGCAAAATGAGTCTTGCTTGCTTGTATAAGTCTTGTTTGTTCATTTGCGAACTAACCAATAATGAATTGTTATATTAGGGGTTATGAGATTGAGTTGTGGACTTAGCATTACTCTAAAATTAAAGAAGCACTTAAAAGAGTTGATGATGTTTATTGAAACTTTGAATGAATGAATCCCTTGTGAAATTTAAAGTTGGAGAGGAAATATCTTGTCTTGATTTATGTATATATATGGATCAGTTTAGGGATGTCGAAACCGGGCCGGGTTTTGTTTAGGTTCAGACCTGGCCTGGATGTGTGAAGAATGGACCCGGACCTAGTGTAGACCCGAAGTTTTATACTCCGGTCCGGGTTGGGTTTTGGGTATGTAGACCTGATTTATTAAAATTAAATGGAAATAGATTGAATTATTGAAAAGAGTATTGCGTTCCTTGAATCATTTAAATGCAATTCATATAATATGTGTATGAAAATCAAGCAAATATATAATCGAAAAAAGAAAGAAAGCAGAGATAATGAAGCCATTTAGTTTCCAGAAAATATTCTTCAATTCCCATAAGAATTATATTAAACTAGACAAGTAAATTGCAAGCAAAATGAAAAGCTATCAGTAGAAATACAAAGTAGCAAACATGATAGTAAAACATTTTTAGTGTTTACCCATAAATTTAAGAGAACACTTAGGGACTATTTGATTAATTTATTTAAGTTTTTTTTTATATTTTAAAATTTAATGTTTAATGTAACAACAAATCTGAACAAAATATTGAAGTTAAAATCTGATTTAAAAGAAGCAAGACCAAGATATTAGAAAAAAAAATTTGATTTTGCATGGCGGTGACTGAGAATCACATGGTGGCTGCTGGGGTGATGAAGATAGTCTAATGCCGTTTACTGCTTTTCGGAGGGCTGGTGGTGTTAGATATTGTTTTTTACTTTTTAGAATTTATGTGAATGGTGTTACATTATGATTTGAAGGGCCAACCATTCCAACAACTCTAGGCATGGCAATGGTCTCTGCCCTGCCCCGTACGGGGCGGGGATTCCCTGATATTTATGGGAAATAGGGATAGACAGTTCTAATCCTCGTCCCCAGGGAGGGGAAGCACCCTTCCCCTGTCCATAATATATATATATATATATATAACCTAATTACATAATACATCAATATCTGAGACTAAATATTACATATATCATAAGTTAAAACGGGTTACAAAAGTCATAAATTAACTTGAGATTTAAAATGGATGTTAATGTAGAATTAATAGGGCAGGGATGGGGATGGGAAAGGGTCCCGACCCTCGCCTCGCCCGTTGCCATGCCTAAACAACTCTAGATTTTATTGATTTGAACCAGTTGACAAACTCAGTTTGACCCTCAAGTTTTTCAAAATTACACACTCTTCCATATATCAAACTCTGAAGTTTCGAAAATCTATCAATTAGTACCCTTTAACTTATATTTTCATTCCCAAGCGCATCAAAAGTTACAAAGAATGTAAATTTTTCATATGATATTAACATGTCAGATTATCAAACCAATTATAATATTGAATAATTATAAAATAATTTTATTTTACTTACTAGTTTTGCATCATATATTTACTATTGTTATGTGTAATTTTTCCATAAGCTCGGAGAAGTTAGAGTCCCACAAGGATATAGTTCAACCCAAAATCAGTTCACCTCAACACTTGTTCGACCCAGTACAAGCTTGTCGAGCTATAGCTCGACCCAGCATAAGCTAGTTGCGACTAAATCTGACAATTGTTCAACAAATCACAGATAAGTTCAGATCCCGGATATTTCAGAAGAGATTAGATCAACAACAGTGATAGTGCAATCTTAGCGCGCAATCACAAGAATATCAGAATTGTAATTCAAATGTGATTGCAATCCCGATAATTTCTCTCTTTCTTTGTTTATAAACTTGTATATAAACCCTCTCCAACGATGAGAGAAGGACTAGCAAATTGTTCTAAGCATTTTATTCTTATTCTTGTATGCTCTTTAAAGCAATAAGAAAAACAAATGACCGTAAGCTTAAATTTTAACTTGCCGAACCACTTTAAAAATTGATTATGTTCTTTACATTTACGCATTTTTTATATATAATTGCTAATTATCTTTAATCCAACATACATCGGCTTTGATTCCACCAAGATCAATTGAATCACTCTGATTGGTGTAAATCTTGCATCAACAACTATTATAGTACTACATATTAATTTATTATATATATATATATATTTTTTTTTTAAACCGGAATTAGGAGGGATAAATGAGCACTAGGCTGTGCATATGGTGCACATTATAATTTGGGATATGCACATATCAAGTGATTAGACGGCGGTATACATCCCATTGAAAATCAATTTTTTTTTGAAAAAAAAAAAGAAAAATGTGTCGGTTTAAATAAACAGGTGGCTTCTAATTTCTACAAGCAAATTTCTAATACATGCGTATACTGCATTCTCTGCTCCTGGAATTCCATTGAAACTGATTCCAAACAGCCCAGTGATGATAGTAAGAACAAGGCCATTGCTCCCAGATTCCAGAACCTGCATAATGTGCTTCCACAAACGTTAAATTTGCAAACGATTGTATCCATCAATGGTAAATTTTGAAAAGTGTCACAACACTGGAACCACAAATCATTCTTTAGTAACCATGGCGAACGCCATATACTATTTCTCACTTTTTTCCTTTCTTCAAAATGGTAAAGAGCAACACCACCAGAACTTCTAAAAATTATTAGCATATTTTTTAACTACAGCGGACTGCATGAATGAAGTTTTGCAGTAAAACTTTTAATAGCTCAACAACCTTACCGATTTTTCAGAGTCTACAATCAGTCCAGGCCAATAAATTGCTGAAGCGGTTCCACCAAGAATTCACCGGGCCAGAAGACATCATGAGCAAAATATTTCAAACAGACAAAAAGGTTTATACTAAACCTTTTTCTTATCATAACCAAAATGGAGCATTTGAAAAGCTGAATGAACTTTTGCAGTTTTATATTCAAATGCTGTCAAATAAAGGTCTCCTGATAAGGACACAGCTCTGTATAATTTTTTTTTTCATGAAAACTTCAAAGTGGCCTTTTGGATTGGAAATTGAGGAAATTGGTTCAAATATCCACAATAATTTCCATCCTTCAGCAGTAACTGCATTAAGGACACTGTACATTCAGTCGGCTTCACATTTCTCTCCGCCATCTTATGAAGGAGTTCAAGAACTTTTGGCTGTGTTTGGTTGGAATATTTTTATTCATATTTTCAGCCTGATTTTGGAGATAACTTTTGGTTGAATATTTGTGTAATAGAATCTTGAGAATATTATTCCGACACTTCCTGACCGTTTGAAGATAGTTGCAGGCCTAAAGTTATTTGTGAGTTGACTTTTCTTCTTTCTCTGCTTCTTCCACTTTTCTTCTTTCACTTTTTCTACTTTCTTCTTTCACTTCTTCTTCACGTCACCTGTTCACTTATATTATATTAATAAATTATTTATAAAAAAATATATTAATCAAATATTCAACACAAATATCAAGGTCAAAATACTCTATCAAACACATATTCTATAAATCATATTCTCGTAATTATAACCTTATCCAACTATCCAATACTATCCCTAAAATCCTATCCAAAATAATGAACCAAACGCACCCTTTAGTATCTCATTATTCTTGAGGAAACCAAACATGAGCGTAGTAAATGTGAATACATTTGGAGCACAGCCTTTTTCCTCCATATGTGACAACAACTCATTTGCCTTTTCTAGTTGTCCATTTTTACAAAGCCCATTGATCAAGATGCTATATGTTACAACGTCTGGCAATAGGTTTTCATGAAGAGAGAAATTTTTAAATTGCTTCCCAAGCAGTTTCGAATCTCCCAGTTTTACATAATCCATCAATGAGGGAATTCAAGCTTTCAAGGCTAAATGCAGACTTATTATTTACTAGAGTATTAAACATTCCCACTGCTTCCAAAATACATCCATTCTTGCAAAGTCCATCAAGGAAAATGCAATGTGTCAAAGAATTAGGCACAACACCATTAAGTTGCATCTCATCAACTAATTTCCATGCATTTTTTATCTTAGCTTTTCCAAAAATGCCAGTTAACAAGGTGTTATATGTAATCACATCAGGCCTAATTCCTTTTGAAATCATCTCTCAATAAAGACTAAGAACTTCTTTGACTTCTTTATTCTTGCAATACCAATTGATTAAAGTATTGTAGCAAACAACATTAGGTCTATATCCCTTTCTAGTTATAGAATCAAACAATGACCTTGCATCACCAATTCTATCGGCCAAGCAATAACCATTCATTAAAATGGTGTAAGTATAAACGTCGGGATCCACACCTCTTTAAATCATCAATACCAACAACCTATTTGCTTCGTCCAATTTCCCTTTCTTGCAAAGTTCATCTATGACCACAGTAAAAGTCACCACACAAGGCTGCAGACCTTAATCCATCACCAATATAAATAAACTTTTACCCTTCTCCCAATCACCCACACAACACAAACCATGAATTAGGGTGTTATAAGTGCCTGCGTTTGGACTAATTCCCGAACCCTTCATTTCCAAAAACAATCGTCTAGCCTTCTCAATTAATCCGTCCTTACAAAGACCATTAATTATAGTATTATAGGTAACAACATTTGGCCGACAAATAAGACCAGATTCTTTATTCCCATTAACCATCTCTTCATGCAACTTAATGGCAACACTTATCTTCCCTGTTTTACACAATCCATCAAAGTGTTGCAAGTGATCATATCAGGCCTACAACCAACAGCAACCATTTTCTTAAACAACTCTCTTGACTCCATAATCTTTTTCTCTATACACAGACCTTTAATCAAACACGTAAGAGTCACAGTATCTGGGCTAAAACCCTTTTTCAAAATTTTCCCCAAAACCGCAAAACCGTCAGAAACCCTTTTAATATTGCACAAGCAATTCATCAAAATTTTCAAACACATATAATTTGGAGACAACCCAATTGAATTCAACCTCTTATATAGCGAAATCACTTCATAATAATGCTTCTTCTTAGCAAGTGCACCAGACAATATGACGAATGATGAAATTGGAGAAATTGGTAACAAATTAATCATGTAATCAAAAAATTAGAGAGCATCATTCGGAGTAAAGTTACCTGATCGACAATTTTCTTTTAAGGAATTTAGCAAGTGAGATTTGTTGAGGGGTTTTTCTGAAAGAAGATAAAAGTTCATTTTTGGAGCTTGAAGTTGTGAGGTTCTGCAAGGGAGTTAATAAATATGAAACATTACCTTTCAGAGATGGGGTTTGAGAGAATGAAGACGAACGAAATGGGGCTCTCAAAGCCATGAATTGAAGAGGGTGTTTTTGTGGGTTTTGTTAAAGGTTCTTTAAGGTAAGGAAAATGCAAAATGCCATTGCAAATACGTTAAAGAGACGAATGTTTTGATAAATATAAATAACCCTTAAGTTTTGTAGTATCCTTGGTTTAGTTTAATTCAATTCTAACCTCACAATTTTGAAAATTATCACTTAACACCCCTTTAAAATTTTAATCAACGGCGTAGAAGTTAAAAATGAAAATTTACATAATATTTGAGGGTTAAATTTACATTTAATTGAAACATAGTACAGTAAATTATAGTCATAATGGTGGGATGAACTAATTTTATTACTATAAAGGAATTTATAACTTAATGGAGGTGTAGTTACAAAAATTATTGTTTTGATTTCTTATTTTATAATTCATGTTTTAGTATTACAATTTTAGGATTTCAATTCATTTTTAGTAGTATTAAGATTTCAATTTGATGCTTTAATTGTTTACTTTTGAAACGAATAGAAAATTGTGTCTTGGAACTAGCAAAAATAAATGTCATTGATGGAATTGTAAATGCAGTTGATGCATAGACAATTGTATGTGAAGCCACATACAATTGTCAATGATTTTAAGCACTGCAAAATTAGGATCTCCGATGTCGATGAATTGCAAGTTAACAAATGAAATGGATGAGGAGAACAAAAAAGTCATTGCAGAATTGAGTGATTAGATTTGACAACTTCATTGTACTAATCGAATGGATATTAATGTCTTCTTCGATCATCCAAATGAGTAACAAATCATGTATGTTTTAACTAAAGAAAAAATCATTGCTACAATTTAATAAGAAGAGAAATGAAATAATTTTGAGGATGATAGTATGGAAATACAAAACATTTTGTGCTATGAAACTCTAAACATGCTTGAGAAGCTAAGGCTCTGTTTGGTTCCCTTTTGGGAATACTACTATTAGTATTCCCAATAAAGTTAAATAGTAAAATTGCAAAAACTCACAATATTATTCAATATTATTCAACTTTTTTTAAACCCCTTAAATTTGTTAATTTAATTAAATACCCCTAAATATTTTTTTTAGAAATTACAAAAATACCCCAACATTTACCAGATTTCGGCTACCCTCTGAAGATGGCGAAATCTGACAAAGCAGCACTACTTCTTGAATATGGTACGGTAGTGCGTATCTCTGCTAAAACTGCTAGATCCATGGTGGATCTAGCCAGAAAAAGCGATCTTTGGCGAGTACCGATCGTCAACGGCTGACCAACATATGGTCGTCGTTGACCATCAACAACGACTATATGTTAGCCGTCGTTAATGAGCAAATGTGGCCAGATCTGGCCGTCAATGGCTAGATGCACGACCAAGGCAAGATCCAGCCGGTCATGAGCCGATATAGCCACTCCGGCCACCCTCCGGAGGTGGTGGCAAGCTATCATATTTTTTGGGTGGGTTGGGAAGTATTTTTATTAACTTTTAATGTTTTATTATAGGGGTGTTTAGTAAATAAATAAATATAGGGGGATATTTTTAATTAAGTTTCCAAATTCCTATATTGTAGTACCCGCCCAATTCAACTTTTTTTAACTTTTTTCACAAAACCTTTTCTAAAAAGTGTAAAAAAGTGAACAAACGGAGCCTAAAAATATATTGGCTTTAACAAGAAGATGTTCATGCTAACAAGTTATTACATACTCACAAATTAAAAGATGTGGTAACAACTCTAAAACATAAATCATTATCTCAAACAATATTAGATAAATATTTTATTTCATCTTAAACATTTAATGTAACATAAAATATATATTTTTGTAATATACAGATAATTATTACATTGTGAAGTCGACTTTCTTTAAGGTGGGAATTAAAAAAATTATAACTTATTACAATGTGAAGTTTATTCTTATTTATAACTATCTCAAATTGGGAGGCTATAATTTTTTATGACTATGTAGAGTTTATTCCTATGTAAAGTATCACTATAGAGATGTTTTACAGTATTTGGTTCATTCATCAAGTATCGATTGTTGCTTTAATCCCTTTTTTTTTTTGGATAAATATTATAGGATTTAAAAAATCCTCACTAATGAATTAGGAATCAATTGATAATGATTTTGAAGATATCTTATATGTGTTCTTGCAATGCCCTTTGTTATCTATCAACGTGTGTTTGGTTTAGGATGTGTTTGGTTCAACAAATGTTGTAATACTGAGAATGTTATATTAATGAGGAGATAAATTACCTTAAAATTACTGGGAAATGTTATATTAAAAGTGTTTGATTAGATTGAAATAAATTGGATGAGTATGTTTTATTGATATGTGGTTAAGAATAATAAATTTGTGGGTATATTATATAGACTATTGAATTACCTTTTTTTTTAATAATAATATTGTTGTTGTTATTATTATTTATTTTAACCTTTATATTTGAGATTTTGCTAAAACATCATAGTCACAATAAAATTTAAAATTTAACAAAATCACCCCCATCACCAAAGTCACAACTGGTCGCTGACCACCACAGCCAGACCAGCCACCGACCACCACGGCCGGTTGTGGCATTAACAACGGTTAGATCTTTGACTGTCATTAATGGCCAAATAGATCTGGCCGTCATTAACAACGATGGATTTGGCCAAAAAGCTAGATCGGCACATGGCCGGTGGATTGGCGACTGCCAATGGTGATGGCCGACGACTGGTGGTGGCCAAATCTGACTGTGGTCTTGGGTAATTTGATTGAAGTACAAAGGTAATAATGTCTTAAAAATCTTGTATATAAGGCTAAAATTGTCCATGAAAATTCTTATAAATTGTTTAGATAACAAGGGCATTACTGTCCTAAAATTTTATTAATAAGAGGTAAAACTGTAACAAAAATAAGATTATCAAGGAATCTTAAAATACCTAAGAAAATTGTGATATTCAGATTACCATCTATATAACCAACAATAATTACTTTGGTATTGAAGGATTATTAGAATCTTATATTACTTAACAACCAAACACAGTAATGTCGGTACTATAAGATGACATTACTAGAGTAATGAGAGATAACCCCTAACCAAAGAGCCCTGGTACTCTTCTTACCCTCTCACCTAAGGAGCAAAATAATAATAAAAAATATAGTCTATTAGACATTACAATTACCAGAGTTCTGTCCAACAAATTTTAATTAATTTACAAAACAAATGCCGCTATTAAATCTAAACAGGTTCGAAACTGATTTAGATATGAAAAACAGTGACTCATAGCTTATTTAAAAACCTATTAACTAAGATAAAAGATAGTATTCTTTTACAAGATAAAAGGGATGTTATTCAGTTCCATTTACAGAACATACTGCTTCACATAGTAAATTTATTTATAAACTAATGTGGTGAAAATCATGAAAATACTCATATTCTCAACTCATGTTAAGAGGTATGTTAAGAGAGTGATTAAACAGTTGTACATACATATGTTCCATTAAGGAATTTCTATTATGACAATTGCAAAGGAAACAATGATATTCACTAAAGGTAAATTTTGAAAAGAGTCACAAGAATTGGAAAACTAGTAGTAGAACAATATAATTTACATAAAAATTTCATATAGTTAGCGCACTATAGTATGCCCCAATATTTCTTTTCTTTCTGTGATGAATTTTCTTATTGTACACAAAAATGGATGACAGTAATAAGTTACAGGAACCAATCGATTATGGAAACATCCTCTTGCAAGTGTAATCAAAGAGTGATTGTAAAAGACTTTTACGCACTTTCTCATCCGGTACCTTTAGAAGGCGAGCAACTTTACAGAATCCGGCATGATACCTATACAAAGATTCTTCATTTACTTCTGGTTTCATCTCATTGTTAGAAGGTTTTGGCCTTGTTAGAGCCCATTGCATTGCCCATATGGCCAATGGACGCATGTAACATAGCGCTCTGAATCCACCATCGGTGGTCCAAGCTTCTGGAGTTTGGAAAGAATAGCTATGAACAACATAGCCGTTTGTCAGTGGTTTTGGAATAAATAGTACTAGAGCTGATAATTATTAATGTAAATTATGCAGAAGTTTAAATAGTACTAGAGCTGATAATTATTTCTTCTACTGATGGTTCAACAGCACATCCACAGACTTAGGTAAATAATAAATTTTAATCAACAAACATGCTTTCAATTTCAAAAGGTAACAATGTTTTTATAAGATAAAGGGGATCTTACCCAAGTCCATTTTCAGACCATGTTGCTTCATAGATTCCAACTGGCAGTTTGAAATCCCATATCGACCAAATCTTCATGGATCATCGTTGCAGCAACAGCATATGTGACACCGGACCATATTTCTCTTGACTGCAATGTTGTCATGTCAACTGTTCCATCAGGTAGCATCCCATTTACCGCCCCCCGCTTTCCATCCATAATCTTCAAGACATTATAGTTAAAAACCTTTTCTAATGCACTTCTCGCTTTGTCTTCATCAACAATCGGTGAAAGACCACATGCTCGGGCATACCTACAACAGAGACACATATATATACACCACATAATTGTATTAAGTAGCTATAAGGAAATGGTCATAAATCTTTAGTGAAAATGCAATCAGATCAAGTACTTTTTATATTGAAGTTTAAAAAATTTTCATAAGTTTTCGGAGTATTTGATATTTAAATATCAATGAATAAAAGTTATATCAGTTGCAACATACCATTGTCCAGCCAATTGATCAGCTTGAATAGATGAACTTGAGCGGCTACCACTATTGTCATAATTGAAGTAAGAACCATTCCACAATTTCTCATATACAACTTTCGCTTTCTGAAATTTGCACCAGAAATAATCCTCAGAACCCTTGTCACCAACTTCATGTGCCAATGCTGACGCGGCCTGCAATGCTGCCACCCATAGGCCTCCACTGTATGCGCTCACACCAGAGACAGACCAGGTATCGTATGTCTGATCTGGGAAGCCATCATTCTCAATCATCCCATCACCATCCTTATCAAATTGGTCCATATATGCCATCGCAACATAAACTGAGGGCCAAACAGCTTGTGCGAACTTCTTGTCCCCTGTGGCAACCAGATCCCTGTAAACTTGGAGAACAAATTTTGGATTCAAGTCTTTCCATCGACACGTGTCATAAAGACAGTAGCCATTTACTTCAAACCAGGGGTCATCAATTCCAATATCATGGGGAACAGCTCCAAGAACCTTTCTGAGGACCCACTGTCCATCATGTATAAGTTTCATCTTACTGGGATCATGCATCATTACTGCTGCTGCAAAGTCTCTTTGGACACTGAGTTGAAGTTTAGGAAATAGCATGACTAATGAAAAAGATGAGTAGAAGTGAACATCATAGGTGTTCCACATGGGATATTCAATTCCTTCAAGATAAAGGAATTGGCCAATGTTTTCTTCACCTTCTTCAAGTAAATTTGTTCCGAAAGCAGAACTGAGTGCGACTGGAGTGTGTAATTGCTCAAAAATTGAAGTCATCTTCTCAAGAATGTTTACGGCAGTATCATTATGATTGGGTACGTCGACATTTTTCTTCAAATCTGATGGTGACCTATCTAGGGAAAACTTCCTATCACCAATGTGCATTAAACTATGAACAGGAGGTGAGCCATCTGCAAAAAGAAAAAATGTACAGTGAATACATATTCATTAAGATGAGCCAACATTCAATATAGTAGACTCCAAATACCGGTCCAAATGGTGCCCCCTGAATTTAGGTAATAGAGCTCATTAAATAAAGTGATAGGGTACCTGCAAAGAACATTCAGAAAAAACTTTAGAATCTTATAGTATGATAAAAGACAAATAACACATCCTAGCTTACCATTCAGGAAGCCTCTTGTCTTCAAGAATAGGTCTTTGCCATGCTTCTATCTGTGATTCCCAATTTCCATGCTCTATGTTTAAGAAAAATGAGTTAAAGGTTCTTAACAGTTGAAAATGTTTTTGTGTGCCTGCTTAGTACTAAAATGGGAGCATGACAGCAAACTTAGAACTAATGTGTTACATGATATGCAATCTCGCTTCCTAGCATACTTAAAAGTAAAAAGAAACTGCTAATTGGTAAAATGTAAATTGAAACATTACCAAGAATAGCATCATGGGCTATACTTGCAGCTGCATCTCCATGTGTACCATAGAATTTCGTGTAACGCCTGCAGATAAAGACTTGTCAGAAGGTGGATAATATTAAATTTTGATATTTTTCAAGAATATCCACTAACTTACCGATAATATGTCTTTCCACTAAAAAATTTCACTTCTGGGCAATCCCATGCCAATGAAAATGTAACAGTGCGCACTGCACCCGGTGGGACTTTCACAGAAGCTGCAATAGCTGCCCCAATAGATGATCCCTGTTCTGAAGGCTTTGATGTTTCAGTAGAATTAAGGCGATCGAAGGATCCATGCTATTACAATAGAAGAATATATGTTATTCAATAAGGATATCAGTTATCAGCAAAATTCTTCCACTATGATGCACTTGTAAATTATAGGAATAAGTCTCCCTACCTCTTTTATTTCATGCCACATATCTTTTGCTGTTAAACCCTGGGAGTTTCCAGATATCACAAAACAAAGGCACTCTGAGACATGGACATAATCAGTCTCTTGTGCTGCAATTGCGAAAGTTAATGGGGAGTGGCCATCTGCACTCCTGTATTTGTAGATAACATATGTTATTTAAAGGAAACAAGAATACATAGCGACTAAGATTTATCAAACTAAGTCTTGAATTCTTTTTTCTGTTTATATCAAGGAAAAGAGCCTTACGTGTGATGTAGAACGACTCCACGCACGCCATCCTCCATCCTATCAGGATCGATGATCTTGTCAGTTCATATAAACCATAGGCATGACACAGCACATATATGTAGTTTGAAAATCTTAGAGAAATAAAGTTAAAGATTCATACTTTATTTTTGAGTTGTAGTGTTGACCAGTAAATTCGGAAGCTCCTCCAACAGAATTCTGCATACAAATACAAGTCAAACTCTTGCCGAAAATCCATATAATATAATCTCACTTGCACATGCAAAGACAAGTCTCACAATAGAGATGCAACGTAAAAATGATCAAGGGATGAATACACCAAACAAAAGACTTACTGTCCATGTGAAAAGCAAGGTGACGTCTGCAGAAGTCTTTCTGGAATTATTTAGCTGAATAAATGCAGAATCAACAGGTTACTAAGGAAATCTGTATCATATGTCCAACAAACAAAATTTTAACAGAGTACTACTACCGTGAAGGTAAAAACTGATACAGGGAAGCTGCTCTCTTTGTAATTATGGGGTATAATAGGAGAAATTTGGCGAGAAACAATTGTAAGTTCGGGGTCAGGTTCACCTGCATTTACAGATAATAGGATGGTTTCAACTTTCAATGTCATGATGGCCTTAACAATTCAGAAATATCTATTTCTCAATGTTAGATTACCCTCATATACAGTCCAAGCCCTTGGATACAAAGCATGATATGTCGAATTATTCCCCTTCAGATTCCAGTCCCAAGATCCAATCCCCGAAGCCGTTGTTGTATCCCTGTTCATGCACATGACATCAGTTTAGTCTTTTTTTTTTTTTTTTTTCATATAGCTTCTTTTCTGTCAAATTCTTGCATGGAGAAAAAACTGTCCCCTGGAATATTAAAAAAAAAAAAAATTTATTTTATTGAGAACAAAAATAACTAGGCAGTGAAATGCTGGCTTACTTGAGCACCTCTGAGGTCCTTTCGCACAGTACAGTAGAATGTTTTTCACCATTTGGGCGTGAAACAAAAACCTGCAAGTGGTGTTCGCATTCATGGTAAAAAAGTATAAGATTATTTCACAACAAGCCATCAACAAAAGAATTTTGCCTAAAGAGGGAGGGTTGTCCACCCAAATTCAGTAACTTTCATGCAAGGAAACAATAAGGTAAAGTTGTGAGTCAGAATATAGGCCATGAAAGGAGGGATACAATAAGGAGGAAGTGAAAAGAAACTTCAAGAATCCAATTAAGGCCATCTAGAGTCTCGTGGGAACTTTATCAGTGGCTGACACTTACAAGTAAGTGAAATTTTGAAAACAACTTTTATAAGCCAATGACTAAGTTTTCATCTGCATTCTCTTGCTACAGACTTACAGAAAATTGATTTGCTGGAATCTGTTTATCTTCACAAATTCGAGGGAACATTTGAAAGCGCTGAAATCCACCTCTGTAACTAGTTCCAATGCTGCCTCCACTGAAAGTTTGTTTCATTTCTCAAAACAGAAAAAGAAAGAAAAGGAATATTAGAGGAGGAACAAAATAAACAAGATAAGTTCAACAACTGATACAAAACAAACAAGCTTATATTATTTACACACAGGACATGTTGCAATATAAAGGCTAAGAACTAATATTACAAGTAAAAAACATATCGTTTGATTGGTAATTTTATAGCTCTAAATATAGATTAATAGGTATAGATTAAACATGCTGAAATTTATTCAACACTCAAAATACACATCTAACATAACTACCTAAAAAAAAAAAAAAAAAAGAATTATGTTCTAATGCTATGCAATGTGGTAAAAGATATGATATAGAGATGTAGAAAGGCTATTCATTATAAATATCAAATTAATAAACTAACATAAATAGTTGATTTCTTATGCTATGAAATGCCCCAATAAAAACTGCAAATAGAGGAGATTTAAGGAGAAAAGATTACCCAATTCCACCAAGGGGAATGCCTTGAGAAGATGTTAGTAAGCGCTTAATAAATGGATTGATGAAAACCCGCTGCAAATGAAACCATAAGGAAGCACATGCCGCAAAAAGGTTTAGAAATTATGATCAGATAAGATTCTTCAAAGCTGTGATACACATGGTAAAGTAGACTTTAAAGATATAAGAAAGTTACCTTTCCTTCAGCAGCCTGTTCTCGAATAAGCTGCAGAATCCGAATACCTATGGGGGCCTATCCAAACCAAACAAACAGTATTTAAGACATTAAGAACAAATGAGGGAGACAAAGATTTGTCATTATTAACATCTTAGCAAATGACTTAAGGTCTCAACTGTCATGCATTAATCGTAATATTGAAAAGCCAGCTTGTGACTAATTCATTTGTGCATTGAGCATAGAGAGATAACAAAGCATGTGGATCATGAGTTCTAATTAAGCAATACCTGCTATAATCTCCATCATTAAAAGCTTTTGATATCTAAATAAGTAACATACCAAGTGAATTATCTCCTTCCAAGTCATTGAAAACGACGAAAGGGTGATCTCATCGCTATTTAGTTTTCTCTTCCAGGTAAGAGATGGAGGTTTCGCTGGGTTGACCTGAATGCAGACACAGAACAGGAAATCTGACGTATAGCATACTTTATAGAGAGATTGAGAAGAACTTATCTCTCTTTCATTAGAAATAAAGAGAAAACAAATATGGGCTTTCTACGCTAAAGTCATTACCTTATCAAACGATGAATCTGATTGCTCTTTCTCTCCTCCATGAAAGCCATTTTCCACAATCTTTTCCTCAGACATCTGTCCTGTTAAACAAATAAAGATAAATCAAAAGAAGAAAAACAGAATACAACTAACTGAATCCCGACTTCGCAAACAAAAAACCAGCACTTTACACAAAGATCTAATCTTCTGCAATAGAGTAGTCCGATAAGAAGAATATTAACTCTTACATCCTATAGACATTCAAAGTTTCGATTCCAAAGTCTTTGCTAAATCAAACAATAAAAAGTACTATGACCAAAACCTTCCCTTCCCTCGAATCCTCCAAATTCCAAGAAACTCAACTTAACCATCCTTAATTACATTAAATGGGGTCAATTCCAACACAATTTTTCAACAAAACTGAACTGAAAAACTCCACAGATGCAAATGAAGCAAAAGAGGTACACAAATCATCACCTCTTCAAACCCAAAAAAATTAAACAAAAATAAAAATTACACACTTTCATAGCGCTAATATCACAAAACTCACTCCTTTCTCATCAAACAAACACACATACATAATAAAATGGGGTCAATTTCAATACAATTGTTCAACAAGACTGAAATCAACATTCAACATACACCAATAAAACAAAAACAAAAAATCAACACCACTCCAAAACCAAGAAAATCTAAAAATTTCAAAGACCTAATCTTCTGCTGTAGAGTAGTCCAATAACAAAAACATTAACTCATACATCCGATAAACATTCAAGGTTCCAATTCTGAAGTCTCTACTAAATCAAACAATAGAAGTATTGAGATCAAAACCTCCCCTTCCCTCGAATTCTCCGAATTCCATGACACTCAACTTAACCATCCTCGATTACATTATAATGAGGTCAACTCCAATCCAATTGTTAAAAAATGAACTCAAAAACTCTACAAAAATCATCACCACTTCAAACCAAAATAAAAAATAAATCAAAATCAAAATTCCACACTTTCACTGCACTAATATCACAAAACTCACTCATTTCTCATCAACCAAACACACATACATGAAATGGGGTCAATTTCAATACAATTGTTCAACAAAACTGAACTCAGCATTCCACAGATGCCAATAAAACAAAAGCAACAAATCACCACCACTTCAAAACCAAGAAAACAAAAAAAATTCACACGTTCATAGAACTAATATCACAAAGCTTACTCATTTCTCATCAACAAAACACACATGAATGCATGCATGAACAAGCACACATACATGCATAATGTACAAAGCCATTGAGAGCTTTAAACTCTTTCGACCCATTTGAGGAATCCATGAGCAAATCTCAAAAACAATCCGAACTTGAAGAAAAACTCATTGCATTCAAATGGGGTTTCAACTTTCAATACGTTGACTAAAAATAAATTAAAGGGAAGAGCTTGAAGCAATCAAAATCTGTCAAAAGCATCAGAAACAGAAAGAAAATGAAGGAACCGTAGAAACACTAACCTGAGAAGAAGAACTGGAAGATTTACAGTTATGTTTGAAAGCAAAAATGGTGGAGAGTTTGAAGAGAGAAAAACTTATGTTCTGTCTGAAACATTACAGTTACAGATCTTTATATAGAATTATAACGACCCGACATTAGGAAATTAAATAAAATATAATATCGTAACTCGATGCTTGATTAGATAGATTTAAAATGTAATAAATATTCCATAGACCCTAAAAGTTTGTTTTAGTGTTTTGGCCCCACCAAATTTCTTAAGAGACCCCATTTGAATAACTTTTTTTTAATATAATATTATTTAAACATTATATTGCACTCACAAATTTGAGTTATAAAAACTTTTTACATTTTTTTTTTTAATTTTTTAATCATCATGAGTTATGAAAATTGGGGTGTTTTGAATTTTAGGGCAAAATTGGAATGAAATGGAAATGGGGTATGTTCAAAGATTAGAAATAATTTAAAACTTTTTATAAGTGGGGTTTTATTAAATAAAACGTTAGGGTTAAATAGCATCACTTTCATAAGAAATATATGTATTTTATATATGTTGGAGTCTCACACTGACCAAACACACTCAAGCCTATTGGTTTATAAGAGAGGGTAATCCTTCCATTCAACAAGGCTTTATTAGGTGAGAAGTTAGACCCACCTTAAATTCTATCATGGTATCAAAGCCCATGTTCAGTTGAGCTGGGTGTTTGACCAGCAGGTGAGGAGTTAGAGCCGACAACTACCTCCAATAACAGGCATGACCCAACATATGGGCTTGACCATGAAGGAGAGTGTTGGAGTCTCATACCGACTAGGCACGCTCAAGCCTATTGGTTTATAAGAGGGGGTAATCCTCCTATTCAACAAGACCTTATTGGGTGAAGAGTTAGACCCACCTCAAATTCTATCAATACAAATGAAGGCGAAATGAAATTTACTTCTCAAAATGTTTGTTACAGGCAAAATTAGAACCTAGAAGAATTATATAAAATATGGAACTAATATAAATATGAAAATAAAGAAGTTGGAAAATTTCAAAATTTTAATTCATTGTGTAATTTGTTTTCTTCTTTATAAAAGTAATTATATTTACATGTTCTTCGAAAACATGATTGAAGGATATTCTTGTTTGTAGTTAAGTGTAATAGCAACTCATCATTAAGTGTCCTTAAAATAAATTGAATGATTTGAAACTTGTGTTTACTTTTTTGGTTTAGTGAATATATTTTACCTTAATTAATAAGTTCCAAAAACAATATTGAAAATATTGTATCATATAATACGCAAGTTTTTTTATGTACCATTCTATGAATTACACGATTCAATAAATCATAAATTTATTCTTTAAAGCATATAAAGCTTAATTTTAAGAGTTGATTTTTGGTGCAGAGTTGAAATCCAATAATATATATATATATAAAACTTACAAGAATGAGTTTGATATGGAATCATAGGGTGTATGTGCTACTTTTGAAACTGAATGGGATAACTTGGATATATTAAATAACCTCAGGAGGGGTTACAGTATTTTCTATCTTAAGAGGGAAATCAGCTTTTTAATTAATTAATTTTTTATTTAACGTGACCCAATACTTATATATTTTAATAATCCTTTACTCAACATGAATTTTAATTATTTTGAAAAATAATATTAAATAATGAATCTCATTTTCTAATTATTACTTCTAAGATATGGTTCCCTCTTTATAAAGTAAAGCATAAAACTGACACAAAGCAAGAGCAAATAAAGAAACAAAATTCTAAAAATTAAAAAAAAAAAAAAAAATTAGTTTTAAATTATTATTTATTTTTTGGAAACAAAATTCTAAAAAGTAAAAAATTTATATATTTTATTTTATTTTTAAATTATTATTTATTTTTTGGAATCTAATTTTTAGTGTTGTTGAAAAGTGCTTTTCAACTTTATTGTCATTTATGATGAAGTGGCAGACAGTGAGTCATGCCATCGAATAAATATCTTAGGTATGAGTAATAAATAATTATTATAATAAATATTCGAAATTCTTAAATATAAATATTATTTTCTTTTATATTTTAAATCTGAACTCCTATTTATGGGTATTAGATTAATTTACGGTCTTTTATAAAAAAATTATTAAATTATAAGAAATATGGTAAGACAATGGTCTTTGATTTGGATAATTATAATTTATTAAATTAATTATATTCTAATTAAACGGCAATTAAGGAACATTGAGCATCTAATAATCAAATGTGGAATCTTTGTTTTGCCCAAAAGGCTAGTGGTGAATATATACCTTTTTGTCTTAACTTAAATATTTTATTTAGTATTATACAAATAGAGAAAATAGATTTATTGATATAAAAAAATATATCATATAAGACTTCTAATGCCGAATTAGGATCAAATATGACAAAAATTTTGATGATCAAGATGCCACAACATCAGATTCTATAAAACTTGACTACGAAAATTATTATCAATTATTATTTTTTCTAATTTTAAATTACAATTTCACCATCATTGTTGATGAGGAGATAAAAATCATACATAAATCCAAAGATAATCACAACAAATATATCAAACATTAATTAATGGTTCAAAAAGATAAGTTAGGACAATTGTATTATAAATGCTTTTGGGTAAAGCCTATAAAATTGTCCAAAATATAGACAAAAATAAAGATAGGTTGACAAATACTTCTAATAACTTTCTCTCATAAGCACTCTGGGCGGATTTAATGAATGACGAGTGGGGACCATGGCCCCCACTCAATTTCTTAAAAATTTCAGATTTTCTATTTTAATTTCTATTTATTTAAATTTTATCCTTATAAATCTTTGAGATTTTGAGAACGGAATAGCCAGTCCCCACGGTAAGTTTGGATTTTATTTTTGTAAAACCCCATTTTTAATTCTAATATATTTATTACATATTCTTTGTGATTTTTATTTTTATGCAAAGGGATCTATTAGTTTTAAAAAAATTTATTAAGAGTGAAAATGAAAGGAATAAGAGCTATTAGGTTTGCACATAATAGTTTAAATCCTAAACAAAGGGATGAAGGCATGTAATCTATTTAGGGGTAAAAATCAAGTCGAGCCACTCGCGAGCCACTCAATCTATACTTGACGTTGGCTTGAACTCGACTCCACATTAGTCGAGTCGAGTTCGAGTAGTTAATCGAGTAAAACTCGACTCAATATATTCGTGAGTATTTCCAAGCTCGATGGTTAAGTTGACAGTTTTTAAAGTAATGAGGGTCATACGTAATTTAAAAGTTATAAAATTTGTAGATCCACCCCTGTTAGATGAGCTTGAAATCAAGTTCGAACTTGAACTCAATTAAAACTTGAATAAAACTCGACTAAAAACTTGAAAAAAGCTTGATCATACGAACTTGAATTCAAACTCGATTTCCAATTTCAAGTACTGAGTTTGAGTTTGAACTTGATTTCTCAGGTTCGATCAGGCTTGAACTTGAACTCGAACTCGGTACTATAGAGATCGAGTTGAGTTCGATTTACCAAATACTCGACTTGATTCGATTTCACCCCTAAATCTATTAGATGTAATCTATTCCTTTGATTTTGCATTTAGCTTGCATATGATGAAAAGTATATTGGTAATTACTAATGAGTTGTTACAAGCATTGTAGAGAAAAGATCAAGACATTATAAATGCTATAACCTTAGTCAAAGTCTCCAAAACAATGGTTACAATTGTTGAGAGATGAAGGATGAAAATCTTTGTTGAGTGAAATTTCTTAATTTTGCCAAAAACATGATATTGCCATTTTGAATATGGATGATATGTTTGCAATTCAAAGGCGGTCACGACGAAGAGTTGAGCACATGAAAAATTTGCATCACTATTGAGTTGAATTGTTTTATACAATGATAAATATGCAACTTCAAGAACTTAACACTTGTTTCACTAAGGTTAGTACTGAGCTGCTTCTTTGTATGACATGTTTAGATCCAAGTATTTCATTTCTACTTTTGAAAAGCATAAGTTAATCCGTTTTGCCAAATTTTATCCAATAGATTTTTCTGCACTTGAGTTGATGGTACTTGAGAACCATATTAGGACTTATGTTATTGACAGACATTCTTATAATGAATTTTGCTGACTTAGAAGGAATTGGTGATTTGGCTAAGATTTTAGTTTAGTTTAAAAAAGACATTTTGTATCCGTTGGTGTATAAGCTTGTGAAACTTGTATTGGTTTTACTAGTTGCAACTATGATCGTTGAAAAGACTTTTTCTGCAATGAATCTTGTATAAAGTTGGTTACGCAATCGAATGGGAAAATCAATGGATGAATGATTGTTTGGTCACCTATATTGAGAAAAAATGTATTTGATACAGTTGATGATAAGATAATTATCCAACGTTTTCAGAATATAAAAACACATTGAGGAACAATTGTAGAAAAATTGTTTTATTTTTACAAAAATTGTGTTTTTTGAAGATATTTATTTGTATTTTGTAACTTTTTGTTGAAGTTTATCATAATGAAAAAAAAAAAAAAAAAGTATGACTATGATTGGTTTTAATTTTTTTTTGGTTTATTTTTTGCCCCCATCGAGTGAAATTCCTGGATCCGTCACTGTAAGCAGTGACGTGGTAGCTCATAATTTATCAGTTCGCATTTGGTCATGCGGGACTCATTGTTGAGATGGGACATATTATGGGCTGACCAATTACGAGTTGATACGTCGCGTTTGTGAGAGAAAGTTAGTGAGAGTGATTTGTGAGTGTAGTATTGTTGTATAACCAATAAGGGCTTTTGGGTTAGGTGTGGTGGGTTAAGGTTTTTTTCCGTTTGTATAAGGTCTTGCTTCTTTTTTTTTTTTATATGGCTAGGTTGTTTGAGTCAACTTTTACGCACATCAATTAATCCTTCGAGATCCTGAAACTACCGGTCAGGTAAAAGTTTTTTTTTTTTTTTTTTTATGACTGGGTGTTTGGGTCAACTTATACGCACCTCAACTAATTCCTCGAGATTTTGGCACTGCCAACCAGATAAGAGCTCTAGTGACTATCCCTATTAGCAACCAATGAGGGATTTGAATTTAGGATATCTTGAGTAACACACTGAAAGTCTCTATCAAACCACTTGGTCACCTAGAGATAGCTATAATACCTTACTTTACTTTTCTATAATCAAAAAGTAATATTTGAGTCGAACATTGTTAATGCTATAACAATAATAATTAAAGAAATTCCCTTCATCTAATTATTCTTAATAAAAAATAACAAAAACAAAAAGTAGTCGTAATATGCTAGACTTGATAGTCTAACATGGTCTATCATGTTTTAATTAGACTATCAAACTATATCATTAAATGTTAGACTTGATGGGGGTTTGTCTAGCTTATGAAAATTAGCTTATAAGCAACAATTGCTTATAAGCTAAAATTAACTTATAAGCATTTGAAATTTTAAACAATTACGTGTTTGGTTAAAGTATTTATAAGTGACTGATAAGTAATTGACGTATTTGGTAAAATGTGGCTTATAAGTACATTTTATTATAAAATTATTAAAAAATGTACTACATTAAACAATGGCTAGGGGCGTTTGTCTAACGTGTTTGGTTAAAGTTACTTATAAGTGATGATAAGTAATTGCGTGTTTGGTAAAATGTGGCTTATAAGTATATTTTATTGTAAAATTACTAAAAAAGGTACTATTAAACAAGGACATACTATGGAATTTTAAAATTAAACAAGGATAATGTGGTAATATACTTGGTCAAACTAGCTTATAAGCAAAGTGCTTATAAGCCAAAAAAAAAAAGTACCTCCCCCCCAACTTATTTTTTTTTTTAGCTTATAAGCTCAAAAAAATTATAAACAAACAGGTCAGCTTAATTTTAGAGCTTATAAGCAAGTTTGACCAGCTTATAAGCTTAGACAAACACCCCCTTAAACTATTGAGTCTAGCATAGTCTAAAGCTATATATTAATAATATCGTATTTATTATTTTATGAAATGTATAATTGGTAAGTTATTGAATTTTATGGTTGTATTTTAAATAAAACCTATACATTTTGGGAAATTATTATTATTGACTTGACTATATATACCCGAACCTCATAATAATTTGTATTTAAATTTTTTGTACATCTCTCATATAATTTGACGAGTTTTAAAATAATTAAATAATTTTAAATTAAAGATAAATTAAATAAATAAAGAAGCTTATATCTTGAATATGTAAGAATATCACATCAACTTGTAGAGATTAGTTTGTATCAGTATCTAACGATATTCATAATAATTACCTCTTCGGTACACACTCGTTTTTTTTTTTTTTTTTTTTAAGAGACCTTTAACTTTTCATAGTAAAAAGAGTAGTCTTTGAGGCAAACATGATTAATAATATAGTAACCATTGGATAAATTTAAATAGTCATTCTCTCGTACAAAAGTTCTCCGTCATACCTTCTATAATGTTGAGTTTTTTTTGTGAAAATACCATTTTGCCCTCACTTTAATTGAAAGACAGAAAAGTTTTTTCTTTGAACTAGTGAATTTTAGTTTAATTAAAATATTATTAAGTTTAGTTAACAACAACGGGGTTAAGAGTAACTAGTGTTTGGTTAATTTTAATTAGGGTGGATTAAATTTAATTATGTTTGGTTAATTTTGAAATGACCATAATGCCCTGAAACTATGAAAATAATTTAATAGTATTAGTGATGAGGAATATTTTGCGATGATTTCAGATTTTTAAAATTTCCCAAAAAAATAATATAAAATGTTCGTATCTGAAAATTTTCACAAGTTTAATTAATAAGAGAATTAATTAATATTTGTCCTTTTCATAGAAATTTAATTGCTTTATTTCATAAATTTGAGATTTCAATAGTCTTTATAACTCTCTAAAATAACAGGCCTAAGCTAGAGTAAAAATATAATTGCAAGTAAAAAAAAATAAAAAAATAAAATGTCATTGATTTTTTAATTCCTTCCTTTGTCTATGGAAATAGACATCCAACTTAATTCCTAGAAGAAAATAAAATACTTATTGTGTGAAAAGATTTTACAAAACAAAGACTTTTGCAATCACTTGAAGCAAGACTTTAGCGTGTGAAAGGATTTTAAGAACCTTTGAGGGAGTGGGAAATTGAATTTTGTATCGTTATAGAGCTCTAAAGTGATGTAAAGAGTGTCGGTTTTCGATCCATGGTGACTGAAATTCTAATGTGTCAGTGTATATAACAAGTGAAATTATTTGAAATAAAAAAATTTATGATAATATTTAGGATGTATATAACATTATTCTTTATTTTGTTTTCTGAATCGCGGTGTTAATTTATTATATGTTGTTGAGCATGCGACCCCATTTTTTTTTTTAATCAAAATTTGGGTTTTCAACCATCATTTAATTAATTAATTGGCCTATGTTAAATGCTTTAAAGTTAACCCGTAGTGAAATTCACTTTAGCAAGTGACAAGACAACCACAAATGCCGTAACCCGTAAATTCGCTCTAGTCTTGAAGATTAGTCTTAAAACAAATTTCTCTGGTTTTTATGATGAGGGTAGGTACTCAAATGTGGCTGTCTGATAAATTGAATTGTTTTGTACCGCTCTTTGGGTGTCTGTTACAAGAGATTCCTAAGATACCTCTTTTTTCTTTATTTATCATAACTGAATAGAGGTTTTGAGTTTACGTTTGTTGATGTATGTCGGATTTAGACATGTGGTAGGTAGGTTCTCAAAGGTATTGTCCAAATCTTTATTTATCATAACTGGATGAAGGTTTTGAGTTGATGCTTATTGATGTATGCTAGATCCAGACATGTAGTAGGTGGGTTCTCAGAGATATTGCTCACTTTAAACCTTGAGATCTGTACGGTTTTGTATGATAAATTGAATTGATTTGTATTGCTCTTTGGGTGTCTGTTACAAAAGATTTTTAAGATACCCTTTTTTCTTTATTTATCATAACTAGATAGAGGTTTTAAGTTGATGTATGTCGGATCTAGACACATGGTAGGTGAGTTTCCAAAGATATTGTGCACTTTAGACCATAGGGCCCACACGTTTTTATCCTAAAAAGATGCCTCTGGGTGATGAGAGTATCCTTGGGATATATAAGTGATCAAGCCTCTCGGCTCTTAACTGATGAGAGACTTTGGCACCAACAACGTCCTCAGGGGGCGACTTTTTTGTCTTGAAAATGCATCTTTGAGTGGTAGGGGTGTTTTAGACTATATAAGCGATCAAGACACTCGTCTTCTAAACAACGTCGGATTTTGACACCAACAATGTCAATCTATTTTTTGTGGTTTTTGAGCTGCTATAATTTCGCTCTCTTTTTCGTGTTCATTAATTTTGTTTTATTTTTTGCTTAACCACTTGTATTTGTACAAGTGTTCTTAGATTTCACCTCAATAATCTGTTTTTTCCGTATTTTATATTGTATTATTTTGAATTTACCCCCTTTAAATTAATTCCTAGCCCACCTTTAGGCTTAATCTCCACCGTCTGATTCTCTTTGTTTATAGATGTGCTTGACATGCGATGCTCTCAATACTTCTCTCTTTCTTTATTTCTTTAGCCTCAATTACAACCTTGATCTTGATCTATGAAAAAGCCTTTGTGTGTATGATGTTTGAATAGAATTATTTTGAGAGTTTTTAAATGTATTAAAACTTAATATTAGAGTGCAAATGTATTTATAAATTATAATATATGTTTTTAGTTAAATTTAAAAAAATATATATATAATAACTAATAATTTGAGTGGTTTTGAAACCTTATAATAAATTAGAAAATACTACGTGTGGACAAAAATAGAATTTATACCTAAAAATGAAAGATAAATAATTTTTATCATGAAGTTCAATAAAGATATACTAAACAGTGAAATAGTATATATAAAAGTGTATAAACTATTTATAAAAATAAAATTTAAAAAATAAGAAATGAATATAATAATATTTATTATTTTTTAGAATAAATTGTTAAATATTAATTTAGTATCTTTTTAGAAAAAAAAATTTAAGAGTAAATTGAAATTTTAAATTACATTTGAACAGGCTTACAAATTTACAATGTCAAAGCCCAAGCCTAAGCCCAAAAGGCCCAAACTGATTATAAAAAAAAAAAATTCGTTGTGAAATACAATACACAGGATTACACAATAGTTCCAAAATTTGAGCCATTTTATGAGATTCCTTTTTTTTTTTTTTTTTTTTAAAAAATCTTATATTTGAATGGACTTAATTGTAATTACCTTAGGTGTTTGTTTTTCAATTTTAGAACCATTTTTTTGTAATTGCACCCTATTTGTTCTGCTCGTACCAATCCAATTAGTTCACCGGATAAAAAAAAAAAAAACAATAAACATTCTATTTTCTAAAACCAACACTTTTAATGTTTATTTTTTTTTAAATATATATATATATATTTTTTTTTGGCCGACAAAGTTTATCTAAAACCATAAACATTTTTTGAAACTTTTTTACGTTGTTTAGTTACATCTCAAAAGCGTTTATTCAATTTCAAATAAGCGAATTTGAGCTTCTTATATAAACGTTTTTTGAGTTCACTTAAGCGTTAAAGTTTCAAAAATTCCCTTATCATAACTTATAATTTGACTTGGTTTATGCTTATAATTACAACATTTTCAGTAAATTATTACTAGAAAATTCTTTTATATATTTTTTTTAACAAGTCTTGTTATTTGAGCTCTATTAAAAAAATTTCTACGCCACTTGGGTTAGTTATATCTAAAAAGTTTTGTGTTCGAGTCGCATGTGAGGTACTTACCACATTTATGCAATTGTCTTGGTTCATTGGGTTATAAGTTGTTTTGTGACCTTAAAGATTAGGCAATGTGAGCCTGGATACCTCGGATACATAAAAAAATAAAATAAAACATTTCTTTCTAAGCCCCTAATTAAATAATTTTTTAAAATAAATTATATACATAATAATTTTCCCTAATTAGCCTTATTTTCTTCCTCTTTCACTAACCTTCCCAAGTTAACAAAGTTTTTACAATAATAATAGGTTCACAACCTTCTCTCACAACTCTCGACGTGATAGCTCGTAATTGGTTACTGCGCAAATGGATAGACGGGCTCACAACAATAGATAGGACCCATTTGCGAGCTAACCAATTACAAGCTGTCACGTTGGGATTTGTGAGTCGCAAATTAAAATAAATTATATACATAACAATATTCCCTAATTAAGCCTTATTTTCTTCCTCTTTCACTAACCTTCCCAAGTTAACAAAGTTTTTACTAGGTTCACAACATTTTCTTATAACCCCTGACGTGACAACTCACAATTAGTTAGTTCACAAATGAATAGGCTGGACCCATAGCAAAGAGACGAGACCTATTTGCGAGCTGACCAATTACAAACGGTCATGTCAGAGATTGTGAGATTGAGTTATGACCAGTGTTTTAAAACCCAGCCCGGCCCCGCCGGTTGAACCGGGACCCAAAGGCTTCAACGGGCCGGGTTTAACTTTTTCGATTCACCCCAAAACCCTAAGATTTGGGAGGATGATCGGCGAACAATCAACGGCCAAAAGGTTGGGGCTTTTGAAGACTAAGTGCCGCTGAATGTAATAGTGTGACGGCGTTGATTTCTGGTGAGTAAATCAACCGAAAATCGAATAAATATGGCAGCGGCAACAATGGAATTTTGTCGGCGATTGGCGAGGCTAACGGGGGTGGGGTGAGTTGGGTTTTGGTCGGGAGGAATAGGGGAGTGTTTTCTGGGTGATGGGGAGGGTTGTCGACGCCGGCGTGGATGAGATCTGGCCTGGAATGCCAACGCCGGCGTCGGTGAGATCTGGTCGAAATCGAACGGCTAGATATTGGGTGGATTTTAATGGAAATGAGCTCAATGGACTATTAGGGTTGCATATGTGTTGCCGTCGCCGCCAATCAGTAGCCGGTCGATTTGTATTTGGGGTGCGTTTGATAAAGTTCAAACACATGGGACTTAAATGTAATTTTCAGGGGGTATTTGAATGAATTTAAAAGTTTTTGTCAACCGGTTTGACCATCAACCTGAGACCCGAAAACTTTGCCGGGTTTCACCCCAGGTTGGGTTTTAAAACACTGGTTATGACTTAATATTACTTAAGTTTTGATATGTCATAAGCATTACTCTGATAAATTATAATTTAATAAGATGGTCGAATAAAGGAAGCCTAAAACCCATTTGACACTTCTAATTATTTAATCAACTTAAGAGTTTGATGACAAATTCAATCTAATTTTATCCAATCAAATTTTGAGGTGCCATGTCACAAAGGGAATTGATTGGATGAAGAAATTGAAGAAATTAGTTGTATTGGTGTGTGCCTCACTTCTTAAATTCAATTTCAATTTAATTAATTTAATTTCCTTTTCATTATTCGGCCGTAGACTTGGGTTTGGGGAGAAGGACTTGGAAATTTCAAATAAAAACTCTAGTCAACTCTTGAGTCCAGTCTTTACTTTCAGAATTACCTAAATACCCTTCTCCTTCGACGAAATTTCAATCTTGACACAATTAACTTTTAACGCATGGCTTCCAATATTCCGAATAAGGATCATATTGAATGAAATTTCAATCATGATGTTATTTCAAAGGATTGATGAAATTACTGGTGGGAACGCATATTTAGTCAAAAGCAATTCTTACAAAAAAAGAAATGTAATTAATTTGGATAAATTAAAAGCTTGACTTGAAGCTTGACTAGAAAATTGATTTCATATTTCTATTATTAATTTGAGTAATGCTACAACCAACCGAAGGTTGTGTATCGAATCATGTGCAGAATACGTGACAAAATCCCCACCGCAGTTATTTATTATCGCTTAATATTAATCAACGGAGGATTTTACACGTATTCGTAGTGCGCAGACTCTGCAACTTTGTGCAACTACTTTATCATTTTCGTATTAATTTTGGGGTAGAAATTTTGGGTACATTGACCTCCAAGTCAATCATGTGAATCAAACTTTAGAAATTTTCACAAAAAAACGTGTGACTCTTTTCTTCTATTTCTTGTTGGAAAATGATAGAGTTACAAAAAAGTTTACACCGAATGACGTAACACAATCTTGACCGTTGATTAATATTAACTGATAATAAATCAACGGTTAGGATTTAACCACGTCATTCGGTACACAAATTCAATGCACATCTATCGATGACTGTAGCATTACTCTTTCTTGTTTGATGGGTAAATAATATTATATTTTTCTTTTCACTTTTTGTTTGCTTTTTGACTCATGAAAATTTAAATAATACTTTTTATATTTTTCAAAACAAAACTTCACTAGCAACATATAAGTTTTCTGGTCATTTACATAGTTGTATTTTTTAGAAATTGATATATATATAATATTCATAGTTACATTTTGAGAAAATGGTATGTATATATATAATTTAAAGTGTAGAGGCTTGTATTTTTTTAATCTGGACTCTTGTTAATTGGTGCTTGATATAAGAAAAATGGATTATTTTAATCCGGATCAGCTTACACATACCTCAATTAATTTTTTAGATTTATTAAACACCCTATAAACTCAAAGCACCAGATAAGTCACAACGTGATAAAAAATGTTATTAGCTTGATGCCTTAATACAAGAGGATTAAAACAATGTTATTATTTTTAATTTGATCAATTTAGTTCTACTTTTACCCATCTAATACATCAAAAATAAAAATATAAGTACTTAATTAAGTACTTTGAGAAAAGTCATCAAAGAGTGCAATTCAGGGGTTGAGGTTGGCTGGTATTGGAAAATTATTTTCAACATATGATGGATCGGAAATTGAACGGCAATGTGGTATTGATGTAACATATACCAAAAAAAAAAAAAAACTAAAAAGCAATTTTCTAAAAAGTAAATTTGAGTACATTTACAAAAGAAACAATTTATTCCAAACAATATTTTGTTATTAAAAGTATTCTCAAATCAAATGAACTCCTCTTTCCCTCCTTTCTCATCAACTTTAATGAAGGGTTAACTTGGACCCCCTGAAAGTTTCGAAGTCGCCATCAACTTCCGAAATAGCCACTTAGACCCCCTGCTGTTTGTTTTTGCCGTTAAAATGGATGAAGCAAAAGGCAAATTAGAGATTTTGAATTCAAAATATCTTTAATTAAAATGACACTCAACCTACTCGAAGGACCTCATAGGTAAAATTCTAATACTTAAACCACTAGGCCATAGCAATTTATCTTTATTATTCTTACAACATAATAAATATGAATATATAAGTAATTAAATTATATTTAAATTTCTACAAATATTTTTTTACATTTAAAAATCCCAAATTTAATATTTCTTAATTTTTGCAAATATATATTTAAATACTAAATTTAATATATTCTTAATTTTTTGCAAATATATATTTAAATATAAATTAATAAAAGGATTTATAGGAATTAATGTGGTCAATTAATAAAAAGTCAAGGGTATAAGGGTAAAGTCTCCAATAAGTCTATGGGTAAATATGTAAATGCAGCGGTAAAACCTGGTCTTCCATCACTTTTAACAGCAAAACAAACGGTAGGGGGTCTAAGTGGCTATATTGGAAGTTTGTGGGGGTTGGCGTATTTTTGAATCTTTCAGGCGGTCTAGGTGACATTAACCCTTAATAAAATGATTCTTGACGGCATAATATTTTGCAAAAGCAATTAAATCGAATTGAGAAATTGATAATGTAAACATCTAAAAATAAAATGAGGAAGAACAAAGAAAGCGTGTGGAAACAAAAACAATTGGACAGTGCAACGTCTTGCTGATTCCTGATTGGCTATCATCCTCAAAAGGTCTCAATTTATTACAAAATAATGGCCCTACCATTTTAAATTAATTTTAAAAAATTGGGTCAATTTGTCACTTTTGCAACTCCATGACCATTAATATCCTATGAGGAGACTCGAACTCTAGACTTTACGGGTGCAAACCATAATGGTACAAAAACCATAATTGACGAGTTTGGGTCAAGTGAAGGAAGGATTAAATTCTATTTATGAATCCGGGGTCTACCTGATTGAATCAAAAACTAAAGGGACCCCCAAGAAAAACCCACTAAATTTGAAAATTTCCAAAATGGTACAAAATGTAATTAAGCGCAAAAACAAGGGCACAAGTCAATCAGAGTTTCTATAACTAGGCTAACCAGCAACCTCTCACTCCATAAGCAAGAGCCCTCCCAGTGGCACAAACACAAATGGCGGAGCATGTTTTAGCGCTTAAGCTGCTTGTACTTTCCTTTCTCATTCATTTTTCTTTTTCTGAAATTATTTTCGAAGAGCGTTTTGACGGTAATTTTCTCTCAATTCATGGCTTCACATGCTTGTACCTTTCTATTTGTTTTCTTTCTAATTTTAAATAAATTATTTTTTTATTTCATTTTTCGCTTATTTAGCCACGTCACTGACGGTAAGAAAAATTCTGTTTTAATTGACAGTTTATTCTATTAAAAAAAAAAAAAAAGAAATGGTGGTTTTGGTGTTTGGTTCCGGCGAAAATGTGAGAGAAATAAAAAGTGTCAAAATTTGAAGTAAAAAATTGGATTTTTGGGTACCCTTTTGCTTGAATTAAACCGCAGTCAACTTCCTTTTTTTTTTTTGGCCTTGTAAGCTTTGTTTCGCTGCTGAGAAACAGCAGGAAAGTGAAATGCTCAATCTTTTTTCTTGAACTCTCCTGCAATTATTTTTTCCACCTCGAAAGCTCTATGTGGCTGCTGAGAATCAGTAGGAAAGTGAATGTTTAGTGTTTTTTCTTGAGCTATGCTGAAATCAACCTTTTTTTTTTTCCTTTTTCTCTTTGGTGCCTTGAAACTCTGTTTGGCTGCTGAGAAACAATAGGAAAATGAATGAAAGTTAAATGAATATGTTTTTTTTTTTTTACGTTGTGCCTTGATTTTGTTAAATTGAAGTAGAGGAAGAAACTGAAAAAATGAAAAAAAAAAAAAAAAAAATCTAAGTCAACTAGTCAACTCTGATTATATTAAACTACCAGTCTATTTCATGTCACCATCATGATAACTTCCTCCTTTATTTATTTATTTATTTTAATGTTTGTTTGATATTTCTGAATGGAAAGCTGAAAGCTGATGTTCTTGTAATAGTTTAGTGCACTGAAATATACTTTCATTTGTTAAATTCGGTGCTTTTGTTTCTTTAGTTAACAACTATGGTTTGTGTTTTGATATCGGAAATAGATGGATGGCAATCGCGGTGGGTTAAGTCCGACTGGAAAAGAGCTGAAGGAAAAGCTGGAACTTTTAAACATACAGCTGGAAAGTGGAATGGAGATCCGGATGATAAAGGTACATAATTCTCAATGATTTGTTGTTGATTAACTTCCATAATATCCAGTATTGTTTTGATTAAATACATAGCTGTCTACCTGTTAAAATGTTGTGGTTTTGGAGAAGTTATTGCTGAGTTTCTTCATTTTCCTGCTTCTTAAAAATGGTAACTGGTTTGTTATTGAAAGAAGGGATAGTAATCAGAACTTCACTGAGTATATTTGTGTTTCAATTTATCCAAATTTTCAACATTCATCAAGGCTATCTTTGCTGTCTTCTTATTTGCTTTCAGGGTTCAAACCCGCTTAGATTATAAACACCAGGATTGTCGACAATGATGTCGCTATCCTTATCACCTCCTTAGCACTGTCACCAGCATCGTACAGCTGCCATCACCATGTAATACCTGTTCTTATCTATTTTGTCTACATCCTGCTGCTAAAGTCGCCATCCTAATGATCACTCTGGATTAGTAGTTGCACTAATTCTGCAATTTTGAAATGTTAACTGGTGCTACTTCTTTCCTAATACGACACTCCATTGTGAATTAAACATGCCCCACCACTAACAAGCCTGCCACCATTTCTACAGCACATGGTGGTACTCCCACCAGTTATCCCGTCTTTCCCTCCATGACATCATCATTTCCACTGAAATTTGCACATATATTGCATATATTCAATATGCTTCTAGTTTGTTAAATGACATCACCATTGGCATGAAGGAGAAATGTGAGCTTTTTGTCTATTTTAGTGGTTTGTAATGTGCATAGATTTCTTGAGCAAATAAGGGTGTTAAGTGTAAAAGTTGTACGAGGAAATAAGTTGCTTGCTGTTATTTTGTTCAAAATAGTTAGTGACTTGAACTGATACAGAAAAGAACTAGACAACAAAGACCTGAAAATGTCCTATGCACCCTTCTTGTCACCAAGTGGGAGTTCTTAATGGGATGCAGGGGAACTGTTGGGGATTGTATCTAATGGACATAGAATAGCTTCCTCTACTCATTTCATTATCATATTAAATCCCACTTTCAGTACAATTATTAAGTTTCTAAGGATCTTTATAATGTTGTAGGCATTCAGACTCACACTGATGCAAGACACTATGCCATATCCGCAAAGATACCAGAGTTCACCAACAAAAACAGAACACTGGTTGTCCAGTATTCTATAAGATTTGAACAAGAGATTGAATGTGGTGGCGGTTACATAAAGCTTCTTTCTGGATATGTCAATCAAAAGAAATTTGGTGGAGACACCCCGTACAGGTAGCATTTCTTTATGCATATTTTATATGATCAACTCCTCAGTGCTTTAAGTTTGTGTAGCACCCATTTGTTAATTTAAATAATTGTCTTTCAGCGTATCACCATTTTGATCTCAATTGATGAAAATGACCGGAGACAAGATTATCATTTGCTATATTTCTGTAGTAATAGTGTTGAGGAAAAGGGCTTTTCTTTGACCTCAGTGAAGAGTGTCGTGTAATGAGAGCTTGAGACAGTGATCATATGCAGTCCTCTGAATTTGACCATATGCATTATAGGTGTCAGTTGGCCTGCTTAGAGCTACTGAATAGAGAGAATACAAAATGAATGGATGATATGGTGATTCACAGTCTTCATTATATAGATGTTTTAAACTACCCTACATGAAGCGATAGCAAACAAACACAGAAAGCTTTTCCATTATTCTAAAGCTTTCAGTTAGTTTCTATGTTGTTTTAATTTAAGCTTTTTTTGTATTTCTCCACCTAATCAATTGAGTTCTTATAGATCTTTATCACAGTATGGAATTCCTGCTGACAAATTTTGTTTGTGTAGTTTTATGTTTGGACCGGATATATGTGGCACACAAAAGAAGCATCTCCATGTCATCCTCTCCTACCAGGGCCAGAATTACCCCATCAAGAAGGAGTTGGAATGTGAAACTGACAAGTTAACACATTTCTACACATTTATTCTTAGGCCTGATGCCTCTTATAGCATTCTCATTGACAATCGAGAAAGGGATTCTGGAAGCATGTATACAGACTGGGATATTCTTCCTCCACGTAAAATCAGAGATGTCAAGGCTAAAAAGGTTTCCTCAAGCTCAAAACTCTGTTCATATCAAGCATAGATTATTTCAATAGATCTGTAATTATATTTTAGTGTTAGTTGCTCATTCTTGCTTGTGACTTTCTCATTGGATTAAGTTTCACCTGTTTTTTTTTTAATTACTGAGTCTAAGGTAATTGTTAACCATGTTTCACAGCCTAAGGATTGGGATGATAGAGAATATATTGATGATCCTAATGCCGTTAAACCTGAGGTATTAAACTTTTATATACTTACTAATCATTCATTTGGTTTGTAATAGCAATGCATAAATTACTCTCTCATTCATCTATAATTGGGTCTTACAGGGATACGATTCAATTCCGAAAGAGATACCAGACCCAAAGGCTACGGAGGTTAGTAAAATGGTTATGAAACAACAATATCAACAAAGCCATGTGTGTGAATGAGAGTCACAGTGAAAGAAAATCAATTAACTCTTGTTTCCTTTTCGTTGATCAGCCTGATACTTGGGATGAAGACGAGGATGGTATATGGAAAGCACCAAAGATACCAAATCCAGCATACAAAGGGCCATGGAAGCCCAAGGTATGTCAATTGTACTTTTATAAGTGCATCGAAAGATTGAAGCCTGATACTTTTCTCTAATTTCTAATCAATTCAACTTTTTTGGGACACATCAGAGAATCAAGAACCCAAATTACAAAGGGAAATGGAAGGTTCCTTATATTGATAATCCAGGTACTACTTATACTGTCTGCTTTTTAACTGCTCAAGAAATTTTTTCAACAAAATGTTTAAATCTTCTTTTTTCTTGTGTAGAGTTTGAAGATGATCCCGATCTTTATGTGCTTAAGCCTATTAAGTATGTTGGCATTGAAGTTTGGCAGGTACGACCGTTGGATATGAATACCAATATCCTAATCTGAGAATGTCTTTATTTTTATGTTGCAATAAAATTTAATTCTACTCAGATGAGTGACTCGGCTATATGGTTGAGTGCAGGTCAAGGCTGGTTCAGTTTATGACAATATTTTGATCTGTGATGAGCCGGAGTATGCAAAACAAGTGGTAGAGGAAGTATTCCACAATCGGGAGGTGTGTCCCACTCTTTCGCTTTTTTCCCAATGGACGATTGTTAAGTAACTGTTCCTAACTTCTATTTTGATCTTTCAGATTGAAAAAGAGGCTTTTGAAGAAGCAGAAAAAATCAGAAAAGCAAGAGAGGAAGAGGTTATTATGCAGACATAATCTCATTTTACCGAACTATTCACATTCAGTTGTAAACTTTGTTTTTGTTGATTCTAAGTCATTTTAGCCCCTGAAATGTGCAGGAAGCTCAAAGAGCAAGAGAGGAAGGTGAAAGAAGGAGAAGAGAGAGAGGTTACGATCGACGCAGGGATCGCTACAGAGACAAATACAGAAGGGTTTGTGCCTTATAATACCAAAAAATTCTTTAACATTGAACACTATGTGCAGGATCTTTCATTTTTCGTTTCTTTCGAAGAAATGTAGTTTCTAAAATGGATTATTTCTTTTGCAGCATCCCCGCGATTACCTGGACGATTATCATGTAAGCCTCATTTCTGCTTTACTCTTGTCATTTGAATGCTAAAGAGTTGTGACATCTGTTCTATAGTGGCTCCCATTTTTTCCTTGAAAAACCGACTTTTTATCTTCCCATACAGTATGGACAGATTTGTTCCGATCCTTGTATCTGCCATGTAGTTTGTTTACAACATGAAAACTTGGAAATGACAATCAACATACTCACTTTTGAATTGAGAAATTGATATGCTCGTTTAACAAATCCGTGTATATGTTTTCAGGATGAGCTTTGAGACGTTTGTTCCACCCGCTGCCCTCCTAGTGGTGGCATTGCCTCTTCTTTCAAGTTGTCAGTGCCGGGGATTGCTGAAATAACAACATTTTACCTTAGAGAGTAGTAATTTTTGGTCCTAAGTATTAATTGTTCTGCAAGTTTACGTTGTAATTTTTTATTTGGAGGTGTCACTTGTGCATTGTCATAAAAAACTAGTTGAAACTTATTTTTGAGATATAAAGCCTGGCTCAATCTAAAGTTTGAAGGTGAGTTTAATTATTCAAGACCAATCTTTTAATAACCAACCCGGGGTGAAACCCAAAAAAGTTGCCGGGTCTTGGGTTGACCGGTGTAACCGATTTGAATGGTCACTCAAACCGGGTGTCAAAAAGTTTAAAATTTAGCAACTACACCCCTAAAAATTCTTAAGTTCCTACAAGCCCTAAAAATTCTTAAGTTCCTACAAGTTTGAAATTTAGCAAACACACTCCAGATACAAATCAGCGGTCAACTGGTTGACGGCGGTGACATACCAAATGCAATCCCAATCATCCCTTGAGCCCATTCCCTAGAAAATCTATCTAAGATTTGGTTGAAATTGATCGATTTCGGCCAGATCTCACCACCGCCAGCGTTGACAATCCAAGTCAGATCTTACCACGACTGGTGTCGACAACCCTCCCTATCACCCCGAAAATACTTCCCTCAACCTCCTGACCAAAACCTATCTCACCCTACCCCTGTTCACCTCGCCAATCGTTGATTGTTTTGGCTATCTTTTTTTATATTTTTCGGTTGATTCACTCACCAAAAATCACCTCCGTTGTCACTATTGCACTCATTGACCCTTCCTCTTCAAAAGCCCTAACATCCAGACCTTCAATTGTTCGTTGATCATCATCCAAATTTCTATAGTTTTTGGTGAATAGGGAAATTGATAACCTAGCCTGGTGAAAGCCCTGAGTCTTGGTTAAACTGGTTCAATCAGTTGGGACAAACCGGGTTTTAAAACACTGTTCAAGACACTAATCACTTTTTTGTTATTAGACAAGCTAAATTCTTGCTAACTCTTTATCCAAGTTAGAGAGGATTTTTTTCACAACCATTATATATACAACCAGGCAACTATGAGATGTATATTTAGACCTGGCAAACGGTACGGGCAGGGTAACCACGGGTAACGTGGCAAACGGGAATGGGTTGACAGGTAAATTTTTTGAACGGGTAGGGAAAGGCACCACCCATACCCACCAGTGCGGGTACCGGCCGACCCATGGGTCACCCGTTTCCAACATAATTTCACTTTTTATTTTATTTTTTTTCAACTTTTGTTATTCAAACCATAAAGTGTAAGTTAACAACATACAATTAAACCCAATACAAAAAAAGTACGCAGCTAATCGTTTATTATTTCTTTAAGCCCAATAAACCCAATAAATTTTTTTGTTATTATTTCACAACTAATAATAATATGTGATAATTGGTACAAGTCAAACTCATTAGTTTATAGTGATTTAGACAGTAAACTAATGTTTAGGAAACTACAAAAAAAGTTTACATTAATTTAACACATCTAATTAAACAAGGATTAGTTTGAAGGTTGTTTAATAAAATTGTCATTATCTAAATTAGTTTTTTTTTTTTTAATCTTTAATGAATATATATATTTTTTTGTTTTTCCAGTTTGGAAGAAGGGCAGAGATGGAGCAGTGAGCGCAGGCAAATCGCAAATAAAAGCATAATTGAAAGTAGAGGTGGAAAAGCAGCCCGCCCAGCTTGACCCGACCCGACCAGCGGCTGGTTGCACAAAGTGACGGGTCGGTCCTGACCTGCCCGACAACATTGGCAGGCCAGGTTAGGCTCGCCAATGTTGGGGAATTGGTTGGCCTATCCTCGACCGCCAACCCTAACTCGCCGGGTTAGGCCGCGGGTTGGGCCAGGTTAACCCTCTTTTTGATTTTTTTTTTTGTTTAAGTTTAAATGTTTAATTAACTTTTCAAATGAATAATTAACAATTTATAAATGAATAAATGTAATTGTTTTTAGTTAAGTGTTAACTTCTTTTCAAATATCAATAATTAAATTAAATTAAATTTTTTTTTGTTAACATTCCAAATCTAATTCAATTTTAATACATTAAAATTGTAATATAAGAAAAATTAAATTTATTCATTTATTAAAAAATAAAATAAGAAATTACAATAATTATTGCTTCGTTAAAAACCTCACCAAGAAAAACCCAATGGGACCAAAACTTGGTAAGAAAAAAAGAATGCAATAATTGACAATTAATTTATAAGTTACAATTTACAAAACAACTAATTTTGGGGTTCACTAGGATCTCCCTCATCCGTATCATCTAAATTACAAAATTGAAATGATTCTATTAAAGTATCGTCGACAACCTCGTATTGACCTTGATGGCGCGACCGTTCCCAATCTCGAAGACATGTGAGGACTTCAATCATTTTGGTGAAAGTTTAGTCCTGCTTTCATTTAAAATTCTTCCACTTGCACTAAATGTTTGTTCGGATGAGACGGTTGAGACAGGAACAGTGAAAACATCCAAGGCAAGTCTTGATAATACCGGAAAAATACATTTTCTGGCTCTTCAATAGTCTAAGAGATCAATGTTGGCTCTCTGTTGTGGATCTACTGGTAACATTTCAGGGGTTATCAAATATTATTGAAGCTCATTACTCTGTGACTGCATGGAAGACAGTACATTAGTTGTTGTTGTTGTTAGTGGAGCTTCTGAAGAGGAGGTTGTGCTTCAGATTCAGGTCCTTTTCGGCCTATTCAGTGCACCCCAAGAGTAGAAGTCTTCATTTGTTTCTTCTGATGCAACTTCCCTGGATGTTTCGCCTCTTTGCGGGTTCCCATACCTGTTTTCATATTGGAAATATACTTCGAAAAGTCTATTTTTTACCTCTCCTATTTGATTGGCATATACTTCGGTTTGTAAATTTTCACATAAATTGTCAAAACCATTTTATAAACTTGCTAATTTAATTCTAGGATCAAATATAACACCTAAACAAGAAAGAAAAGGAATGGGTTCCCAATATTTAAAATTTTTTTTTTCCATTGCCTTTATTGGTGCATCTGAAATTTCATTGTCTTTGTTTTTTATAAATAACTTGGAAATTTTTATAATTGTATGTATTACCAATGGACTAGTAGAATAATACACACCAGAAAGTTGTAAAGTGGATTGGTAAAAAATTTTAAGAAAAGAATGAAATACTTTAGTTATTTGCCAATCATTTTCTACCAAATAATGAGGACCTCTATTATTTGCTACAAAATAACTAATTATATTAGCATAAGGTAAACATGAATCAAGCATTAAATAAGTACTATTCCATCTAACAGGCATGTCTAATGCAAAAGTTCTAGGAGACATATTTGATTTTATACAAGCATCTTGAAATTCAACATTTCTTTTATTACTACTAATAATCCAAGCTAAACAATCTCTAATTCTATTAATATTTTCTTTAATTGTTTTCATACCACTTTTCATAATTAAATTAATAACATGACATACACAACGTTGGTGAAAAAACTTCAACTTGTTATATAAAGGATAATTACTTTGAAAATAATCTATAGCTTTACTATTAGAACTTGCATTATCTAAAGTTAAACTTATCACTTTACTAACAATATCATAATCTTCTAAAACTTCAACAATTTTATTATAAATTTGTGCACCACTATGATCAACATCCATTAATCTAAATCCTAATAAAGATTTATTTAATTTACATTCATTATCAAAATAATGACTAGTCACACAAATATAATCTTGTTTAGCTCTACCACTCAAAATATCGGCAGTTAGAGGCACACTAACATGACAAGTATGTATTTTATTTTTTAATTCTAATTTCATTTTTCTAAACAATTTTATTAAATCATTTCTAGTTGCAGTTTTAGAATAACTTTTAAATCCTAGAAAAAATGAATTTTGAACAAATCTTTCAAAATATTTATCTTTAGCCATATTAATAGGTTGATAAGTTGCAGCAATATATAAAACTAACTATTCCCTATATACATCAGAATTATAACGCCAAGTAGTACCCATATTAGTTATTTGAGTTTGATTGCTTTCTCTATTTCCATGTTGATTAATATGTTTATTAGCATGCCTTTTTAAAGTGCTAGTACCATTACTTGAATAAGCTTTATAAATATTTCCACAGTATTTGCATCTCGCTTTCTTGACTTGAATCTATCTCGTAAAACTTGTCGAAATGCGCCCAATCGTCTGATGTATGTCTATCTTCGGTTTTGACAGCAGTTGATGATCCCGCCTCAGCTTGAGATGAAGTTGGACGAGCACGACGATTACGAGGACGACTTCTAGAACCACCGGGAGCTGTTGGAATCAGGGGCATATTTTGAGGTGTATCGGATTCTGAGAATGGGAAAGCGGGACTATTTGAATCTCCTCCTGCATTTATGTTAGTAAAATCAGCGGGATTAGGACTAGGATAGTAGTTTCCTTCATCATTGTAATTGATGGGAGATAAATATCTATCCATTGTAGTTGAAAAAAAAAAAATTTGATGTAGAAGAAATAAAAATTAAAGAAAGAGAATTGGAATATGGAAATTGGAAATTGGAAATTGGAATTTGGAAAATTGGAAATATGAATTAAAAATTGCAAAAACTAATAAAAATTAAAATACGAGCAAATTGATAACAAAGAGATTAAAAGAATAAATGAATAATTGAGAGATTAGAGATTAGAGAATATGAGAGAATGAGAGAATTTGAGTTGTGAGAAAAATGTGAGATTTTAGGGCCAATTTATAGAAAAAAGGGAAAGAAAAATGACGAAAAAGACCCCTCCAATGGCTATAAAACGGCTATATTTCTAGGGTAAAGGGGTAATTTGAAAAAACAAATTAAATTATATATTTTTTTTCGGCTAACCCGTCGGGTTGGCTGTTGTTAACCTGCGGGTCAACTGGTGGGTTGACCGTTATTGTATAATAGTCAACCCGTCGGGTTGACAACAGCCAACTCGGCGGGTTGGCGGTCTCTCTTAGAAAAGACAAAACAGCAACTCGCCGGGTCGGCGGGTTGGGTTCAACTCGGACCGCCAACAACCCTCTTCATTACGGGCTGGGTTAGGGTTGACCTGCCTAACCTGGCCCATTTGTTCCACCTCTAATTGAAAGGTGAGAAGGGCAAGAGCAATTACATTTACAAACTTCCAATCCCATCCCTTTTGCCATCCATACCCAAACAAAATTCAGATAACAACACAATACCATTATCCAACGTGTTGATAAGATTAACCCATCTCCATCATCCTCTCTTTACGAGACCTGAAACACCCAATCTCTTTCCATCTTCTCTTTCCTTTTCCCTATTAACATCTCTCTCTCTATCTCTCTCTCTCTCTCTCTCTCTCTCTCTCTCTCTCTCACACACACACACACACACACACACACACTTGATTACCGGAGAATGTGCCACCACCACCACCGCAAGAATACTCTTCCCTTCCCCATGCTACAAAACCCATCATCTCCTCTGCCACCGCCAAGCAGAAGAGAAGGATATCAACTACAACTACAACTACTTCAACTTTCCTAAATCAAATTGCGATTCAATTTTTATTTTTTATTTTTTTTAATTAAATGCAGATACCCACGGGTATCACCAACTCGCCAGCAAAAATAACGAGCGGGCTGGGAATGTGTAAAAGTGGTACGGGTACTTATTAAGGTTACTCATACCTACAAATTTTACCCGAGTACCCGTGGACCTGCGGGTATGGGCCTTACTTTGCCAAGTCTGTGTACATTAACATATGTGACTTTTCCGCATCTCATTATTAGTTACAACAAAACAATTATGAGATGCATGTTGACGCGTGTGATGTGCATAAGATTGGTTTCATAAGTCAAAATATCAAGACTCAGATAACAAAGTAATACTACACTTACAAACCCTCCTTACTAATTTTCTCTCATGAATGTGACGTGTCAGCTCGCAATGAGTCCCGTTTAACCAAATGCGAACTGACCAATTGCGAGTTGTCACGTTAGCGTTTGTGAGAAATGTTTGTTAATCTATCTTAATTCCTCAGATAACTACTTACAAAAAAATTTAATGTAAAATTAACACACCAATGGTCTAGAGAAGTTAGATAAAATTCTAAAAACACTTAAACTGTTAGAGACTAACAGGTGGGGAATCCTTGTTAAATTATTGAACCTTAGGGGGTTTTAAGATTTTTTTTTTTTAATTTGTTGAAATATTTTTAAGTCCAATTTTGGGCGTTTCATAAATTTTTTAACAAATTATGTTTCAACTTCAAGAGTAATTTTGACAAATAAATATAATGAGACATGACCAAAATGATTATAGAATATAAATTATGATTGTAAATAAATATTTATGATAACAAATTGAGTAATGTTATTGTCCCATTCAAATCACAATGTCTCTTGAAAAATACCGACTTATGGGAATTCACCTGAAATATAAAACAAATTAAAAGTATTTGGTATTTTGATTGTTTGTAGCTTGGAATTATTTTCTGATCTGTCAATAAAGAAGAGAAAAAGGAAGTTACTTGAAGGGTTGACTTGTGTAGAACACAGCTTAATCCCATTATCATGTTAGTTAACCGACAACCGTTATAATCTTTAATACGTGACTGAGGATTAAAATTCCAAATAACAAAGAAATATATATAACTTGAATTTGGTTTAACATTATCAGCTCAATAAGGCTTCGGCCTTAAGTTTAAATAATCAATTCTTTTTTTTTTTTTTAATTATATTTAGATAAAGGGACGAAAATGATACTTTTCTATATAGAACTCACACAATTTTTTTTTTTTTAAATTTTATATAGAAAAGTATCATTTTCTCTCTTTTTCTTTTTGTCACCCCAGTTTATGAACTTCACACCTTGACCCCCATAATGTATCTTCCTAATTCCTCACTGACCCCTTCATTCATTCAACATATATTTTGGCCCCTCGGAATAAATTTTCTGACTCTGCCCCTGTTTGTGACCAACTTATGACCTAGTTAAGTTCATCACAAATTGATCATAGAAACACCATCCCATAAAGTTCTTTACTATGAATTTTTGTGATTTTATGATGATTTTTTTACATTTATTTAAAATATATTTATGACAAGTCTTCAAAATAAATATATTTTTTTAAGGAAAGTCCATTATATATATATATATTCTAGTGGTCTAGAGATGGCAATTGTACATGGAATTTCGAGTACCCGGCTCGGCCTGTTACCCGCTTGTTTGTGGGGATGGGCACAAGACTGGGTATGGTTTTAGCCATTGCCCGGCTCGGCCCAAGTTTTTAACATGAACCATTGTTAATTTTATTATTTTATGTATCAGCCTTGCCCATGTTAATTTCTACAATTTATTTTCTCAACTCATTCTTTATACATATATACAAAGCAAAGTGGTAACTTGCTATGAGTATATGCAAATTCTTCTTCCCAATTCATGGTATTTTTTCCTCTCCTCCTTTCCACCATATTAATAATATTAATTATTAAAAGTTCACAATTTGTATATATATAATAATATCCCTCATATTATTATATATACAAATACATCAAGATCCGTTGTCCACCGTATTAATCTATACACAAAAAATATGGTGATTAAAGCAAGAGATACTACTAATTAAGTTAATATGAATGATAAAGAGAGATATATTAAAGATTATCCATGAGAAAATAAATTGTAGAAATTAACATGGGCCGGGATTGGGAGTCATAGAAAGCCTGTTGGGCCAGGCTTGGGCATTAGCTACCATCCCCGTGATAAGCCTGGGCCAAGGGATATCCAGTCTTGGCCCAACCCATTGCCCTCTCTATAGTGATCACCCCTATTAGCAAACAAAGGGAATTGAACTTAAGACCTTTTGAGTAATACACTCAAAAGCTGTTATCACCCCACCTGGCCACCCAAGGATGGTTCATTTGGTTATATATTGTGTAAATATTTTTGTACATAATAGGCAAAATAAGCATAATTTATTGTAACAATTATTATATACCCAAGCACATTACTTTCACTTAATTTGAATAAACCTCAATCCTACTAAGTATGGTTTAGACAATAAATTTTGTTTTTCTTTATTTAGTATAAAAATCTTTATTGAGTTGTAAACAATAAATATAAAGTTTTTTATACTATTTTTATCCCTATCTTATAAAGTATTTTTATTATCTTTTTTGTACTTTTACTTAAATTAAGCCATTTGTATTATTACTCATTATTAGACTTTGCTGGAAATGACAAAGCCACCTTAAATGTTTCTACTTCCCCTTTACTCAATTAATTAATATTAATGTTTTTGTTTGGAAATTTATTTCTTTTTTGTTTCTTACCATATATAGATGTTTTATATTTTTTTTTCCAATTTTATATAGAAATTTATATTTCTAAACAATTCAGGACTTTTATTAATACTAATCTTTTCTATTATTGGGCTGAGATTCATAACTCAAAGCCTTTTTTTTTTTTTTGTTTTTTTGGGGGTGGGGGGCGGCGGGGGAGGGGAGGGAGAGGTTGGTTTGGGTTGGGGATTATTATATATTATGATCTTCAACTAATTAAAGACAAAAAAAAAAAAAAAAAAATGCTATATTCTATTTTTTAAGTTTATATTTTGCATAAAATCTATATTCTTGCAACTTAATTTAATTTCTTTATGTGATATATTATATGTTAGAAATGGCAAAAATGTTCTCATAACATGAAAAAGTAACCAACAATTATTAATGACTGACATCTAACCGTAGATTCTTATTATCACACGCCATTTGTCATTTTAAATCAGAGAATCGTCAATCCTAAATCAAAATATGAACATAAATGAAAGCTTTTTAGAGGGCTGAAAAGTAATTTTGTTTCCTTACATATGAGTATAAAACGCATACATATCCAAGCAAGAGAAACATAGAAGCAAAAAAAACCGAGTGAGCGACAAAGAGACTCAACCATTTCTGATTCTTGATTAGGGTTCTGGTTTTTAGCATATCCATTACCATGTATAGAAGGAGGTTAGTCTTCTATTCACTATACATTTTGTACATGCATTTGTTTTACTGATTAATAAGTAAATTGTCTCCATTTTTCATTTTTCCATCAAACTTTATTAGTTCATAAAATTATAAACTTTGATTCAAGTGATTTCATACTTTATAAAATTTCTTAATAAGCCAATTTGCAACAAATTTAATTTCCATCAATCAAAACTTTAACATATATAAAAGTTTACCTTCTTCAACAATTTTTGGTATATTCTTATTATTACAAGCTATTTGTCATTTTAAACTAGGGAATCATTCGTTCTAAACTAGAATATTAAATATAAAGGAAAAACCTATTTGAGGCCTAAGAGTAATTCTTTACTCGGTTTGTTTTCATCAAACTTTGTTACTCAATTTTTGATGATGTTTATCATTTGTTATAAATCGTCCGATACACTAATTTTTTATATCAAAATTTTTCTAGTTGAGTGATTTCATACTGCATATAATTTCTTAATAAGCTAATTTGCAAAAATTTCATTCACAATAATTATAATAAAAAATAAAAAATTAGATGAAAATTTACTTTCTTCTTTATTTTGTTTTTTAAAATTTTCTTACCACCAATTAAAATTTTGGGTAAATTTATGAAAATCCTTAACATCGCACTTAATTTTTAAAAATTCCAACAAGTTTCAAAAATTTTAAAAACCCCTTAAGGTTTTCCAATTCACCCAAGATCTCTCTAATTTCTATTATCATCACTTTGTCCCACAAAGAAACTTGTAATGCTTAAGTAAATCATTTTTTTTTGCATTAATATGTGTGCATCAAATATAAATGAACATAAAGATTCTTTTTAGATGAATATCGGATATAAATAGTTTCTTGAAAATCGAAATTTTAATTCTTACTATGATTCATCTAAATAAGCGAGTTTTTATTCTATTTTACGAGTCATTACGTTTAATGTTATAAGCATCATGTTGATATTACTAATCTTCGTTCTTTCTATATTGGTACTTGTAATTGTAACAGGCCACCTTTATCACGCTCGATTCCTGGATCAATTCAAAGGAACATGCGATACCTAAATCGTTTGAGAAGAAAAATCAGAGATTTGGAGCAAGAAGAGGCTGAATTGTCTCAAAGATTGAACATGCTCTTGGTATATCAATTAATTACCTTTCTTAATTAATTTTTTTAATATAATTGTTCAAGTGTTTAATTACTATAAATTAAGTTTAATTTGCTAATCAATATTTTCCTGTGTGTAAATTAAACAGGCTGATGTGGATATGAACATTGATGAAAATAATGGTCTTAGGGTATTTCAGCAGGAAATTGATCAACAAGTTCAGGTTCAAGATGGTGAGAATTAAGAATTTCTATTAAATTATGAAGTTATTTAATATTGCAATTTAGTTTCCATGAAATACTAAAGTAATTGATATAATTTGTACTCCAATGGAAATCAAATGGCTAAAGTTTAATAGAATTTATTTTCTGTTTTTCATGTTTCATCAAACTTTATTATTCTTATAATGTTTGATATACGTTGTCTGATACATGTCATTTTTTTTTTATATACTATAAACTTTGATTTGAGTAGTTTATTAAAATTTCTTAATAAGTTGATTTGTTTTATATACATACATACATATATATATCCTCTTTGAGTTTATAATTATTAACTTTTAATGTTACCAATATCATTTTCTCTGTTATATAAAGCACCCTTTGAGTTTTAACATACTTCATAATATAGCTCGAATTTTTATATTTATGTTTTAATTTATAAAAAATAATTATGGGATCACAAATCAAACTTGAACCCTTCTTATTTAATCATCCAATAGTATCATTACATAAATATAATGCATTGTTTGAAACTATACCTTGGCAGCTTTGAATCTTTCACTGCAAGAAGAAATTATGCAGCTAAGGGTGCTAGTTGCCCAAGATGCCCAGCAACAAGCACCACCGCAACAGCAGCCAGAGCCAGAGTTAGAACCTGAGGCAGAGTTGGAGCCGATCAGAAACACTGACCTTGGCTCTCTTCCGTTGACGAGTGGAAGTGTCGAGGTGGATGGGAATACTAGTCCACCAAAAGCATGGGGGGCATAAAGAAATTAAGAGATGAGTATTTGGTGAATTGTGGTGGCCAATAAAACAGAAAAAAATAATAGTAATAGACTCTTTGCATGAGGTAGAGAAATAAGGCCAAACTTTATCTTAGCTTTTGAATTTTAATTTAACTTCAATTATGTGGATTTAATTAAGTAAAAACAATTATGTGTCACTCCATTAGATGACTACTTCAATTGTAAGTTTACCAAATGTTATTTTATTGGTAAGCATCAATTTGTGCTGACAGTCAGATCATTTGTCATCTCATGAGAGAGTTATTTCATGTATAAGACTACCCCAGGTCTTGTGTCGCTCTCTGTAAGGGTTACTTCCCCACGAGATTTACATACTTCTCATTGATGCGGAAAATCATATCAACATTTTGGCATTAGAAGGAGGCCCCTGCAGAGCTCTTCAAGTTTTCCAGCAAAATTGATTTGATTTTCCTAGTTAGTTTGACACCAATCATGACATGCGCCACCAAGGCCAATTCGAAAAATAAGGTTGTTGCCAGCCAAGCTGAAAAAGCTTTGACTAGTTACCTGAGGGCAACCTTTGAAGGGCGCCCTCCGCTCGGATTGGAGAGTGCACCAACTATTTCACAGACAGACCCGCAAATAGCAAACATCCTTGGGACACTTAACACCGCCCTCCAAACGCTAGTACAACGCCTGGACGCCGTCCCAACAATGATACCAAGGAACCCAGCTCCTGGCCAGCGAAATGTTGTCCAGACGGTGTTTGAGTCCTAAAGTTAATTTTTGAGTCCGTACTTGGTTAGCGTGTTTGGTTCGGACGAAGCACACAAATTCCTACCGAAGTCCATGATATGGATTATCTATAGGTTCCACATCTACAAGTTCTTAAAAGTCCAAAAGAAAAAAAAATTCCATGGCAAGTTAGTGTGTAATTCCGCTTATACATACTACTAGATTTTCGGCCTTCTGCATGGCTAAATCCTGCCCGACCTTGTTAGATTACGCCGACACAGAGTGGTGTCGACGCATAATTAAATAGCAACATCCCGAGATTGTTTAAAAGAATTCTATCATTTCTTTCTTTCTTCCTCTGGAGTTGTTGGTGATTCAACAACAAAAGAAAGTTTTACATCGATGGGATTGTGTCAGAAAACTGTTAATTTTTGAAAACATTCCAATTCATTTCAACCTAATGCGTTTTCATACAATCTTTATCTCTGTTACTTTCCAAAATGAATCATGTATCAAACAAGTTCTTATTAGATTCTTTTTCTTTTCGTTTAATCGGTTTCTTTTTTTCGGATGCTTTTCTTACATTATGATGTTTTGAAAGATATAGAGTAGTAATAGTATCATGCATCTTTCCAATTTAGATTATCAATTAAGTCAAGGTTACTTGAGGTATTCAAAACCGGTTAACCGATTTTATGAACCAAATCGGTTTCTCTGTTCAAGAATTTTCTTGAACCGAAACCGAACCGGTTAAGGGGAAAACCGGTTTTCCAGTTAATCAATTAGTAAAAACCGGTTAACCGATTGTGAACCGGTTTTAATTTAATATTTAATATATTTTTTAATTTAATATTTTTGTAATAAACTGGATTTTTTTTATTTTATAATTTAATTTAATACTTTTTATAATAAACCGGTTAGTAAAACCGGTTTCCCATATTCTCCCAAACCGGTAGTCGAACCAAAAATTCAGTTTTTTAATTTCTTTGAGCCGAAACCGTTTCCCATATAGTATAAATAGTATGATGCATCTTTCCAATTTAGATTATTATTAAGTCAAGGTTACACTAGGAAACTCAAACTTGTATGTTTTCTATTACACAGAGTGGCCAAGAGCGAAGGCATAGAAAGGTGTCATTTTTCGTCCCTTTATATTAAGTTTTTTCTGGTCACCCCACTTTCTGAAATTCACAATTTGACCCCATAATGTGTCTTCCTAATTCCTTACTGACCCCTTCATTCATTCAACATAAATTTTGGCCCCGCATAATAAATTTTCTGGCTTGCCCCTGTTTGTGACCAACTTATGACCTAGTTAAGTTCATCACAAATGGATCACGAAAACACTATCCCGTAAAGTTTTTTACTATAAATTTTTATGACTTTATGATGATTTTTTTACATTTATTTAAAATATATTTATGACAATCTTCAAAAAAAAAAAAAAAAAAAAAAAAAATTCTCAAGTCCACTTTGCATATATATACTCTAGTGGTCACCCCTATTAACAACCAAGATGAATTGAACTTTAGATATATTGTGTAATACGGTCAAGAATTACTATCGTCTCACCTGGCCACCCAAGGATAGTTCATTTGGTTATATATTGTGTAAATATTTTTGTACATAATGGGCAAAATAAACATAATTTATTGTAACAATTATTATATACCCTAGCACATTACTTTCACTTAACTTGAATAAACCTCACTCCAGCTAAATATGGTTTAGATAATAATTTTTTTTTCTTTATTTAGTATAAAAATTCTTATTCAGTTGTAAACAATAAAGATAAAGTTTTTTATACTATTTTTATCCCTATCTTATAAAGTATTTTTATTATCTTTCTCGTACTTTTACTTAAATTAAGCCATTTGTATTATTACTCATTATTATACTTTGCTAGAAATGACAAAGCCACCTTAAATAATGTTTCTACTTCCCTTTTACTCAAATAATTAATATTAATGTTTTTATTTGGAAATTTATTTCTTGCCATATATAGATGTTTTATATTTTTTTTTTCAATTTTATATAGAAAGATATATTTCTAAATAATTATGATTTTTATTAATATTAATCTTTATTTTATTATTGGGCTGAGATTAATAACTCAAAGCCCTTTGTCGTTGGGGGTTATATATTATGTACTTCAACTAATTAAATAAAAAAAAAAATGCTATATTCTATCTTCTAAATTTATATTTTGCATAAAATTTATATTCTTTCAACTTAATTTAATTTCTTTATGTGATATATTATATGTTAGAAATGGCTAAAAAGTTCTTATAATATGAAAAAGTAACCAACCATTATTATAATGACTGACATGATTCTTATTATCAGACACCATTTGTGATTTTAAATCAAAACATCGTCAGTCCTAAATCAGAATATAAACATAAATGAAAACCCCTTTAAAGGGCCAAAAAGTAATTTTGTTTCTTTACATATGAGTATAAAAAACATACATACCCATGTGAGAGAAACACTAAAGCAGAAAAAATCGACCGAGCGACAGAGAGACTCAACCATTTCGATTCTTGATTAGGGTTTTGGTTTTTAGCATAACCATCACCATGCATAGAAGGAGGTTAGTCCTCTATTCACTATACATTTTGTACATGTATTTGTTCTACTGATCAATAAGTAAATTGTTTCCATTTTTCATTTTTTCATCAAACTTTATTAGTTTTTTAAATTATAAACTTTGATTTAAGTCATTTCATACTTCATAAAATTTCTTAATAAGCTTATTTGAAACAAATTTCTTAAAAAATTTAACATATATCAAAATTTACCTTCTTCAACAATTTTTTGTATATTCATTATTTTCTTCAACTAATTTTAAGACAACAAAATACTATTTTCTATTGTTTAACAATATATATATAAAACTACCTTTGTGATTTTTTTATGTGATATATTATATGCTAGAAACAGCCGAATATAAAAAAAAAATTCTCATAATATGAAAAAAGTAACCAATAATTATCATTGATTGACATCTATTTATAGATTTTTATTATAACACACTATTTGTGATTTTAAATTGGATAATCGTATGTCTTGAACCATAATGTTAAATATAAAGAAAAATCCTTTTTGAGGACCAAAAAGTAATATTTTTCTTTACATGAGTATAAAAAGCATGTTTATTATGTACTTTAAATAATTTTAAGACAGCAAAATGCTATTTATTATTTTCAACATTTTAATTAAAACCTATATTTGTGCACCTTTATTATTATTCTTCTTAATTTTTTTTTTTAAATTTTTTTACCACCAATTAAAATTTTGGGTAAATTTATGAAAATCCTTAACATTGCACTTAATTTTAAAAAATTACATCAACTTTCAAAATTTTTAAAAACCCCCTTAAGGTTTTCCAATTCGCCCAATATCTCTCTAATCTCTATTATCATCACTTTGTCCCACAACGAAACTTGTATTGCTTAAGTAAATCATTTTTTTTCGCATTAATATATGTGCATCACTAGATATAAATGATTATAAAGATGCTTTTTAGATGAATATCTGATATAAATAGTTTTTTTAAAATAGAAAATTTTAATTCTTACTATCATACATCTAAATATGCGAGTTTTTGCTATATTTTACAAAGTCATTATGTTTCATGTTACTAGTATGACATTGATATTACCAATCTTCGTTCTTTTTGTGTTGGTACTTGTAATTGTAACATGCCGCCTTTATCTTGCTCGATTCCTGGATCAATTCAAAGGAACATGCGATACTTAAATCATTTGAGAAGAAGGATAAGAGGTTTGGAGCAAGAAGAAGCTGAATTGTCTCAAACATTGAACATGCTCTTGGTATATCAATTAATTACCTTTCTTTCTTAATTAAATTTTATTTTAATTTAATTGTTCAAGTGTTTAATTACTATAAATTAAGTTTAATTTGCTAATAAATCTTTTCCTCTGTGTAAATTAAACAGGCTGATGTGGATATGAACATTGATGAAAATAATGGTCTTAGGGTATTTCAGCAGGAAATTGATCAACAAGTTCAGGTTCAAGATGGTGAGAATTAATTTTTCTATTAAATTATAAAGTTATTTAATATTGCAATTTAGTTTCCATGAAATACTAAAGTAATTGATATAATTTGTACTCTGATGGAAATCAAATGGCTAAAGTTTAATGGAATTTATTTTCTGTTTTTCATTTTTCACCAAACTTTATTATTCTTATAATGTTTGACATAAGTTACTTGATACTTGTCATTTTTTTTTATATATTATAAACTTTGATTTGAGTGGTTTATTAAAATTTATTAATAAGTTGATTTGTTATATATATATTCATATTCATTTTTTGATACGCATATCATGAAGTTTTTAATGTGCGGACCAAGGGCGGCATCCAATTGCTCATTTCACAAACATTAAAATTAAAAGTCATTTGTGTACGTTGGCAAATCTTATTCATATTGTAATTCAGTGAAATAGATACTAGACAATTGTAATAGTATATAATCTATAATTCTGATAGAGAGCCTCTTTGAGTTTACGTATTATAATTATTAAGCATTTAATTTTATTAGTATCTTTTTCTTTGTTATATAAAGCACTTCTTTGAGTTTTAACATGCTTCATGATATAGCTCAATTTTTATATTTATATTTATGTTTTAATTTATAAAAAATAATTATGGGAAGACAAATCAAACCTGAACCCTTCTTATTTAATCATCCAATATTATCATTACATAAATATAATGCATTGTTTGAAACTATACCTTGGCAGCTTTGAATCTTTCACTGCAAGAAGAAATTATGCAATTAGGGGTGTTGGTTGCCCAAGATGCCCAGCAACAAGCACCATCGTAGTGATAGCTAGAGCTAGAGCCAGAACCTAAGCCAGAGCCGGAGCCAGAAACTAAGGTAGAGCTGGAGCCGATCAGGAACACTGGGCCGTGGCTCTCTGCTGTTGACGAGCGGAAGTGCTGGGGTGGATGTGAGTACTAGTCCACCAGAAGCAAGGGGGGCATAAGGAAATTAAGAGATGAGTATTTGGTGATTTATGGTGGCCAATGAAATTGAAAAAGATAATAGTAATGGACTCTTTGCATGAGGTAGAGAATTAAGGCCAAAACTTTATCTTATAATTCAATTATGTGGATTTAATTAAGAAAAAAACATTTATCTGCCACTCCATTAGATGGCTACTTCACTTGTAAGTTTACCAAATGTTAATTCATTGGTAAGCATCAACTTGTGCTGACAACCAGGCCATGTGTCATCTCATAGGAGAGTTACTTCATGTGCAAGACTAACCCAAGCCGTGTGTCGCTCTCTGTAAGAGTTACTTCACCTGTAAATCTATCAAAGCAGTAATATATAAAGAGGTCTCTCACGCTAATGAAATGATATTTGAACACATTATTATTTTGATGTAGAAACCGCTTTATTTGTCCTTAGGATTGAGATCCCTTGCACTTACAAAAACACAGAAAAAATAATAAAATAATAATGGACGTAAGATTTGTACCTTGCATTAGAACCATTTTAAAAATTCTTTGTTCTTTCTATTTATTTATCATTTTACATTAATCCAATACTAAATTACTTGTTTATCACAAACCCTTACATAAATTTTCTCACGAAATTTACATATTTCTCGTTGGTGTGGAAAAATCACATCAATATTTTTAGCGTTAGAAGGAGGGCCTTGCTCTTCAAGTTTTCTAACAAAATTGACTCGATTTTCCTAGTTCATTTAACACCAATCATGAGTCACGCGCCACCAGGGCCAATTAAAAAAATAAGGTTGTTGCCAACCAAGCTGAAGAAGCTTCCACTAGTCACCTGAGGACAACCTCGAAAGAGTACCCTCCGCTCGGATTGGAGAGCGCACCAACTGTTTCACAAATAGACCCGCAAATAGCGAACTATCTCGGGACACTCACCACCGCCCTAAAAACGCTAGTACAACGTCTGGATGCCGACCCAACAATGATACCAAGGAACCCAGCTCCTAGCCAGCGAAATGTTGTCCAGACGGTGTTTGAGTCCTAAAGGTAATTTTTGAGTCCGTACTTGGTTGGCGTGTTTGGTTCGGACGAAGCACACAAATTCCTACCGAAGTCCATGATATGGATTATCTATTGGTTTTACATCTACAAGTTCTTATAAAATTCAAAAGAAAACAAAAATTCTATGGAGAAGTCAGTGTGTAACTACAGGATTGTCGGCCTCGTCCATCGCTAAATCCTACCCGACATTGTTACATTACGCCAAAACAGAATGGTGTTGATGCATAATTAAATAGCAACATCCCGAGATTGTTTTAAAGAATTCTATCATTTCTTTCTTTCTTCCTCCGGAGTTGCTGGCGATTCAACGACAAAGTCCTAAAGCTATTGGTCTCTTTTTTGGATTAAGAGCTCATTGAGATTCGTAGTTATGGTGTGATTATAATTGTAAGACATATTGCATAGATTTCAGTGCTGTTAAATTGTTGGACAACGTTTACTTGTAGAAAAATCATATTTATATTTCAAAAGTATCAGGGACTAAAGCTACAGCTTTAGAGGAGAGAAGCTTGAGTTGCTTTGTATAATTTTGTCTCAAAGCTTAATAAGAAACCACCTGAGAGCCATGAATTATTGTCAACAGAAAGTTTTTCATCGATGGGGTTGTGTCAGAAAACTATTAATTTTCGAAAACATTCCAATTCATTTCAACCTAATACATCGAAAGAATCTTTATCTTCGTTACTTTAAAAAACGAATCATGTATCAAAAAGTCCGTAGTCATTAGATTCTTTTTCATTTCGTTTAATCATTTCTTTTTTGGATATCTGTGCATTGGAGGGAAAAATCTGAGGAATTGTGAATCAAGTTGGTGATATGATCCCTTTTGATTAATGCTTCCTAGAGCTTGGTAATATTATCACTTAGGTTGTGATTTGTTGATTTGATTGGATTTTATTTCAATGTTTGTCAGCATTGAAATGAAAAGTCATCACAAATTTTAATTTATTCCATATTAACCACCTCTAGATAGTTCACTGGTCGAATAGCAATTCTTAGGTGTATTACTCAAGAAGTTTTGAGTTTGATTCCCTTTGGTTGCTAACAGAAACAACCACTGGAGGTTTATTTGATCCCTAACTTTAGGGTTCCGAATGATTAATTGAGGTGTATGAAAACTAGCCTAAACACTGTGAGCTTAACAAATTGAGAGGATTTGATTTAGGGATTAAACATGAAAAGAAAATTGTTTCTCTATTGATTGAATGAATTACGAAAATACAGAGAAAGTTTTCTTTATATACAGTTGCATTTAGTAAAGTAAAACAGTAGCTGCTTAAAGTGGAAGAAGGAAACTATTTGAGTCTTCAAAACGGCATCACTTTGGTCAAATTGCAAATAGATCATCATACTCTAATTTTTTACTCTTTGGTCCACATGCCCTACTCAAGCTAAACTTTCCAGAGTTATTTTGGTCTTTGATTCTTTGGTTCACATGCCCACTCAAACTGAACTTTCCAGAGTTTTTCCACCTTGTAGAGTTCATACCCTTATTAGCTAATATGATAATTGAGCTGCTATGATCTTCATCCGCTCTCAAACTACAATAATTTGGTAACCCCAGCACTGCAAGAAGTTGGAACTTTGGAACTACCCTTATTCTTACTTTAATAAGGACAAATATCCCAATAATAAAGCAACATCAACAAATCAGCAAAAGTTGATCACTCAATGTGAATGATAAGCATGAACCAAGAAAGAAGCAAGTAATTGCAACCATAACCAATAAGTTAACCAAATTTAGAACTGAATTATTACTGAGATAGAAGAAAACCAAATTTAGGTTCACCAAAAAATAGCTTTGCACAACTGAATGCAACTCCAAAGTAAGTAAAAAACTTTGTTTCACCAAAAATGTAGCTTTGCATAACTAAATGAGCAGAATTTTTCATTCAACAGAAGTATTCTCATAGCTGAACCATTTCAGAGAGAAACCAATGCAGCTTGAGATACTGCAGATGCAATTCAAGATCAGAAGTTTTCAGGCAGCAGAAGTGTTCTCATAGTTAATGTTAGACCGATCGTCACAGTCTAAAAATTAAACCTAAGTACCGTAGTTAGCGGTAAGCAGGATCGAATCCACAGGGAGCAAGACTAACAACCTAATGCATTTTAAGTAGCGAAAATGAAATTGGCAATGGATTAATGAAACTAAATAGACTAAATGCAAATAATGAAATAGTGCAATTAAAACTAATGAAAACTTTATAATAAAAATGTTGCCGTTACGGTTTTGGTTCGACACGAGACCGACTCACACAATTCTTCTCCACCCTCTACGATCCCCTAAACCTACAAGGCAAGGTAAATCAATGAAATGGTTTCCCGACACTCTAGGTATAATCTATCCTGTCTCACCCGATCACTCAAGTTCGATTGGTTAAAGACTATCATTGAACGTCGATAAACACTACAAGGCAATACCACTAGTTGGTACGCGATTAACAAATACAATCTGTCAACACGTAATATCCAATCAACCAACTTCACAATAAACGCAACAATAGTAGAAATTAAATTAAATCCAAACACAACTCAATTACAATCGATGCGAAGTAATGTAAGCAATATTCATCATTTAATTATTCCAAACCAACGTTTATCATTCAGCAAGTTCTATGAAAACATTAAATCACAATGGACAATAATATTCATCACAAGTTATGCCCAAATCATATTAAAGTATCGAAATCAATCATGAAACGAAAACAAATATAATCCGAAGCACAATACTACCAAATGTCCTATAATCGGGCTCATCCAACTAGTCGAGAGCTGATGAGGGGAGTCATGGAGTCAATCCCGATCTCGCCTATGCCGTAACAAACAACCGGGAGCTTAGCCGCTCATGGTGGTGATGACGGAGGCCGAAACGGTGGAAACGGAGCTGACCATGGCGGAGAGGAGATAACCGACAGCGATATGGTGCGAAAAAGGGGCGAAAAGCGACCAGCAGACCGGAATCGAACACTGCGGTTATTGGAAAACATTAATTTTAACCGGTGGGTCTCCAAATACGGTGGCGGAAATGGGATCCGAAGGTACCGATGGAAAGCTCGGTGATGGGGAGTTCGATCGAGGTCCGGGGAGGTGAGAAGTCGCCAGAAATGAGCAGGATCTGGCTTGGAAGATGAAGAGTCGCGACGGCAAAACCGCGGATTCCGATGGTTTTCGCGGCGGCTGAAGCTTGGAAATGCAAGATCCGGCTATGGGGAATGAAGATCTACCCTTGGGGAGCTGGAACGTCATCGGAAAACGGACAAAACTGGCCGGGAAGACGAAACGACGCGGTGGAAGACGAAGCGTCGTGGCGTGGTGGTTCTCGGTGGTGGTTTGCCGGGATGATGATGATCTGTGGTCGAGGAAGCCGAAGAGTCGCCGAAAATCTTTATGGATGGCAGCCTCCTGTTCACGCGAACTAAAATTTTGTTTTATAGAACAATGTGTAAAATTTTGTTTAGTCCCTGCACAATTGAAAAGTGACAAAATCAGCCCTTTAAAACATGACATTTTACCCCCTAAACAGCATAAATGAGACAAAATCACCCTTAATCCATAAACCACAACCTAATATCAACTCATATACTTTCCAAAATCATTCCAAACATGTTAAATTCATAAGAAAAATATTAGGAAGCGATTTTCATGAATAAATTCATAAATTCTTTAATTGTCTCAATATACTTCAATTTAATCACAAATGGGGTATTTTTATCACCAAAATAGAGTCACTTTCATGACTCTAACAGTTAACCATTTCAGAGAGAAACCAATGCAGCTTGAGAAAACTGAAGTAAAACAAACATTTTGTTTTGCAGGTAATTGAACCATCACCAATGCTTGAGAAATCTTGGACAAGGAAAAATATATTAGAAAAACAAGCCAAGAAGCAACTAGTTAGGATAGGAACATGAATAACATTAAGTTTCTCCTTTAATTCTTGAAATTGAGCAGTTGAAAGTGCTTTGGTCATGACATCTGCTATCTGCAGTTTTGTAGGTACATATTCAACCAAAAGTTGCTTAGCCAAGACTTGATCTCTTATATAATGTGCATCAATCTCAATGTGCTTGGTTCGGGCATGAAATACAGGGTTGGCAGCAAAAGATCCTGCACTAAGGTTATTACACTAAATGACAGGTGCTTGAGTGAAGTTAATACCCAATTCAGAGAAAATACTCTTTAACCAGGCTACCTTAATTGTTGTATGAGCTAATGCTATATATTCAGCCTCTCTAGAAGACAAAGCCACAGCTTTTTGCTTCTGGGAACTCCACTGAATCAGATTGGGACCCAAGAATACACAAAAGCCACTAGTTGACCTCCTATCATCAAGATTGCTACCCTAAGTTGCATCAGCATAGCATTCAACACACATTGATACTGCTAGTTTGAACTAAAGCCCATGATCTTGAGTTCCTTTAAGGTATTGAAGCACTCTTTTACAAGCCTGCCATTGAATCTCGGTTGGGGCTTGCAAATACTGACTTAGCTTATTAACAATGAAGCTAATGTCAGGTCTTGTAAGAGTAAGATATTGCAAAGCCCCCACTGTGCTCATGATACGTTTACAAGTCCTAAAACACTTGTAAACATGAGTGGATAAGGAATTACAAGTTCTAAAATGCTTGCTAATTCAGTTGAATTGAAGAATTTCACTCCAAGTCCTAAAACACTTGGATTGTGGAATGTGAAATGTGGAATGCAATGGAGAAAATTTGGCCCAAGCAAGTTCCAAGGAGGGAGAAAGTCCAAACATTTCAGCTCAAACCATTCCAAGCCCAAGCTCAAGAAGGGAAGCTCAAGCCCACCAAGAAAGAAGCCCAAGTATTGAAGTGGTCCAATCCGGCCTAAGTCTCATTCCAAAGGGGAATGTCCACATGAACCCTTATTGGATCCGTTTGCATGATTCTCAAGGTCCATACTCTTACACCCTTATTAGTAGACTTAATTAGGGTCATTGATCAAGTTTTGATCTAATAAAGTAAGTTTATTTCAACTAATGGGGTGGTTAAAGACGTAGATCCTAGAATTAGGGAATCATTTCTCTTTTGCATTAAATAGCCATGGCCTTGCTTTTTGAATGAATGGCTTGTAATATTAGTTAAGTTTATTTCATTTTAATGTATTTCTCAATTACTTTTTTATCCTTGTATTTGTTTATATAAGGACAACTATTTTTATTGTAACATTTAGCTTTTGAAATATATGAAAATTGGTTTATCCATTTGAAAGAACTTTTGTGTTCTTGAGTGTGAATTCTTTAGCCAAGTCTTGGCAAAGGATTTGGTGGTGAATTAATTCAAGTTGGTGGAGCAATCTTTTAGGCTTGAAGTGCTATTACTTATCTTGGTCTGAAAATTGCAAGTAAGTGATTTGAAATCTAATATTTGTGTTGGCCAAATTTTGCTTGGATTTGTGGTATGTGTTGTGTTGTATTTGTTGGAAATGAATAAGCTCTTATACAAGGTTGGATCTTTAAAAGGTTCACTATCTCTAGAAAAGAGTTTAATCCCCTTGGCTAAAGGAGTTGGACAGGAATGTGCATCTGCCATTCTTGTTTTAACTTGCAGATCAAGGATATACTTGGTTTGTTTGAGATGAATTCCTTGATTGTTTCTTGTGGCCTCTATGCCAAGAAAGTAGTGAATTGATCCAAGAGTTTTGAGAGAGAACTGATCATTAGGATCTTGAATTAGCTTGTGAATAAACTCCTTATTTCCATCAGATATATCATCAACATAGATGAGAATGTAAGTCACATGATCACCCATCTTCAAAATAAATAAGATGGAGTCTGACACTGAGTTGCTGAATCCTTTAGCAATTAAAGCTTGCTTCAATTTATCAAACCAAGCCCTAGGTGCTTGTTTAAGCCCATACAAAGCCTTTTGCAATTTGCACATAAAACCAAGAAATTCAGGATGCTCAAAACCTTCAGGTTGTTTCATAAAGACATCTTCGGTTAATGTACCATTCAGAAAGGCATTATTAATGTCTATTTGTTGAATATCCCAACCATGAGTTATGGCTAAAGTAAGGACAATTCTGATTGTTAAAAGTTTTATCACGAGGCTGAAGGTCTCAAAGTAGTCAAGACCTGGGGTTTCAATAAACCCCTTTGCAACTAGCCTTACTTTTTATTTTTAGAGAGAACCATCTAAGTTAAATTTGGTTCTAAAGACCCACTTATTTCCTACTATATTCATATCATCATTAGGAGGGACTAAAGACCATCTGTTGTTTTTAAGTAAAGCAGTGAACTCATTTTGCATGGCTGCTTACCATTAAGAGGAACTCAATGCTTCTTTAACAGTACAAGGTTCAGGAATTATAGTTGGAAAAGAGCTAGAGGTAAGTAGAATAGCTTTGGATGGGGGAGGATTTTTGGATTTGGCTCTAGTCACCTTTGGATAGATGTTTTGAGTAACCTGTGGAACATTAAGTGTAGAAGGGGACTGTAATGAACCTATAGCAACTTTAGGACAATAGGATGAATGAGAGCGGCTAGGAATAGTCTGTGGTTGGGCAGTGAGATCAACAATAAGAGGACAACCTAAAGAAAAATCAGATTGACTTGGAATGGAGTGTGTTTGTGTAGTGAGATCAATTACTAAAGGATAGGTGGGAGGATAATTAGATGTGATATGCATTGTGTTTGATTGGGAATGGCGCAAAGAATGTGTATCTAATTATTAAGAGGCCAAATTTAGTGAGTCAAAAATTGAAATTGAATTAGTCTTACCAATTGCTGAGCAGAGACTAGGACTAGCACAAGAGACTGCAGCAGGACAAAATTAATCCTCCAATAAGGAGTTGTATCAAAAGAATCTGAGTGTTTTATAGACACAAAAGGAAAATTAACTATAAGACTAGTAGACTGAGGTACAACTGAAGTTGTAGGAGCAGAAGTGGATAGATTAAATTGTGAGGCAAAAAGGAATTCTGACTCATTAAACTTCACATTTGGAGTGACGTAATTTTTTCCATTTTGACTCAAGCACTTGAATCCTTTGTGAACTAAGCTATATCCTAGAAAAACACATTTTTCAGAATGAAAATTGAACTTATGCTGATGATAGTCTCTTAAGTAAGGATAACAAATGCAACCAAAAACTTTCAATATAGAGTAAAAAGGTAGACTGTGAAACAAGACTTGATAGGGTGAGACAAAGTTTAAAATAGAAGAGGACATTCTATTAATTAGAAAAACAGATGTATCAAAAGCATTCCACCAAGACTGTAAAGACATGGACACATGTACAAGCAAAGTCAAACCTGTTTCTACAACATGTCTATGCTTTCTCTCACTCCTACCATTTTGCTGATGCACATAGGCACAAGAGTGTTTAAATTGAATTCCAGAATTAGAAAGGTAAGATATAAGTCCTTTATATTCACCTCCTTAATCAGATTGTAAAGACTTAAGTTTTGTGTTAAATTATCGTTCAACTAAATGGTGAAACCTTATGAAAACTTACCTAACTTCACTCTTGGTTCTCAAAGGAAAGAGCCAGGTAAATCTGCTAAAGTAATCAATAAATTGAACATAGTATCTAAACCCTTCAAATGACACAATAGGGGCTAGTCCCCAAACATCATTGTGAACAAGTTCTAAGGGTGAGGCAACTCCGGATTGAGAAATAGGAAAGCTATTCCTATGCATTTTATCTAGGTAATAGGCATCACAAAAAGAGAGTGAAGATGAACCAGTTTTGGGTAATGAAGATGACACCTTAGGTATATGAGCCATATTTTTGTTGAACACTTCATTGTAAGGATGTCCTAGCCTTTTGTGCCAAATTGAAGCAATATTGTCACTGGTTTTACCAGTTTGAGACACTAGGACTGCAGGTTGTGACATATGTGTGGAAAAAATATTAGGTACAAGAGCAGAATTCAAATTGAAAGCAGATATATCAGGCAAAGTGTTAGAGTCATGAAAGTGACTCTATTTTGGTGATAAAAATACCCCATGTGTGATTAAATTGAAGTATATTGAGACAATTAAAGAATTTATGAATTTATTCACGAAAATCGCTTTCTAATATTTTTCGTATGAATTTAACGTGTTTGGAATGATTTTGGAAAATATATGAGTTGATATTGGGTTGTGGTTTATGGATTAAGGGTGATTTTGTCTCATTTATGCTGTTTAGGGGGTAAAATGTCATGTTTTAAGGGGCTTATTTTGTCACTTTTCAATTGTGTAGGGACTAAACTGAAATTTTGCAATTTGCTCTATAAAACAAAAAGTGCAGATCGCGTCCAGGGGGGTTGTTCATCATCTTTTCCGGCGACCCTTCGTCTCCCTCCGACGACCCTTCGTCTTCTCCGGCGACGTTTCGTCTCCCTCGTGCACGGCTCATCATCATCCCGTCAAAACCACGGCAAACCACCACCGAGAACCACCACGCCGCGACGCTTCACCTCCCACCACCGTGACTTTTCGTCTTCCAGGCGAGATTTTGCCGTTTTCCAGGCGACGTTTCGGCTCCCCAAGGGTAGATCTCCCTTCCCCACGGCCGGATCTTGCATTTCCAAGCTTCAGCCGCCGCGAAAACCGCCGGAATCCGTGATTTAGCCGCCGCGACTCTTCATCTTCCAGGCCAGATCCTGCTCATTTCCGGCGACTTCTCACCTCCCCAAGACCTGATCTGAACTCCCCATCACCAGAGCTTTCCATCGGTACCTTCGGATCCCATTTCCGCCACCGTTTTTCGGAGACCCGCCGGAAAATTAACGTTTTCCGGCGAACCGCGGCTGTTCGTATTCCGGGCTGTCCGTTGGTCGTTTTCGGCCCTTCTTCGCATCATATCGCTGTCGGTTACCTCCTCTTCACCATGATCAGCTCCGTTTCCACTGTTTCAGCCTCCGTCATCATCACCATGAGCGGCTGAGCTCCCGATTGTCCGTTACGGTGTAGGCGAGATCGAGATTGACTCCATTGATCTCCTCATCAGCTCTCGACTAGTTGGATGAGCCCGAATGTTGGATATTTGGTTAAGTTTCTTGTATTCAGATTATATTTGTTTTCGTTTCAGTTTGTTTGCGATACTTTAATATTATTCTGATACTCGACGTGTTGAATTGATAATGTCCATTGAGAACGTTTATTGATATATAACTTTTCGCATAATTGAATGTCGGTTTGAGATTATTGAATGTTGATTATGACTTTAAATTGCTTGATCGATTGCAATCAAGTTGTAGTAGCGTTTAATATCATTTCTACTAGGAATGCATTTATTGTGTAATTAGTTGATTGGATGATACAGGTTGATAGGTTGTACTTGTTAACGTTGTACCAACTAGTGGTGTTTAAGGGTTTAGCATTTTTCGGTTAGTCAATGATAGTCTTTAACCAATCGATCTGTAACTAAGACGACGGGGAGACATGATAGATTATGCCTAGATTGCCGAGAGATATTTCTATAGATTTGCCTAGCCTTGTAGGATTAGGAAATTGAAGAGCGAGGAGAGGAATTGTGAGAGTTGGTCTTGAGTCAAACCGAACCCGTAGCGACAACGCTTTTAATATTGTGTTTTAGTTAGCAATTTATTTAATGCTTTTAATTTCCTGCAAGTAATTAGTTTCCCTAATTTTAATCAATCATTCTGCCAATTTCTCTTTCGTTAACTCAAATATACATTAGGTCATTAGTTTTGCTCTCTGTGGATTCGACCCTGCTTACCGCTAACTACGGTACTTAGGTTTAATTTTGTAACCGTGACGACCGGTCTAACACAAAGTATCATGCAAAGTATTACAATGTATATGATCAGGATGTAATGTGGCAGGAAAGCTATCAGCAGAAAATTTAGCAGAACTGACATTAGGATGCATATGATTAGAATTCGAATGCATGTGATTAGAATGAAATGCAGCAAGAAAGTTATCAACAGACAAATTAGCAGAACTAACATCAGGATGCATATGATTAGAATTAGTAATAGTGTGTGTATAATCAGAATTTAATGCAGTAGAAGTAGGCATAGTACAATTAGACAAATCTTCAACTTTATTGATGAAAAAAGAGTTACAATTATTGATAACAGGCTCAACACTACTAGATTTAGTTGCATTTTCAGTACATGACATAGATTTGGACTAAACAGAACTTGTTGGGGCTGTATTACAATCGGAACTAACAATATTATTCTAAGTTTCAGAGCACAACTAAGCAGGAGACTTAGAACAAGCTAAAGCGACATTAACTGAAGGAAATTGTGAAGAGGAAATAGAGATAGGAGACAAGTTCAACTGATACAATCCAACCTTAGGATTTCCCTGCAATAGCACTTGATTGGTAACCTTGTCCTTAACCACACAGCAATAAGCAGAAAATTCAACAACAACGTTATTATCCTTAGTAAATTTAGAGATACTAAGCAAATTTTTAGTTATACGGGGAACACATAAAACATTTTTCAGATATAAAGACTTGGATTGCAATGTACTAGGCAAAAGGGAAAAACCAACATGAGAAATATTTAGAAACTCACTGCTACCGACCTAAAGTTGTTCAGGTCCATCATAGTTTTTGCTTACACTCAATTGGTTAAGATTAGAGGTGACACAATCAGTTGCTCTAGAGTCCATATACCAGGCTGGATCTTGAATTAAGGTTGAGGGAAGATGAGTAGTGCTAGGAGAAACAAGGCTTGAATTTGTTAAAGGATAAGGAGTAGCAAAATAAGCTTGACTAGCAGTTGAGGCAAGTGTTTGTTGACTAAGGACAGTAAAGGCTGAGGTACATTTGCAACCAATTATGATTTGTTAAAGTTTGGTACTGATTGTTGTTGTTGTTGATAACCAACACCACCACCACCAGTTTCGTACTTTTGATGTCCACCATATGGAGAGTTAGATGGATAGGTGGAGATATTAACTTGTTGGTTAATTGAAGGAAGACTAGTACCAGCTTGATAACCTTCATGAACTTGACTACCAAAAGGTGGAGGAGAACCATTATAGTTTGAACTATATTGGTGGTAACACTGCACTACAGTGTGACCAATCTTATTGCACACTTGGCAAATAGGTTTTCCTTTTGGATTTCCTCCGCCTCTACCTCGTCCAAAAGAAGAGAAACCAGATGGTCTGAAGTTTTGGTAAGGTACTCCATATTACCCAATATTTGCTGAGGCATGAAACTGATCATTTAATGTAGAGATATTGGGAGAGGGAATTGTAATGTGTGAAGGATATTGGTGATGCATGAGATGGTTGGGAACATTTGAAACAGGTGGAGTATTTGAGGGAAAAGTGTTTGAAGGAAAAGTATTTGAGTTTGGTGTGTGTTGATGTAGAGGAATAGATGGTGAGGGTACTGATGTCAATAAAACATTACCATGAATAGACTGGGATCCTAGAGTGCTAATTGCAGCCATATTGATAGAGCTATTAATTGAATTATTCAAAAAATCAGCTGAATTGAACATTTCAATCCTCATTTCATACTTTTGCAATAGGTATTGTGCTTCTTGTAAAGTGATTGAATCAAATTTAGACTCTATCCATGATGTGAGGTTGATGATTACAGCATCAAACTAAGGACCAAGGCCATTCAAAATAAATCCTAGTAAATCTTCATCAGAAATAACTTGGCCACTGGTAGACAAACTCTCGGTTATTCCCTTCATTCTTTTACATAATCACTGATACTCAGATTTTCTTTTTGAGTATTTTGAAGTAATGTTTTTAAGTGAAGAGCATTGGATTTAGAGTCATTTAGGAATTCACTTTCAAGAGTTAACCAAATTGTAGTAGAAGATTGGCATTTTGAGACAATTCCAAACATGCACCCTGAAATAGATACTAAGAACCAAGTTACTAAAAACTTATCAGTTCTTTTCCAGGAAATGTAAACAAAATTGACTTTCTCCTTTGACCTAACTTCACCTAATTCACTCGATTCTTCATGATCTGATGCAATTAAAGGTACAGTACAAGGAATCAGACATGTCAAATGGTCTTCAAGTTCGTGAGCTCTCACTTCTGAAAGGATTTGCGATTTCCAAAAGCGGTAATTATCTCTATAGTTGTCTCTAGTTAATTTTGGAGTGACAACTTAAAGAATCGTTGGAAAGGCTGAGCAAAAGGAGCTGGAGGAGTGAATCATTCTTTCAAAGCTGGTGTTGAAGTGATTAACATATGAGATCTTTGCCATTGACATTAGTTTTTGATTCTGATACCATGTGAGCTTAACAAATTGAGAGGATTCGATTTAGGGATTAAACATGAAAAGAAAATCGTTTCTCTATTGATTGAATGAATTACAAAAATACAGAGAAAGTTTTCTTTATATACAGTTGCATTTAGTAAAGTAAAATAGTAGCTGCTTAAAGTGGAAGAAGGAAACTATTTGAGTCTTCAAAATGGCATCACTTTGGTCAAATTGTAAAGAGACCATCAAACTCTAATTTTTGACTCTTTGGTCCACAGACACTAGGGGTGGAAAAAACCGGTTAACCAAAAACTTGAACCGAACCGATTTTCGGTTTAAAAAAAAATTGAACCGAAACCGGTCCGGCCCGATTAAAAACTCATTATGCCGAAGGCCAAGAATTCGGTTGCTTGAACCAAGCTTTTAAACCGGTTAAATATTGGGTTGCATTATTTAGCCCAATTATGAATTATGGGCTGCTTTTTTCGGCCCAATTTGGTCGTCACACTCCATTTGGCCCATTTTTTTTTTACTTGAATTAAAATTATGCTTTACCAAACAATGAAGGAGAAGGAGGCTGAAGTCCAATCATGGTGTTCTGTTCTCGCTTCTTATCCAAATCTAAACAAAAAAGCTGTGAAAGAGAAGAAATGGAGAAGACGAAAAAGAAAAAAAAAACAGAAAAGTGAAAGGAGAAGAAGACGAAAAAGAAAAGGAAAAGTGGAGAAGGAGACGAAGAGAAGAAGACGAAAAAGAAAGAGAAATTGGTGAAGGATAGGAAGAGAAGAAGACGAAAATGTGAAGAATAATTGAAAAAAGAAAGAGAAAGCAATGAAAGGAGAAAGAAGACGAAGAAAGATAAAAAAGTTGGTGAAGGAGAGGAAGAGAAGAAGACAAAAATGTGAAGAAAAATAGAAAGAAGTGAAAGGAGAAAGAAGAAGAAGAAAGAAAATAGTGAAAGAAAAAAAAGTATTTGCGTGAGAACCAAACCCAAGAAAATCCGCAGAGTAGCAGACTGCAGGTCTGCGTAGCTAATACCAAGAAAAAGGGGGGGAAAAAATAAGGGATTTTTTTATGTTTTTATTTTTTTTAAAACCGGTTTTCAAAATCGGTTCGGTTAACCGGTTTAATATTATCCTTAAATCGTTAACCGAACCGAAAATTCGGTTTAATTATTTTTGAAAACCGAGACCGAACCGGTTTTTCGGTTTGGTTTCGATCCGATTTTTCGGTTCGATTCGGTTTTCGATTTTTTTTTTCCAGCCCTAACAGACACCCCTGATCACCAAAAAGAAAAGAGACCAGGGGTGAAGCCACATGCAGGCCTGGGGTGGCCACCCCAGTCCCACAATTTTTTTTCTTCTAATTTTATATAAAAGTATCATTTTTGTCCCTTTACATTTTTTTTCTAGTCACTCCAGTTTCTGAAATATACACTTTGGCCCCCATATTGTATCTTCCTGATGCCTCACTGACCCCTTCATTCATTCAACTTAAATTTTGGCCCACCAAAATAAATTTTGTGGCTTTACCCCTAATTGTGACCAACTTATGACCTAGTTAAGTTCATCACAAATTGACCATAAAAACACCATCCCATAAAGTTGTTTACTACGAATTTTTGTAATTTCATGATGATTTTTTTACAGTATATTTATGAAAATCTTCAAAATAAAAAAAAAAATAAAAAATTCTCTAGGAAAGTCGATTTTGTGTGTGTATATATTCTAGTGGTCACTTCTATTAGCAACAAAGAGAAATCGAACTCAAGACCTCTTGAGTAATACACCAAAAATTTGTTAGCACCCCACCCGGCCACCTAGGGGTGGTTCATTTTGTTATATATTGCCTAAATATTTTTGTACATAATGGGCAAAATAAACGTAATTTATTGTAACAATTATTATATACCCTAGCACATTACTTTCACTTAACTTGAATAAACCTCACTCTTGCTAAATATGGTTTAGAAAATAATTTTTTTTTTCTTTATTTAGTATAAAAATTCTTATTAAGTTGTAAACAATAAAGATAAAGTTTTCTATACTATTTTTATCCCTATCTTATAAAGTATTTTCATTATCTTTCTTGTACTTTTACTTAAATTAAGCCATTTGTATTATTGCTCATTATTATACTTTGCTAGAAATGACAAAGCCACCTTAAATGTTTCTGCTTCCCTTTTACTCAATTAATTAATATTAATGTTCTTATTTGGAAATTTATTTCTTTTTGTTTCTTACCATATATAGATGTTTTATATTATTATTTTTTCAATTTTATATAGAAATATATATTTCTAAACAATTCAGGACTTTTATTAATACTAATCTTTTCTATTATTGGGCTGAGATTAATAACTCGGGGGGGAAAGGGGGGTTGGTGGAATTATATATTATGTACTTCAAGTAATTATAAGACAAAAAAAAAAAAAAAAAAAAGAAGGTATATTCTATTTTTTAAGTTTATATTTTAATTTGAATAAAATTCATGTTCTTGCAACTTAATTTAATTTCTTTATGTGATAAATTATATGTTAGAAACAGTGAAAAAGTTCTCATAATATGAAAAAGTAACCAACAATTATTAATGACTGACATCTAACCGTAGATTCTTATTATCACATGCCATTTGTTATTTTAAATCAGAGAATCGTCAATCCTAAATCAGAATATAATCATAAATGAAAACCCTTTTAGAGGGCCGAAAAGTAATTTTGTTTATTTACATATGAGTATAAAAAGCATACATATCCAAGTGAGAAAAACACAGAAGCAGAAAAAACCGAGCGAGCGATAGAGAGACTCAACCATTTCCAATTCTTGATTAGGGTTCTGGTTTTTACCATATCCATCACCATGCATAGAAGGAGGTTAGTCTTCTATTTACTAAAAATTTTGTACATGCAATTGTTTTATTGATTAATAAGTAAATCGTTTCCATTTTTCATTTTTTCATGAAACTTCATTAGTTCATAAAATTATAAACTTTCATTTAAGTGATTTCATACTTCATAAAACCACCTTCGTGAATTTCTTTATGTGATATATTATATGCTAGAAACGGTCGAATAAAAAAAAAAATTCTCATAATATGAAAAAAAGTAACCAATAATTATCATTGATTGACATCTATATATAGATTCTTATTATTACACACTATTTGTGATTTTAAATCGGAGAATCGTATGTCCTGAACCAGAATGTTAAATATAAAAAAAAAAAATAAAAAAAAATCCTTTTTGAGGACCAAAAAGTAATATTTTTCTTTACATGAGTATAAAAAGTATATTTATTATGTACTTTAAATAATTGTAAGGCAGCAAAATGCTATTTATTAATTTTCAACATTTTATATAAAACCTATATTTTTGCACCTTTAAATTTGAAACAGCCATACAAAAAGTTCTCATAAAAAGTAACCAACCTTTATTAAAGATTGACATTTAATTGTTGATTCTTATTATTATTCGCCATTTGTCATTTTAAACCAAGGAATTGTCCGTTCTAAACTAGAATATTAAATATAAAGGAAAACCCTATTAGAGGCGGAAGAGTAATTTTTTACTCGATTTGTTTTCTTCAAACTTTGTTACTCAATTTTTAATGATGTTTATCATTTGTTATATATCATCAATACACTATTTTTTTTATGTCAAAATATTTCTTTTTGAGTGATTTCATACTGCATATAATTTCTTAATAAGCTGATTTGCAAAAATTTCATTCACAATAATAATAATAATAAAATTAGATGAAAATTTACCTTCTTCTTTATTTTATTTTTTAAAATTTTCCTACCACCAATTAAAATTTTGGGTAAATTTATGAAAAACCTTAACATTGCAATTAATTTTAAAAAATTCCATCAAGTTTCAAAATTTTCAAAAACCCCCTTAAGGTTTTACCCAAGATCTCTCTAATCTCTATTATCATCACTTTGTCCCACAAAGAAACTTGTACTGCTTAAGTAAATCATTTTTTCGCATTAATAAATGTGCATCACTAAATATAAATGAACATAAAGATGCTTTTTAGATGAATAACCAATAAAAATAGATTTTTGAGAATAGAAAATTTTTATTCTTACTATCATACATCTCAATATGCTAGTTTTTGCTCTATTTTACAAGTCATTACGTTTCATGTTACTAGTAGTAAGTTGATATTACCAATCTTCGTTCTTTTCGTGTTGGTACTTGTAATTATAACAGACCACCTCTATCTCGTTCGATTCCCGGATCAATTCAAAGGAACATGCGATACATAAATCATTTGAGAAGAAGGATCCGAGATTTGGAGCAAGAAGCAGCTGAATTGTCTCAAAGATTGAACATGCTCTTGGTATATCTATTAATTACTTTTCTTAACTAATTAATTATAATTTTTTTACTATAATTGTTCAAGTGTTTAATTACTATAAATTAAGTTTAATTTGCTAATCAATCTTTTCCTCTATGTAAATTAAACAGGCTGATGTGGACATGAACATTGCTGAAAACAATGATCTTAGGGTTTTCCAGCAGGAAATTGATCAACAAGTTCAGGTTCAAGATGGTGAGCTTTAAAATTTTCTATTAAATTATAGTCTAATAGAAATCAAATGGCCAAAGTTTAATGGAAATTATTTTCTATTTTTCATTTTTCATCAAACTTTATTAATCTTATAATGTTTGGCATACGATTGTCTGATACACGTCACTTATATTTATATATTATAAACTTTGGTTTGAGTGATTTATTAAAATTTTTTAATAAGTTGATTTGTATATTTATATATATGAGTTTACATATTATAATTATTAACATTCAATTTTACCAATATCATTTTCTTTGTTATATAAAGCACCCTTTTGAGTTTTAACATACTTCATAATATAGCTCAAATTTTTATATTTATGTTTTAATTTATAAAAAATAATTCTTGGATCACAAGTCAAGCCTGAACCCTTCTTATTTAATCATCCACTATTATCATTACATAAATATAATGCATTGTTTGAAACTATACATTGGCAGCTTTGAATCTTTCATTGCAAGAAGAAATTATGCAGTTAAGGATGCTGGTTGCCCAAGATGCCCAGCAACAAGCACCACCGCAGCGGCAGCCAGAGCTAGATGAAGAACCTAAGCCAGAGGTAGAGCCAAAAGCTGAGCCAGAGCTAGAGCTGGAGCTGGAGCTGATCAGAAACACCGGCCGTGGCTCTCAGCCATCGACAAGCGGAAGTGCTGGGATGGATGAGAATATTAGTCCACCAGAAGCAAGGGGGGCATAAGGAAATTAACAGATGAGTATTTGATGAATTATGGTGGCCAATAAAACAGAAAATAAAATAATGATAGACTCTTTGCATGAGGTAGAGAATAAGGCCAAAACTTTATCTGAGCTTTTGAATTTTATTTCAATTATGTGGAGTTAATTAAGCAAAAACAATTATATGCATGTACTATTTGAAGTATTTTAAAATAATATTTCATGTTCCATTCAAAAGGTTTATTTATTTATTGACATGATAATATTATGGGGTCGATATCAATTATTAGGTTAATTGGTGAAATATGAAACCATTGGATTAGTTAATATCAAATTATTTATGTAAATTACTTGAAAAACCATTTAAATTTTTTTTTTCTATAAAATGTTTTTATTTTTATTTTTACTCAACTACAAAATCGAGTAAATTATTTTTGAAAATTTTTGATAGCCCTGTTAGTGAAAAGTCTTTTGGTATTTAAAAAAAAAAAACAATTTTAGTCAAAATAAAACATTAAACACTTCCTATAAAAAAAATATTCTAAATTTTTTTATCCCGAATGGTATAACCTTCTTAAACACTCCATAATTTTGAATATCTTAATCTCAATTTTTTATTTTTATATTGTTGGATTAAACTAGGTTTTAAAAAAATATTCGATAAAAGAATAAAACAAAGACGGGCTTCAAACCATTTCAACCAGGAATCAGAATTACATCAAACATCAAAATTCTGGAAATTTTCCAGAGCTTTGCTCATGAGAAAGTATTGAACACAATATCTTAATGGCATTTGATTCTGTTCGAAAATGCGATCAATCACTCAGAGATTTACAACACATGAATCTATCTATAATCCCATCTATTTGGTCATATAATATCTTAAAATCGGTTGATCTTTCCTGGGTTAACTAATGGTTATATCCGAAATGGATACATGTGAGCAAACCTATCATCTTCTTCTCACAGCGGAACTTGCCCCACGTTGGATCGCAGCTGCTGGCTGCTGTCCCTGGCCACCTGACTGACCTGCAGCCTGTTCCTCAGGCAGATTCATGGCTTGTGTTATGGCATTCATGACTATGAGTCCAAGGGGAATGAGGTACATCCACTGAAAAAAAAATGAGAATGAGAATGAGATCGAGAATAAGATGCTTTCAGAAATGGTTTCAGAATTATCTTTGACAAAATCTGAATCAAAGCGAAATGATCAATTTAGGAACCATATTCGGTCAGGATCATTATTTTAAAGAGATTAACTAGTATACTGTAACCAAAACAGGGATGATAAATGTTAATGTTGGCTAATCCACTTTTGCCTAAAATTCCAAACAAAACCAAAAGCGAGAGTATCATTCAGTCCATCCGTTCAATCAGTTCAAGAGCACAGTCATAAGTTCGGTTGGATGTTTGAAGAAAACAATCAAGTCTATGAATACTCACATATTTAGCCCAGAAAGACCTTTCAGGTGGAGGTAGGACTTCACCCTCTACGTTCTCCCCACCAAGTATATCTTCGGCAAATATAGGAGCTCTGCAACAAAGGAAGCACAAGATACTTTAGCATTCAACACAATCAAATAAAAGAAATAAGTAACCAACACTTAAACAGCTCCAATGGAGTCATGGATGCAAGCATTCTCCCACGCACTCACAGCACTCACATACATATTTGCATATGAGAGTGAATATGCATGTATGATTTTATTTGATCTCAACAATTTCAACAGCACACACCAGTAGAGTCGATTGATATTAAAGCAACAGCTTTCCAGGTTTTTTTGCTGATTTGTTAATAGTGCCATAGTGTAAGCTAAGCTATAATGTGAAAAGACGGATCGTGCAAAAATATATAATACCTTTGTGCCTGCTCAGGATTCTTCAGTACTGTGTGTGAGTTAAAGGACCACTTTGCAGGCTGAAACATAGAAAGCAAAAATGTAGGTAACAATGAACTCATGATGCTGAAGGTCTTCAATGAAAATCACAACTAGAAATAAGGAAATTTAAGTAGTTAGATCTAACTCATTCATTTGATTAACAAGTGGGGCGCTTGCTTACAAGTTTCAATTGCCGAGGATATGAGCAAGCCCCAAAGGCACCATAATTGACAGCCAAGATATTAGCACCTTCCTGCAATAGAAAAATTTTGAAAAGAGGAAGCATGTAAACAGTTACTGAAATTATAATATCATTCAACCGTTGCAGAAATTTAAAAGTAAAAAATGTGAGAAATTTTATTTAGTACAGTCCACATTAACAACACAGATATAGTTTGGAACTATAGCCATATACAAGCAACTTTATACTTATTGTTCAAATTTTCCTTCAGAAAGTGGAAAACAAGTAAGAATATAAAACTGATTTACAATTTATAAATTGATGAAAAATATGCTCAACATAGCTAGAAAATAGTTTGCTTGTAAACATAAATGGCTTAATCTCAAGTATGTAGCCTACATACTGATGAGACTCCCTGCACTGCTAACAAACAATAGCCAAACAGTACAAGATAACAGAATATGTTCACCACAAACAAGCCTCAACCAAGTATATTAATGGAGAAAAGCAAAGAACAACCAAAACAATTGATAAACTCGACAGATAGATCCCAGCAATTCGAGGAGCTGGGGACCTCCCACAATGACACTATTTTTGATCTCCCCACTTCACCAAAACTGACCCTTTATTTATAATACCTTCATGACTACCTATTCTACTAACAACTTTGATTCCCCTTCACACGTGGCTGTAACCAATTTCTCTAAAAACTAACAGCAAGCACCTCACACTCTTTACCCCTTTCTGACCCTATTGTCGCTTATGCCCTCTGTATTTGTAAACATGCTTAACGGGAGGTCTATCACATACACAAGTATGTAGCAAATACATAGGTGAAGCAAGAGTTAGAAAGAAAGTCCCACTATTCTATGACAAATTTCTGTAACTGTATTGTATATAAATTTTCCCCTTCCCTTATTATTAAATCTATATGTAGATTTATAGTCCACTGATGCACATATCTCAATCTCTTCTTTAATATAGTCTAATAGTTTGTTATCAAAAGAATTGGAAACAAAGTCCATCCTATAATAAAATTAGTAAATCAAACTTACAAAAGCATTTGATAGTAAAGAGACACCAATATCAAGAGGTCTCTTATCATCCTAGTTATTCTAAGGTCATATTTTTTCGGTGTTTAAAAAATTTCTGACTCCATTATCAATATATTCTTCATTCCTTCTGGCCATCAAACATCATACTTCCAAAAGGAATCAAACATTCCAACATAAGGGAATCAAAAGAATATGACCATGAAGTGTTTAGAAAAAGAATAGTAAAATGGCAAGTTAACCATTACCATGTGTATAAAAAATGCTCATCCAAACCCTCCTGTGGAAGACATCTCTGAAATTGAAGAAAAGGGAAGTTAGAGCTGCATGAAATCATCATTGAGCAAGCATATGAAGATTTTCGTTTTCCTCTCTTTCAAGGGGTGGGAGGCTAGACAGGGTAAAAAGAACAGAACCACCAGAAAAATACAACAAAAGTAGACTAAACATAAATTTAAGATAAGGTTAACGGTTTCAAAACTTGTATTTCATCCCGGGCTAACATGTTATCAGAACTTTATTTTCACGACCCAAACAAAATTTTTTGACCCTCTTTGGCAGGAAATCTGGAAAATGCTTAAAGTTCTTTAATCACATATTGAACAGTTGGACAGATAATAGATTTTAAAGATTGAACCAAGAAAAATAAAAAGAATAGCAACAAGTAAAACATAGAATAGATCATGCCATCAAACAAAATATTACCGTTTTGTTGGAGTGTTGGCATCCAAGGATTATATACAAGAAGCATCATCTGCCTTTCCATTTCCCCCCAACCAAAAAAAAAAAAAAAAAAATTGCATACAACTTGTGTCTTGTGGAAACTATGAGCTTAGACTCCTTTTCTTTTTGGACAGACATATTAGGAAAACAACTAACCAATCAGAAGATGCCAGTGCCAAAAGCAAAAAACAAAACAATGATTTCCTCTGCAAAGCATCTGGTAAATTAACGCAAGCAAATGAAAGTATAACACAACCTAATTGGCTAATAAAGGTTAAACCATTTGAATATAAAGCAATAAAAATGATTTGTCAACTTACTGCTTTCACAGAAGAAATAATGTAATCCCTACCAGGAGGGCTTCAAAGGATTGGATGGTAATCTTATCCTATAGAAGTCATCATCTTGCAGCAGTTTCTGCAAAAACAATACAAACATATTTCAACATTATAGATGCCAACCTGTCAAGAAGCAAAGAAAGAAAAGCAAGATGTTGGAGAAAGCTAGATTACTTCAAATTTCTCCTTCTCCACTCCTAAAAACTGATTTCTTGAAATCCGCAGCTTTGTAAGCTTCTGTCACAAACAAATTTCCACATCAATCATAAACTGATCCACTTTTTTTCATGCAATAAGAGAAATTAAGATTGTGATAGTCAACAGTAAAAGAACATTTGAGTCTGACATGCTCATCTAAAATATTTCACTTAAAGATCATATCTTAACAATCAAATAAAAAAGAAACAAAAGACAGCATCAGTCATCACTAACATTTCATTAATAGTCTCACCTACAATATCTCCACAGTCTCCCTTTCCCTCTATTCTCTCACAGGAAAGAGCTTTCAGGAAGCAGAAAATTCATGGCTTTTGACAACGTAAATAACCCTAAATCTCATGGGATCAAACCATATTATCTAACCCAATTAACCCTCCATGCTTACACGAAAAAAACTCTTACAAGACCTGATCTAACTTCTTTTGACCTCTCACTCTCCCTCCCCAATATCCAAATCACTAACCAGTGTTTCTTCGTTAAGACTCCCAGTATTATAATAATATGACTCCAACTGCTTCATCTACAAAACCCAAAACAAAAACCAGCTTATCTTCTAAATCCGTTGTCCCATTTTACTCCAATTATACTGCAAAAATAGTAACATTTGACCCCCACAACGTTACCAGCCCAATTACAACCCTTAAATCAAGGTCAATTTTTTTTCTTACAAGTAACTTAAACAAGCCGATAACAATATAGTATCACCTTCATATCTTCTACTTCTCAATTTAGTAATAAAGTTGACATTTTTAGGTTACTAATATCCGGATCCCAGTAACGGAACCGTGATTAATTCAATTACTCTACAGTGAGCATAAAACGACAAAGGAAACAGAAAAAACGACGGAGCGCGAGGACAGACCTGGCCACCGTGGCTGGCAGTCTTGAGGCGAGCAGAGAAAGTACCAGCAGGTGTGAAATCGGAGTCACCGAAAGCATGTTCAAGAGAGAATTGAATCTTGGAGTCCGAATCCGAATCGGACAATCGTTTCCGGGTAGTGGTGGTGGCCGGCTCATGGGGCTTGACCTGAGGCTGGGCGGGCTGGGCCCTGCCTTCAATGCCGAACTCCTCGTCGTCGAGGAGAAGCTCGTCGGAATCGAAAGCCGAAGAGGAAAGGAACAAAAGAGTGAAGAAGAAAGCGAAAAGAGAGAGCTTCTTCATTGTTTTCGTTCTTTTCTTTGTTTAGTTTAGAGAATGTGCGTGGTTTTTTATGTAGTCCAAGTCTCCTGGATGGTTTAGTGATGGAGAGGGCATTATTGTAATTTAATAATTTAGAGATCGTTAAGCTTCTAAAAATTAATTATTTTTAATTTATTTATTTGTTTACTTTTTTTTTTTCTTTTTTTTTTTGTAATCCTTAGATTAAATGTAATGAAACAAAAGTTAAACTACTCATGTCTGACTGAGTGGTTCTATAGAAACTTATAGGTATATTAGTTAAAAGATTTCGAATTCGAATCTTCCTTTAGTTGTAAATAGGAGTGATCATACCCGATTTGTAATTTTAAAATTCAAAAAAATTAATTAAAATGTATGTAAGTGGTTCGGATACCCTCGATCATAAAAACAAGAAAAAATTAAATTGTGATGAGATTTTAAGTGAAAAGATTTGAGAAGCTATATTGAAAAGATTTAATGATATAGATAATAAAAGACATTTTGAATTTTTGATAAACTAAATACTTTTTTTACATTTTTGAAATACAACAATGCCAAAATAGTTAGTTGTTTATTCAAAATAGGCCCTCATTTTTTGTTTGACTTGAACTTTGAACTGGTTGTCTAAAATCATATCATTTATTTAAAATATATTTTATATCTTACATGGAACTCTTCCCGACCAATAATTTCAAGGTCCTGACCAATAGTTTCAAGGTCCTGAAGGATTAATTGAGTTATATACAAATACACCCAATCAACAAAATATATTAACTAATAGATACACATTTAGGAATAAAAGTGACAGTTTCTCAAATTTAGGGGAGACTCATTTCCATGCCAAACCTTAGAGGTACCATGAAAATTATGGTTGTGTTTGTTTTATCATTCTTATCATACCCAAAATACATATATTTGTTTCAATATTCTTAAAATCTTATTATATTAAACTATTTTAACCCTCTTAATTTAACCGAATACTCTCTACAATAAAACATTAAAAATTAATAAAAATACTCTCATGCACCTGTTGACAACTAGATTTTTGGCCACATCTAGTTGTCAACGACAACCAAGAGATGACCGTGTTTGACAACTAGATGTGGCGAGATGTGGCCTTCAACGGCCAGATCCTAGCCGTAGATCTGACATTTTTCGGCTAGATCCATGGTGGCCGAAAAAGATCAGATCGAAGCATGATCGACCAAATTCAACCAGTCGTGTGCCATTACGGCGACTTCCAACCATCTTCCGGTAGTGGTAACCGACTGCAAACATTTAATGGGTGAGTGGAAGTATTTTTGTTAATTTTTAATGTTTTATTATAGGAGGTGTTTATAAATTAACAAATCTAAAAGGTGTTTTGTTAATTTTTAAATCATATCCTCCTAATTATAAACCAACTTAACTTTTTCAAAAATACTACTCACAATATTCTACTAAACACATTTGTGACAAATCTTTATTTATGGTATCAAAATTATAACCAAAGTTGATATATTTATATAATGAAATAGTAGAATTTAAATGGAATTAAATGCTCGAAATTTCTTCAATATAACAGATGCCAAGTATAATTATGCAACGTGCAAAAACGATTGTTTGTCTTATCCAAAACTTTCTCCGTAAAGATGGTCTATTTGTAAAGTCCTGAAACTGCAAGGGCTACAATGTAAATATGGAAACCAAGTGTAGCCTAAATATCTAATTACTAATTACGTTTCCCAAACACAACCAACAACACGCTTCACTCTCGTAACACACACCAAAAGAAAAAACCTCGCAGAATCCAAACCCTAACGAGACTCGCTCGCTCGCTCGCTCTCACGCAGTTTCTGAGCATTCCCCCCACTGTCGAGGAGGAGACACTCGGACACAGAGTGAGACGACCGCGATGGACGCCATGAGGAAGCAACTCGACGTGTTGATGGGCGCCAATCGAAATGGCGACGTTCGAGAAGTTAATCGCAAGTACTACGATCGCGATGTTTGCCGTCTCTTCTTGGCCGGACTTTGCCCCCACGAGCTCTTCCAATTAACGGTACTTAATTTTTCTTTTTTGTTTGTTTCGATTTTGAAACCCTAAGATTTTTTTTTTTTTTTTTAGAATTTGGATTTGTGTTTTTTGTTGCAGAAAATGGATATGGGGCCGTGCCCGAAAGTTCATTCGTTGCAGTTGAGAAAAGAGTATCCTTTTGTTGTGCGTACGGTGGTGTAACGTTGCTGGGTGCTACTTGTTTTAGCACCTTTAAATTCATGTCAATTTGGCAACGGAAGATGAATTGTAGCCTGAAATTTAGTTGTAAATGCTATCATTTGTGCATTGTTGATGGCCCCTGTATTGGTACTATATTATTACTCTTGTTAACTTATTAGGTATGACATCATTGAATCATTGAAATTCAATTTGTGTTGAGAGTGTATGCCATGTTTTGAATTTGCAAATGAAATAGCTTGTCCATTATACTTGCCCAATTATGATTGGAGAATATTTATTCGTAATTCTGTAATTGGCTGTCAGCTTGAAGTATACTGATAATTCTACATTTTGCAATTTTTAATCTAGAATTGGAGATAGAATTGTTTTTTTCCTTCTCCAAGAGAAATTAAGGTTGTTTGCTATTGAATTTGTTGGGTTGTTAGGTTTATATTATAAGGTGCATATATCAAGGTAGTTTTGGCATGGTTTAGGAAGATTGCTACCTCGAAAACTGTTCCTATAAAGGTTAAGACATGGTTGCTTATCTTAGTTGGCGGAGCCTTATTAAATTGAATGCTATTGGATGGGATGCTAGTTTTTGGGGAAATATTTGTGTGGTTCCTTAACTATTTCCAGATATGAAGAAGCAAAGGCAAAGGGCACTGATAATTATGATAGAGAATTAGAAGACGCTATTGACAGACTCATCGTTGAGTGTGATAGGAAAATTGGTAGAGCTCTTAAGCGTCTCGAGGATGATGATGCAAAGGCTGCAATTGCAATATCGGTCTCTGAGGTGACTCAGGTGATGATTGACTTGCTTAATGCATTTCGTTAACTTTTTTCTGGTGACTGTTTTTCCGTTGGGGAACTTAATTTTCTTTGTTGACATTGCAGACACCAGAGGTACTTGAGTTGTCAAAGCAGATCAAGGAGAAGTTGAAAGAAGCTGATCAATACGGTAACATATATGTCTTATCTATTTATGAATTTTTCTTTTCTATTGAGTGTTTTAGAGCTTGTAGATAGTCTCAATTGAAAATGGCTATAAGAATTGTTTATTTTTCCGTTATGCTTGTAGATTTGCAATATCTTGCTTTCTTTTTGGTTAAAATTTCGTTTGTATTGGGTGCTAAAGTAGTTTTGTTTTGTCTGTGTTCTTGCATTTGGAGAATTTGCACAAAAAATTATTTTTGTTTTTTGGATCACAATGCCCTAGGTGGCAAAAGTTGCCTTTACTGCCTCATGAGTTGTATGGCATGCAGTAGCAAGGACCGTGACATGGACAGGTGTTGATATCAGGATTTCAAATAGCTGTAGGAAGTATCATGTGGAGCATACAACCTTACATAGATTTATTGATTTAATCCTAACTCTAGTGCGACTGTGGCTGCAAGAATCTGTATGAGTTGTATAAAATTGGGGTTGCCTTTAAAATTTGTTTATATATTTATTAATCACTATATATTGCAGATGCCTTCTATAAACATGATTATAATATTTAGAAGAAAAAAATCTAAGTGGACCGAAACAGGCTGAGATGATTGCTTTAACTTGCAGATTATGAAGGCAAGACAGATCTTAAGATCCGAGCTTTGGAAGTGGTAGAGGAACTCAGAACAACAAGAGCTGACAAACAGGTATTTAACAGCTTCTTGAGAGTAAAGATATTGAATTTATCTCATCATCATGGTCATGCATATTTAATTGTGTTACCATATGATTTGGAGCCTGTAAAGATGTCAATTTAATTATAGAATAATACATTGACTTTCATCCATGTGTCATTTTGCTTATTTCCACAGTCCATGCTGCTTTTGGATGCTTTCAACAAAGATAGAGCATCTTTGCCTCAACCTCTACCAAACCCACCACCATTGGCACCCTTACCCATACCTGCGCCTGATGCTCGTACACAGGAAATGATAAATGAGAAGCTGAAGAAGGCAGAAGATCTTGGTGGGTCACTTGTTGCTCAATCTTAGTAAAAAATGTTTGCATGGATTAATGCTGGAATTTTAAGTTAAAACTCCTTGTTTACATGTTCTATGCATGCTTTGGGGACAAAATTTTGCCTTCTTACTTTGCCTTTCGTATGTAGTCTGATGTACACATTCTTTTAACTCTTCGTTTTCCATTAGTTCACTTTTTTAATAACACTGCATGGAGATCAGTAATCTCCTGTTATATCCTTGAACCACCATTAATATGAAATTATATATTGCATATAAACTCATGGTTGATATGAGCTACCATGTGTAAATAGGAGTGGCAAATATTCGGTATAATGTTTTTGAGAATTAACCACGTGAGTTAGCTGTATGAAAGCTTCTTGGACCTTAGGTTTTATTCTTTTAATAATCGTTTTTGTTTGTATAAAACTGAAAGTGTTTTTTATTATAGGCTGGATAACTTTGTTTTTGGTTATTATGTTAAGCTATTTATTTGCAGTTCTCTAAATTCCTGTTTATTGATCAGGTGAGCAAGGAATGGTAGATGAGGCACAAAAAGCTTTGGAAGAGGCTGAAGCACTTAAGAAGGTCTTACTCTCCAAAATCGTAGTTTACTTTTTAGACTATTTGTCCATATTTTCCCCTTTTTGGTTTACAACAGTATTTAGATCTCTTTTAAACTTATGATACTTTTTCTTTTTTCAGCTTCCTGCCAGACAGGAGCCTGTTCTAGATTCCTCCAAGTACACTGCTGCAGACGTGCGCATTGTGAGTTCATTTTTCTGCATGATATTTGCATTTCTCTCTCTCTCTATATTTTTTACTTCAATTTATATTTGGCACCATAATACTGAAGTATTCAATTTAAAGACAGAAATTAAGATATTGTGAAAATCTAAGAGGTGGACTAGTTTTAAATTTACTTAAATTTAGTTTGATGTTAAGCTAACTAGTGTGATTGGAGCCTTTCTGAGGGGAGTTGGGTTACTTTAGTTCGCTGTGTTCTTCAATGAGTTGAGAATTTACAAGCAGATAGATTAAATGCAATACAGTTTTTGATATTACAAAATATCATGATTATTTAATCATCAATTTCAATTTCATAATTTAATGAGATATAATTTTATTAATTTTTTTTTTTTGAATAAATTTTGATATTTAAATAACCTTTTTAAGGGTTTAATTGTTGATTGGAACGTTTATAATCCTGTTCGGTATGCTCCAAACACAGATAACATTATATATAATTCAATCCTATCGAATCCGAAAAGTCTAGTCTAGTCTAGTTCTAGTTCCATACACCCTTAAGTTTCTCCTACCTTATAAAAGGTGGAGACTTAGTTATTTAACCGTGCTAAAGTGGGGTGTGAGAGGATTCTGTATTCATATGTCGCATATATGCATTCGTGATAATTAATTTCAAGCCGTTACTTTATAAAAGCTGTTAATGTGATTGCTTGAGTTTGCTATCTCCAATTCTTACTATAATCAACTCCAACGGTGTTTCAGACTGATCAGAAGCTACGTGTTTGTGACATTTGTGGAGCATTTTTGAGCGTTTATGACAGGTAAAATATTGATTGTCTTTCCAAATCACTATTTTGTTTTTTTAGCTTTTCTGAGGGCAACAAAGAATCAGTATTTTGGGGTTTCAAGTGCTTCAGCTTTTGACCCGACTATTATACCTCCTTGTCACCAGCAGGCTTTTGGGCCCAGTTTTACGAGGATAACTTTTGCAGCTAAAGAATGTGCGTCATTTTTTCTGTTTTATATGTTTGTGATCATGCTATTGTTAGATAGAAATATATGGGCAAACCGTGCCATATAAGTGTCTTATCTTTTGAAAGTTTTTGATATATGTAGTGAAATATATTGATTTTTCTTGTTACCTTCAGTGATCGTCGCTTAGCAGATCATTTTGGAGGGAAGCTTCATTTAGGTTATATGCAAATCCGCGATAAACTGGCAGAGCTTCAGGTATGATGAATTTCGCAATTTAAAATTCTTTTGTGCTACTGCTGTTATGTTAGTCCTGTTTGTGCTAGTTCAGGTTATGTTGCCTTATAATGGACAAAGTTTTCCTTAGACTTTTATTGGGATTTTAAGCATGCTAAACTTCCCTCGGAGGCCACTTTAGCAAAGCTCTTTTATGTTTATGCTGTGTACATTGTTATGTTCTTTGTTTGAAAAAAAATTTAACAATTGGGTAGATCATAGTATACTTTTTGTATGACATTGGTTTTTTAAATGTCAGTTCACTCTGTTGTCATTTGGAAGCTGATATAATTTATTACTTAAATTTCCCAAATATACTTATCAAATGAGTTGAAGGTGTTATGTGAGGAGTTAGTAGTTAAATTAAATTTCATCTCAACTGTTTTTGATCCATTGTTGGTTATTCCTTTTGTTCAGTTATTCAAATTTTACTGCAAATTGGGCATAATGAGCTTAAGTCAAATTATTGACAATGTGTTTAGTGGGATGTTTTATGTATCATGTCTTTGGGATGTCCTTAAGCTGTTGTTGTGAATATGTTGGTTCAGGTGTTGGTATAATTTTTCAAATTCTTCTATAGAGATTCTCAGTTAGTATACCATCTGTGAGTTTTCCTTTTCTTGGAGAATGATTTTTTTGTTTTTTTAAATTCTCTCGACTCTCCTGTAAATAAGACTCTTGAGTGTGGACGAGTCTATGTAGAAGATGTATCTATTGTAGATACATATTGAACTTGAAAGATGCATCACATTTTTTATCTGATCTTTATCAGAAATGTGTATAATCCATCCTGAACTTGGAAATTAGTCAACATTTAGGTAATTATTGATGTAAGCTCTTATCTTTGAGGTTTAGTGATGTGAGCTCCTGTCTCTGCGTGCATGGCGTGGTATGGTTTAAGGTTCTGGTAGTCCTTTTATAAGTGTGATTTGCATATTTTGAAGAGGGTGCACTGTAGGATGATAATTGCTAATAGGCTTAATGTCAGGAGTATTTGTGCTCTTGAAACTACCTGCGTAATTGGTTCAATAGCTTTTCACTTTCTGGTTGTGTATTTTGAAAAGTTTCCTGATTGTACTTACGATATATTATCGTAGTTCAGTTTCCTATAAAGAAAAAGTTGCTATCATGCTAGCTTATATTAAGTGGTGTCTCATGTTCATATAAAAAGTTTTCGGTGGTACTTTATGGGTAATTATTTTGTCAGGAAGAGAGAAACAAGAGTCGCAAAGATCGATATGATGATAGAAGGTAACCTGCAGGCATTATTATTGTTTTTTCATTATTTAATTTCCTGAACTTGTCCTTAAAGTGCTGCTTTTTTTGTATAGATCAAAAGAACGAAGTAGAGATCGCGATAGGGAAGCAAGCAAGGATCGCGAAAGGGAAGTGAGTGTGAGTCGTGATCGTGATCGTGATCAAGGAGACAGCCGTGACCGGGGAAGGGATTATGACCGTAGTAGTCGAGATCGTGATAGGTATTATGAACGAGACCGTGGATATGATCGAGAGCGTGACCGGGATTTGGATCGCCACCGCAGTTATGATTCAAGAAGTAGGCGGAGGTCACGCTCTCGGTCAAAGGAACGTTCAAGAGATTATGATCGCCGCAGGTGCTTGCTTCCCTTCATATTTAGATTCTTACCGTCCTTTTGATGTTTGGCTTTCCTCTTTTTGTTTCTGTTCTTGTGTTAATTTTTTGAGCTAATATATAATTGCTAGACTAGAGGTTTTGGCTATATAAGGGTATATAAAAAATGTTGCTTATGCATAAGAATCTTACACCTCATTGGAGACATCATTTACTGACTATTTTGATTTTGTTAGTTCCTTCATATATGAAAGCATATTCAAAAGTTGCTCTGCTGGATGATTGTTACTATAAAATCTTCATTGTGCTTGAACTGTCAGCAAACTTCATTTTCCATCATTAATTCTTTTGTTTCTGAACTTGTTTCATTGTTTTAAAGACTAGCCTTTGGTGCACTACTAAAAGTATTGATAAATTCTGAGCCAGTTATTTTAACGCCATGATAATTACCTATCTAATTTAATTAAGGTCAGGGTATTTGGTATAATGACTGACTAATTGAATTGATGTGTGTGTGTGTGTGTGTGAAATTTTGAGTGATTTTTCAGATATTAACTATTCTTTTGCTAATCTTTACCAGGCGACATGAACGGTACTAGATTATCGTGCTTGAGCAGCATATGGAAATGGACATGTGTTCTGGTCTAGGTCAGTGAACTTATGTAGGCAAAGTATGATGATCTCGTGTGATTTTTCTGATACTTTTAGTGAGTTTGGCAGTTCTAATGTTATGGTGGACGTAACAACTGCTTCGAAGATTTTGTTGAATTATGTTTGAGAGGTATGCATTACAACTGTTTTAGTATTACTTTTATGTCTCAGAGTTTCCTTGAATTTCCAGAATATTATGTTTCACTGTTGGAAATTTGAACTTTCCCATTTTGTAAGTAGTGTATGGGTCTATCATTTCTTGGTGATGAAGTTGGATAAAACGACTGATTACTAGCTCTGTGGGTAAGATTAAAATCACAAAACTCTAAAACCCACTGAACAGAATGGGTTTTAAGTTTTATTGTGAACTTCGGAGTGAGGTGATAGTTACCAGGTGCCCTCTAGTTGAACTGTTGGCAGTGGTTTGTGCTCCAGCTTGTGAAGGCAAAGGGTGATCCCTTTCTCTCGTGTAAGTGAAAATTAACAGCATTGAAAACAAATACAAATTCAGGCATTATATGCTTGGATAGTATATGCTCTTTGTGCAGCCGACAGGCCTTTTTGGATTTTAGGTTTCTCTCTCCAGGTAGAATATTTTCTGTAGTGTTTGTCAAAAAAATGCTAGCATTCTTTTGATCTCATCAAGAGAGAGAGAGAGAGAGAGAGAAGTAAAAGGTGAAGTTGAAGCTGTGATGAAAAATATTCACCATTTTGTTGTGGTTGTTAACAGTCGATGAGGGTTAGGGTAAGTTGAAGGCGATTGGAAACTTGATGTTTAGCGTCGGAGTGTCACTATTTATTTGATAATTGAACTTGGCATTTTGCTCTTAGTGGAATAAAATATGACTTGAGGATGGCCTTCTTTGTATCTATTTTTGAGTTAAATGATGATTCGAAACAAGCTGTCCATCTGTTGGTTTTGGAAAGATTTGCTCTTTGGACAAGAAGAATATAATTGTTTCTTTGGATATCATTGTCATTATTAGTTTTTTAAAAGAGTAATACTAGGTCTACAATCCAATCATACCGCCTTCTCTTATAGTTTCTGACGTGGTAGTTCGTAATTGATCAGTTTGCAAATGGGCATGCGGGACCTATAACGAGTAGGTAAAACCTATTTGTGAGCTAACCAATTATGAGCTGTCACATTGGAGGTTGTGATATTGGACTGTAGACCTATTATTGCTTTTTTCGAAAACAATAATGTTGAAGGGTTGAAATGCTTTAATTCAATTTTTTTATTTTAATTTAGAAGGTGAATTTGTTGTTAACCATAAAATGACTTTTTGACTTGTAATCGGATCTGAATGACCATTGTAGAAAATTACGGAGTTTGAAATTAAAAATTTATATGCCAATGAGCAGAGTTCTTTCTCGATACTGGTTATCATTTTATTTTGTTTAATATTTTTGGTTGAAATCAAATTGTAGATTCCGGCCCATATTCAAATTGCTGTAAAGCAAGATTGGATGAGTTTTAAATTAATTAAAAAAAAAAAAAGGAAGTCATATATTTTAACCGTCTATTTAATTTCATAAACTATTCAGAAAATTGGAGTTTGACTGGATTGTAACACTAACAGGACCTTACATTAAAAAGCAGTGGCATTTGATTAAGTCTTTATAACCAATACAATCATCAATTCTCAATGATTTTTAAAGGGATAAAATGAAGCCCCAGGCGGTTAGAAGTTTCATAAACTCCTGTAGATTTGGGAGTTAGAGCATCTTCAATTATGTTTTGAAGATAATCATTAATTTCTAAATACGAAGAATATAATTTTTATTTAAATTTAATGAACTCTTTAAATTTAAAGGAGATGATTTTTATTTTTAAGATAAAGACTTAATAAGAGAGGAAATTAATAAATAAAATACATAAAAACTTGTAAGTTATTATTTAAAATTAGGTAAGTAAGTAAAATTTGATTTTTTAGATATGAAGAGCCAAACTCATTCTTTAATTTATATTTTAAAGATAAAGAGTATATTGAATTTTTGTTTTTATGGATAGATTTTTTATAATAAAGAATTTTAAGTTATATAAAAAGTCTTTTGAAAATGTTCGCACAAAAGCAACCTCTTAAATTTCACATAAACCACCTGATAATCTAGGGTTAAAAATTGGGAGGTAACATAAATAGTCCCGACGCCGGTCCCTGTTTTGTTCATCCCTAGTTGAAAACATGGATACACCTCAAGTTACCAATATTGCAACAAAAACATTAAACAACAACAAAACAATCCTACAGGGGATCCATACGTGGGTGTTAATGTTGCCTCTGTCACGAATCACGATGGCAAAATTAGTTAATGATGTTTATTTGTCTTTATAAGCTCAAGATCTAACTTATGTTTATCCGGACATCATGGCTAACTCATTAGATATTATTCTTTGTTGATGCATCACTGATCACACAAGAAGATCGGCAACTCATTGCATGATAAATGAAAAATCATAATAAACTTTTGATCATGTGACTTGTTAATTTCATAAGCAACATGTATGTCCCAATAGTATATAACCAAAGTGCTCATCATGTTTACAAGCAGTAAAAATTACAGGAAATTACCAAATTTAATCATGCCAACAGATATATTTTTCTTAGGAAACTAAGCGAAAATTAAAAAAAAAAAAAAAAATTAATCATCTCATATTTAAAATCTGAAAAACAGAGTTTTAATAGACAATGTATCACGTAACTCAACTTAACCCAAGCTCAATATCAGAAGAGTCGTCTGTTACTTCTTGGAGCAAAAGAGCAACGATGAAGTCATCGCCTTCTTCTTCTTCTCCTCTTTCAATGGGCGGCAGTGGCGGTTGTTGTAGATTGATGCTAGTTACAGTAAAGGCTGAAATGGCTTGAAGAAACTCATGATAAAACCATAGCCATAACCGCTTCACAATCTCTACCACCTTTTGAAACCAAGGAGAAATGGCAATGCAAATTAAGTAAGCAATGAAGAAGAGTAATGGACGACAGAGGAGGAGTGAGGCAAGTAATGCCAGAGTCAGTGGCCAAGAAAAGTCGCCGAACTTGACAAGAAGTGGGTATATCAAAACATGTATAGGAAGTTTCATGGAGGTGAGTAGAAAGACGAGAATGGCACAGAAAAGAAAGAGCAGGGCCACTAAGGTTAATAAGAAGTAATCGTCGACGTCGTCATGGTTGCCCCCTTTGTGAAATAGATCAATGTAAGCTAATTGGTCGCTAAGTAAAATGCGGAGAAGGTAGAGGAGAAGTGGAAGAAGAAAGCGTAAATCGATTTTCCAGTTCATGGTTATGGCAGGGTAAAGTTTGGTGTTGTGAAGTGAATGGGTTGCAGACTTGCAGGTGAAGGTGGGAATGTTTATATGGGCAAACTTGGGGTGTGCGAATATGTTTCCTTCCTGCAACAGATTTTATACTCGTTTTGGAATTCAAGCAAGCCAGCATCTAGATTTTATATCACCATGTTTGTCTCTCACTCCGACCCGGACCCAGGCCTTGACCTGGTGAAGCGGCCTGCTCGGTTAAAATTCTAATAAATTTTCCGATTTCACTTGCATTTCTACGTGTGAAAAATCAAAATAAAAAAATGTTGGTTATTTTAAAATATTATAGATTATTAATTAGGTATCAATTCCTGTTAAAATTGGATTACGTGTCACTTTTCAAAATGAAAATTTTAACAAGTAATTGACTACCATTTAATACTTTACCTATTTATTAATATGATTACATTTTTTTTCCAATAAAAACAATAATTAATTCTTATTAATATATTAAAATTAAAATTATCTTTTATTAACATTTTAGGGGTTTTTCTCAAATCCCAAAGTTTAATTAAATAACAAAAGTTTCCCTGAGATTTTAGAAATAACAAAAATTCCCCTACCATTAATGTATAATTAGAATTTATGACGTGCTATGATAATAAGTATTAATTTAATTTTCCCCTACCATTTATTTTTATACCAAATAATTAATAGTGGAGGGATTTATGTTATTTCTCTAATCATACGAGATTTTTGTTAATCAATTATACCCAAGGGCGGATCCAGTCACTTTTTGGGTGGGCCACCCTCACATATTTTTTTAAACTATTAATATGTATAATTTATATATTTTGGCCCATCCTAACAAAAATATTAATGGATAAAAGTATTAATGTATAATTAATTTTTACTTTGACCCACCCTAGCAGAAATTTCTGGATCTACTATTGATTATATCTAAAGGGGATTTTGTTAGTAACCCAACATTTTATTAGATTACTACGTAACTTAAACTTTGTAAACTGCATTGTATTTTATATCTTTACTATATCACTCAAATATCATTTTTATTAATTACGTTAAATCTTATCACTCTTAGATTTGTCATTATATTTTTATTGAATATTTTGAATTATTATCACCACTATTGTCATTATATTTTTATTGGATATTTTGAAATATTATCACCCCTATTTTCTTTTGTTTAATTATTATATATTTGTCCGTAGATATCTTTTAATTTTAAGTCCCTCCAATAAATATATCATGTATGACTCTAATTCACCAACGTCTTCCAATCTCTAGAGGAAATTAGAGTCATACTCATACATTAAATATTTTGAGTTAGGTGCTTCTTTTGTCTTCAAATTGTTATCAATTAGGATGTAAAATTTTCAGACTTTTACTATAGAATGACAAAAGTTATAAATTGTTCAATTAAAAGACATTTATCAGTTATTTATTATTAACTTAACAGAAAATGACATAATAACTTAAGTACCCTTGATTTTTTTTTTTTTTTTTGAAGTAAATTTAGTTCATAAAATCTAATTCAATTGTTAAAAAAAAAAAAAAAAAAACTAAAAAGACTAAAACTATTGTTTTCAAGGAAATCGAAGAAACAAAAAAATTTAACAAATTTAAAAACTAAAAGAAAATAAAATATAATAAAAAACCTAAATATCTTTTTTTCTGTTTTTTAATTATAATTATAATTTTGATAATTTTTAATTTTACTATTTATATTGTAAAAAGTATAGTTTAAGTTGTTCAATTACATCTTTATGTTTATATAAAGTTGAACTTGACACAAATTAATTGTTCTCTTAATTAAATGGTTGGTAACCTCTGTCCTTCCAGATAAAGGTATGAAAAATGGCTGAACGATTTGCGCATACCCAAAGTTTTCTATAATAACAAATTAGTACTTAAAAGGTTTAGAAACGACAAACAGATACCTTCCGTTATGTGCTGTTAGTAATTTCTGTTTTTTAATAATGAAAAGACTAAAATGCCTTTAAAAGTTTGATATTTTAGTTTTTTATAAATTTAAAAATTTCTAAAAAACCCCCTAGGTTTGCTAATTTAACTAAACACCCGCATATATAAAAAGTCAGTTAAATGAAAAAAACACCCCCACCACCTAGTGCGATTGACCATCACCGCGTGAATCGGCCGAGTGCGTTACTATACAAACCCGTCGGATCTGTGTCGTAACGTGTCGATTTGGCCCTCGAGGTAGCAAATGGAGTTTTGCGGCCTCGACGACCAGATCTGGCCTTTTTCGACCAGATCCGTGGCTGATCTAGCCGTCATGGCTGCAAAACTCCATCGCAGGCGACGGCCAGATCAGCCATGGATCTGGCCGAAAAAGGCCAGATTGACGTGTTACGACACAGATCCGCTGGGTCTATGTCGTAGCGCAACCTTTTCACCTCGTATTCGGACTGGTGCACGAACTGCACCGTAGGTGGTAGGGTTGTTTTTGTCATTTAACAAACTTTTTATATGTGGGAGTGTTTAGTTAAATTAGAAAACCTCGGAGGTTTTTTAGAAATTTTTAAATTTATAAAAAACTTAAATATCAAACTTTTAAAGGCATTTTAGTCTTTTTATTGTTAACAAATAGAAATTACTAACAGTACATGATGAAAGGTATCTGTTTGTCGTTTCCAAACCTTTTAGGTACCACTTTGTTGTTATTAGCCTTTGAAAAATTTATACCCTATATAATATCCCAACACGTGATAATATCCATCTAAATAGTAGTAGATAAAATCCAAATTATTGTCTGAATATTTATATTTAATTGATTAAAATTAAATAATAAAAAAATGCACGTGTCATCCTCTATAATACAATTTTCTTCTGCGTCTCGCTACATCACTACATGGCCTCAAATGTAATTTTACATTCAAATGTAGGCGGTTGAAGTAACATCACATTTGAGGCCAAGGTAGGATGTAAAATTACACTGGCTGGAGGCCAAAGTCGGCTATAAAATCACCTATGAGGCCAAAGTCGGCTGTAAAATTACATGTGGGGCCAAAGTCGACTGTAAAATTACATTGGAGGCCATGTAGTGATGTAGGTCAATGTCAGATGTAAAATTACATATGAGGCCAAAGTCGGCTGGTAAATTACACATGTGGTGATGTAGGTCAATGTCAAATGTAAAATCACATTTGAGGCCATGTTGGCGGTGGAAAATAAAGCGTTATTTGATTTATTCTTACATTCGACCACCTACATGGCCTCAAAAATAATTTTACATTGGACAGACTACATCACTACATGGCCTCAAATGTGATTTTACATTTGACAAATCAAGCTACACATACTACTAGAAGACTGATCAAACTTTACAATGGAGCTCATTTTTGTTCTATAAATTTGGTGAAGTCCATTTAACACAATAACCATAGTCATAACCATGAATTGGAAAATCGATTTACGCTTTCTTCTACTCCCTTTCCTCAACCTTCTTCTTATTTTACTCTGGAACTCTCCTTCTTCAAACCAATTAGATTACATTGATTTATTTCACAAAGAGGATGACGACGACGATGATCACTTCTTCTTGTTCATCCTGGCCTTGCTCTCTCTTCTTTCTACTCACCTCCATCAAACTCCATATACGCGTTTTGAAATACCCACTTGTTTTCAAGTTCGGCGACTTCTCGGGGCCACTTGCTTTGGCATTACTTGCCTCACTCCTCCTTCGTCCCTTACTCTTCTTCATTGCTTACTTAATTTGCATAGCCATTTCTCCTTGGTTTCCAAAGTTGGTAGAGATTGTGAAGGGGTTATGGCTGTGGTTTTATCATGAGTTTCTTCAAGCCACTCCTGCCTTTGTTTTAACTAGCGTCAATCTGCGGCAGTCGCCATCGTTGCCCATTGGAAGAAGAGAAGAAGAAGATGGCGACAACTTCATCGTTCCTCTTTTGCTCCAAGAAGTATCAGACTCCTCTTCTGATATTGAGCTTGGGTTAGCTTGAGCAACATGAAGAATCTCTATTTTTTAGATTTTAAGTACACGTGATTAATTTTGCTTTTAAATTTTCACTTAATTTCCTGAGAAAAATATAACTGTTTCTAAATATGAGAAGAACCTTGGTCATATATTATTGGGACTTATACATGTTGCTTATAATATTATTATAGGAGGACAAAAGTTAGAGGTGCAAGGAGGGAAGTATTTAAATTTAGCTCACACCTCATTTTCCAGGACTGAATATTAGCTCTGATCGTATAGTTTTAGTTATGTGAATCTGAATTTTCTTGCTTGCTTTTATATAAAAAAAAAAAAAGATACACAAGACATGAGACATGAGACGGCCTCATTTTTTTTAATGGAATTGGAAACTACTCAGGAAGTTGCCTGAGTGTTTATTATAAAATATGTAATGAAGAAGAAAGAAATCTTGTCATTAGGGTTCCAAAAGTCTTGATGGGGTTTGAATGAATAGGCATTATCTTTTATTCAGCTATAAGGGGCCACCCTTTCTATATTTATTTAAGGCAAAATATCATAAACTATTGAAGGTTTTCGAATATTCGCAGAATAAATTTTGCACTTACTATTAATGAATCCTTGACGTTTAAAATGTATCATTGATATCCTTTTACCTTGTTTAATGGATCCTCAAAGTTTGAAAACCTGATCACAAATACCCTTTACATTGTTGTTAGGTAACACAAATGACAATATAACAAAGTTAGGGCAAAGATGTATCCATGATACAGTTTTCAAACTTTGAAAGTCGGCTTGATAAAAAGTACAAAAGTTGTCATTCAAACCTTGAAGGTAGTTTATGACGTTCTCTTAATTAATTTTTTTTAATTTCCAAAAGTTTGGAAAACACTTTTGTCTATATCTTTTGTAATTCTTCTTCAGTTAATTAAGTTTTCAGGATGTATGGATTTTAACTAATTTAGATCATCTTCTTGATTGCGAGAAACCGTTGGCATTTGACATGAACAAAGGAGTCTATTTTGATTAGTTTAATAATAGTTATCTTTTCTTTTTGTGTTTTATAAGGATAATTAATACTTTTGACCAAAGATTAATAATTCAAAATGCTTTCATTAATGTCTCCCTCTAATTAACACATTAATTAATTTATTTACATGCTATAAGATGTGTTCCTGTTTGCAATAAGTAATGTTATGCGATTGAATTCCCTTACATTAGTGCCAAATAGAATCAACATAATTCTGCAAATTAAAAAAAAAAAATCGTAAAATAATTAATTTGTGATATATTTCTTGAATATTACAAAACGGGTCACTAATGAAACCTTTAATAATGGAATAATATTTCCATTACGTGAAGTGTTATCATTATTTATTATCAATAATTGTCGAACATTAAGCATTATTGAGCATTAATAAGTTCCAATAATAAAATATATTTTGAATTTGCAATTGCAATTAATTATGTTGACGATCTCTCTATTATTAATGAATTAATGAATTATGAATCATATTAATTTTATTGTCAAATATAAATAAAATATATTATATTAATAGACATTTTAATTTAGTTATCTATAAATTAAATATTAAACTATTAGCATAATCTAATAAATCAACAAGTGTTACAAGTCGATTATAAGACTAAGTTTAATGTTACATAAAAATTGAAACTACTAAATGTATGAAATTACAAGTTTGGTCTATCGAGGGAAAATTCCCCATGAGGGTTAATACCCGCAAATCCCCGACCTCTAGGGTGGGGATGGGGTGAGGACAGGGATCATCCCATCCCTGTCCCAAGGATGAGGCAAGGACGGGTGACCCCCAATGGGTAGAGGACATTGTCGAGTACCCCATTCCCCAACCTAGACTCAACCCGCCCCACGCCCATCTCTATTTAGAAATGACATTAAAATAATCCAAGTTGCATTTGTATTGTATGACATTGAATAAAATACCTTTGATTTATAATCAGTTGTGTGAAATAAAGAATTTGGTTTATAGTAATAAAAAACGATAATTACCGATTTTCCATTTTTTATCCCTTATAAAATTTATAATCAAACAATTTTATATTGAATTTTTCACAAAAAAATATTCCCAAATATGAGGGAGAATAAGTAATTTATAATCAAAAGATTAATAGAGTGGTCAGAAATAGTGAGTGAGGTCGACAAGTGAAAGTATGAATTTTGTAAAGGAGGTTGTGGAGAGTCCAATGGTGGTTTTGGAAATACATTTGGACTTCATAATTGACCGAAAAAACCAAAAACCTTTGGCTTGAACGTTGCTAACGTTAGCCGTTGTTTGATAAAATAAGCCCATCTTCTACCAAAGAAAGTATCGGCACACTTTAATGTGCTACCGTGCATCGTATTACAGTGAAAAGTTGAGAATCAGTTAAAATAAAGGAAATGACATTACTTTAAAGGTGAGAATCTGAAATAAATGCAACTAGGAGTATCAACTTAAGATTTCGCTAAACCCCGGATCGGAATATGTCATTTGCTCTAAATATATAATACATTGTATATACATCCACTGACTGCACATTACACTCATAACAAATCTGAATGAAGCTCAATTTTTATCTGACCCAAATCAGATTACATATTGTTTTTCATATCTAAACACATATTTGTTCTTAAATTAAATAGATAAATGGCACTGTGTTTTCTTCTTCTTCTTCATTAAACTGCAATAACATATGATATCTTGATGCTCTGATTACAAATGGCCATAGATAATTGGTAAAAATCAGGATGTTAGTTAAGTTTCAACAGCCTCAGTGCTCAATGGTTTTCACCATTGTTCAACTTTAATTAGTTTTTACAGCCAGAAATCGAATAGAAATAATCTCCGGAAGGAATGCCATCAACCTCTGGCATAACTTTCAATCGATGTCAACCAATTTCCTAAATGCCTTGACATGTTCAAGCCTCTTGCTTTGAGCCTCAGTTCGTGCATTCGACGCTTTTAAACTCTTATAAAGATTCTTATGGTGCTTTAAGAACTCGCTTTTATACATCCATTTGTCTATGTACATGTTATGCCCTTTGATGTAATTAATGACCTCCATCACTCTCTCAAAGTAACCACCTTTAAGAAAGTTCAACAGCATGATCTCAAAGAGATCTCTGTTCACCGCTAAATTGCCAGTCGCCATGTTCCTTTTAATGTCACCCCATAAGATTGTAATATCGCGATACATTTCCAGAGAAGAGTATCCGTATGCCAAATAAGCAAAGGTTTGCACTGTTGGTTGAATATTCATTGCCTGCATTCTTCGGTATATCTTCAAAGCATCGTCTATCATTTTGCCTTTGCAGAAAAGGAAGATAGAAGAGTTTAACTCAATGAACTACCTTTTCCTTCTCTCTCATTTCTCGAATTAAAGACTGATCAGCTAGGCGTGATCTACCTATTGATGGATTTGTGCTTGAGATGCCCATCTCATCAGATAAATTTACAGCCAAACCAGCCTTCTTCATTTGCTTTAACAGTGCCTCGGCCTCCCTGGACATTTTTAATTTGTAATAAGCTCTTAGGAGCGACATGAATGTAGTAGAGCGTATGGGATACCAGCTGATTCCATGTCATCCAAGATGTCGTGAGCAGTCTCCGGCAAACCTGATTGAATAAAAGCATCAATCACATCAGAACACAAAGCGAATCCCTCCAATGAATTATTTTCCTTCTGAATGCTTAATAAGAGCTTTGACAGCCCACTAATCTTCCCATATCTCTTGTATCCATTAATGAGCTTGGCTAGAGCCCTGTTACCAAGCAGAAGTTTCCCATTTCTGAAGAGAACGAGCTCCTGTTTACCTTCTATTTTGAGGATGGAATCCTTCTCTAATAGCTCAGGCATAATCTGTATCTTCAATCCGTTCCTCAAATTGGGAGAACCTATCGGAATAAGGCAAGGTTTTTGACAGCCTTTCATAAGTTTTGATTAGGAAGAGAGTGTGAATTAAAGTGTCAGAATTCAGAAATCCGGACGAGGGAGTTCATTTTGAGTGGGCATGTGGATTAAAGTGTAAGAATTCAGAAGATGAGAACTTAGTTGATATTTAGCTAAGTAACAACAAAACACAGTCGTTTTGTGTCTCTCTTTAACAAAACACGTGAGCTTCTTTCTTCTCTACTTTCCTCTTTTTCTCTTTACTTCATTCAGCTGCTGTCGTTACTTAAAAGTAGCTGCAAACCCTCATTGTAATCATTCACTCATTTTACTCAACTGAATATAGCAATTGAAGCTAAGTTTGTTTCTCTTTTTCTTTCAATTTACAAATCTTTCAGAGAGTCTCGATATCTATTCATATCCAACACAAGTTCAGAAGCTGCATCAATATCATCAAACTTAAAATACAAACTCAAAAGACTATCATAAAACAGCCTGTAATATTTCAGACATGGAAATGATACTCGATCAATGTAATCTTTAAATTTTTTCGGCTCATCCCTCTGACTGTTCATTTCATGAATCTGAGCCATAACAACAGTTGTGTGAGCATCGGCAATGACCCCAATCTGTCAGATAAGTTCCATTATATGTTGGCCTTTAAGAGATGATCCAAATCTAACACAAGCATCTAGCACGAGGTTAAAGATCACTGTACCAGGTTTGATCAGCATCGCACGATTGCTTTTCTCTGAACTTAAAAGTAGGAAACAATCACACATCTGAATCAAGAAATTTGATGCAACACATGTCGCAGTTTTCGTCTCCACCGTATGCAGAAAAACCAACAACAATACAATCATTCCTGGAAGATTCTTTTTCTCCAACATCAGCCTAAGTATCATCGAAGCAGGGATAGGCATCTGAGCTCTTGCTAAAGAGAGGGACAGCTTCGCTAGAACGTCAAGCTGAAGTAAATTCGGCTGTAAATTGAGCCAAATGCAGATGTAAAATTACATTTGAGGCCGAAGTCGGCTGTAAAAATAAAATGTAAAATTAAGTTGGAGGCCAAATGCGGCTGTAAAATTACATTTGAAGCCATGTAGTGATGTAGGTAAATGTCAAATGTAAAATTCTATATGAGGCCATGTTAGCGGTCGAAGATAAGCGTTATTTTTATTAATTAATTTTTTTAAGGGTTTAATTGTGATTGGAACATTTATAATCCTGTTCGGTATGCTCCAAACACAGATAACATTATATATAATTTAATCCTATCGAATCCAAAAATACAAGAGCAGCAAAGATCGATATGATGATAGAAGGTACTCTGAAGGCATTATTATTGTTTTTTCACTATTTAATTTACTTAACTTGTCCTTAAAATGCTCCTTTTTTTTTTTTTTGTGTATAGATCAAAAGAACGAATTAGAGATCGTGATAGGGCAATGACTGTGAGTCGTGACCGTGATTAAGGAGACAATCGCGATGGGGGAAGGGATTATGACCATAGTAGTTGAGATCGTGATAGGTATTATGAACGAGACCGTGAATATGATCGAGAGTGTGAGTGGAATTCGGATTGCCACCACAGGTATGATTCAAGAAGTAGGCGGAGGTCACGCTCATGGTCAAAGGAACGTTCAAGAGATTATGATTGCCTCAGGTGCTTGCTTCCCTTCATATTTAGATTCTTACCATCCTTCATGATGTTTGGCTTTCCACTTTTTTTTTTTTTCTACTCTTGTGTTAATTTTTTGAGTTAACATATAATATTTAGACTAGAGGTTTCGGCTATGTAAGGGTATACCAAAAATGCTGCTTATGCATAAGAGTCTTACACTAATTGGAGACACCATTTGTTGTAAAATTGGCTCAAACACTTAAAATAATGGTTTGTGCTTATATCTCACATTGTTTAGTTAACAAAAGGCTAAGATTTGTTATTATTATATTCAATAGCTAACGTTAGAGTTTGTGTTTTCTCTTCACAATATCATTTACTGACTATTTTGATTTTGTCAGTTCCCTCATATATGAAAGCATATTCAAAACTTGCTCTACTGGATAATTGTTACTATGAAATCTTCATTGTGCTTGAACATTCGGCAAACTTCATTTTCCATCATTAAATCTTTTGTTTCCAAACTTGTTTCATTGTTTTAAAGACTAGCCTTTGGTGCAGTACTAAAAGTAGTGATAAATTCTAAGCCAGTTATTTTAACGCCATGATAATTAATTACCTATCTAATTAAATTAAGGTGAGGGTATTTGGTATAATGACTGACTAATTGAATTGATGTATGTGTGTATACATTCTTTGTGCAGCCGTCATTCCCTTAGGATTCTAGGTGGAATATTTTGAGAGAGAGAGAGAGAGAGAGAGAAGAAAAAAAAGGTAAGAGGTGAAGTTGAAGCTGTGACGAATAATATTTACAATTTTAGTTTATCATTGAACTTGGTAGTTTGGTCTTATTGGAATAAATATGACTTAAGGATGGCCATTTTTATATCTATTTTTGAATTAAATGATGATACAAAATAAGTTGTCCATCTGTTGGTTTTGGAAAGATTTACTCTTTGGATATTATTGTTATTAGCCCAACTCTGTATTAGATCAATACATAACTAATACTTCGTAAACTACATTGTGTTTTATATCTTTATTATATCACTCAAATTTCAAATTACCATTTTTATGCATTAAGTCAAATCTTATCCTCTTCGATTTGTTATTATATTTTTATCAAATATTTTGAATTATTAGCATAACTGTTTTCTTTTGTTTGATTGTTATATATTTGTTAATATATATCTTTTAATTTTAAGTCCCTCCAATAAATATATCATGTATGACTCTAATTCACCAATGTTTTCCAATCTCAAGAGGAAATTAGAGTCATACATTATCAATTTTGAGTTAGGGGCTTCTTCTGTCTTCAAATTAAAAATGAAAACTATCAATTATAGAATGTTTATATTGACAAACTTGCGTTGTGCGGCTTAGGATTAATTACATATAGATTTTTCAGTTGGACATTAGTTGACTCATTTATGCAAGAGTCCATTGATCAAATTCATGCTTTAGAAATTAGAGGACATACTTTACAAGTGAAGAAACTGTCTTGAAATTTCTAAAAATCGATTATAAAAATAAATATAATATACAAATTAAAAGACATATTTAAAATTATATATATATAAATCCATATGGGGAGCGCTGACTAATTAGGTTATGTATGTGGACAGGTTATTTTTTTTACTACGATGAAGGAAAGTTAGGACAATGTTTTAAAATACGTAGTATTGGTGTTATCATTTTAAAATACTACGCTATTAATCTTTTGACTCAATAAACGGTTAATTGATTAAATATAATATTAAAATGATAAAAAAAATATCCTCTTTTAAAGTTAATAAAATTTTAGTAAAGAGTTGATGTAATAATACATTTTAAAGAAATATTTTATCTTTTTTAATTAAAAATAATATTTATTTGTTCCCATTTTATCTGTGTTTTTATGAGATTACGGGTTGTTAAATGAAATGTTATGTTATGTTACGTTGGATAAGTCAAAGGTGGACTAGTCTTTGTCCCCCATCGCCACCTATACGAAAAACAACCTCCCTTATCTCTATTATAACTTACTTTTCATTCTGCCCATTTATAAACCAATCCTATTTATAAACTCAAGATCCCAGTTATAATATATTATTCTTTGTTGATGCATCGCACAACAAGATCTGCAGCTCATTGCATGATAAATGAAAATTCATAATAAAACTTTTGATCATGTGACTAATTAATTTCATAAGCAACAGGTAAGTCCCAAGTATACATGATCAAAGTTCTCCTCATGTTTAGAAACAGTTATAAAATAAATAATATTTCTATTAAATTTACTAGAAAATTTAATCATGTCAACAGATTATTATTTTTCAGCAAATTAAGTGAAAATTTAAAAACAAAATTAATTGCATGTGCTTAAAATCTGAAAAACTGGGTTTAAACAGAGACTCTTCACATATCTCAAGCTAACCCAAGCTCAATATCAGAAGAGTCATCTGATACTTCTTGGAGCAAAAGAGGAACGATGAAGTTGTCGCCACCTTCTTCTTCTCCTCTTTCAATTGGCGGCGGCGGCGGTTGCTGCAGATTGATGCTAGTTAAAACAAAGGCAGGAAGGGCTTGAAGAAGGTCATGATAAAACGATAGCCATAACCACTTCACAGTCTCTACCAGCTTTGGAAACCAAGGAGAAATAGCTATGCAAATTAAGTAAGCAATGAAGAAGAGTAAGGGACAAAGGAGGAGAGAGGCAAGTAATGCCAGAGCCAGTGGCCCTGAGAAGTCACCGAACTTGAAAACAAGTGGGTATGTCAAAACATGTATATGGAGTTTGATGGAGGTGAGTAGAAAGAAGAGAGTGGCAAAGAGAAGAGAGAGCAAGGCCAGGATGAACAAGAAGAAGTGATCGTCATCGTCCTCTTTGTGAAATAGATCTATGTAAGCTAATTGATTGCTGAGTAAACTAAGGAGAAGGTTGAGGAGAGGTGGAAGAAGAAAGCGTAAATCGATTTTCCAGTTCATGATTATGGCTATGGGCGCAGATTATGGTTCAACTTTAATAGAACAAAAAGTTTGGTGTTAGGAAGTGAATGGGTTGCAGATGAAATATGGTGTTATGAAGTGAATGGGGTGGCAGATGGTTTTATAGAAGCCTGAGGAAAACCACCCTCCACCGTGTTATTTGTCCCGAATAAAAATGTGAAGTTTCCTTTGCGTTTCATGTCAGGTAGCTTAGAACATAATTGGGTGTTGATGTCTTGGGGGTCTTAGAGTGTTCATATAGGCAAAAACCAAAAGATAAAAAAGTCACCACACGGAACCGTTTTAGCAACCCGTTTAATAAAGAGAAAAAAGTTGACAATTATCATTATGGCTAAGCTTTTATAGGTAATAACTCTATAATATTAATCACTAAATATGATTTTGTTTAGTAATAGTCAGTTTTAGCAAGAATATCAAAATATATAATGAAGAAAAAAAACCATTTGATTCATTTATTGAGTCGAATTGATATTTAATAGAGAATAATGCACTGTCAAGATATTTACGAATTTATTGTGTAACTCCATGAATTTGACAAATAATCTTAAGGTAACCTTTTTTTTTAATAGAAAAAAAAATCTTATCAGAATATCGAAATATATAATGAAGAGAAAAAAAATCGTCAGACTACTTATTATTGGAAATGAATTAAATTCACTTAAAAGGATGGAATCTTGGAACAATAAGCCGGGTGTTACAAATATATTATTGTTAGAGGCAATTGATTTTATTTATAAAAAAAAAATTAAAAAAAAGTTATTAAATCAATTATCTTATTTCATTCTATATTTATATAAAACGAAAATAAGGAATAAATAATTGTTTTAATTATTTATTTATAAAAATTAGAATAAAAAAGGAATTAATTATATATTTATAGAAAATAAAAGATAAAAATGAATTTATTTAATAAAATAAAAAAATTGTTCTTTTAATTATTTATTATTAAAAAGAGGAAGGTTATTTTAATATTTATTGATAAGAAATAAAATATCAACAACTCTTTTAATTATGTCCTATAAAAAATAATTAAATAAGTATAATGGTTATTTAATTATTCATTAAAAAAATGAATGGCTAGTTAATTATCCATTTATTAAAAAAGATTGGTTATTTTATTGATTTATTTATTAATCAAAATTGAAAATGTTGGTTACTTTGATTAATTTTTCCATAAAAAAAAAAAAAAAAGAAAAAAAAGAAATATTATTTTTAATTATTTGTTGATGAAAAAATATTAAATAGATTATTAATGAGCTATGATCACATCACACACATGACACGTGGTTTCTCCTTTCTTTTGTTTTAAAAAAGAATAAATAATTATAATTTTTAATATTAATTATTCATATGTCATTTTTACGGCCTTTTAAAATCATCTAATATTTTAATATATGAGTAAAATATTTTAAATCTTATTTTTTTTCTTAAAGTACAAACTGGTGTGATGAAAAGATTGACTTATTTCCCTTTTTATTTTTTTTAAAAAAAAATCCGGGTAGATTGGTCACATGGTAACGAGACAGAAGAAAATTATATTACACAAGATAACACATCAATTTTTTTATTATTTAATTTTAATCAATTAAATATAAATATTCAGATAATAATTTGGATTTTGTTCTATATATATATAAATTATCAATTATAGAATGTTTACATAAAGGAAACAGATGCACGAAACTAAGTGCAATAGGCGGTGGTCCAATTTCCTTTAAATTTCTAAGGTGTCAGAGAAGTAGAAATCAAAACAGATATAGAACCCCAAAGCTTTTCCCCCAGTCTGTATAATTGAAGCAAAAAATTGTAACACGCAAAAATTAAGGGCGACCGCCAACTATTCATAGAATAGTGCAAATGGGAAAAGGGGAGAAAATAAAACGTGTTGGTGTGAATAGTATATTGACAAACGTGTTATATAGATTTTTCAATTGGACATCAGTTGACTCATGCTGCATGAGTCTATGGATTAAATCTATGCTTTAGCAATTAGACAAAGAATAAAGACAGTGAGAAGTGTTAGAGGGAACTGCCGCATAAGTAAAAATGAAAATTACCAATTAGGGTATAAACTTTTTAGGTACTTACTATAGAAAATGATGGATTGAGTAGTTAAAAGATCAAAGAGTCTTGGGTTTAAGTTGTTATAATGATAAGAGGAGTCACAATTATCGTACCCAAAAAAATATAAGTTATAAATTATTCGGCTAAGAGACATCTAACTATTATTTGCGATTAACTTTAACAGAAAATAACAAATAACTTGAGATGCGTTTGGTTCAGTATTTTGAATATGATTTTGGAGATAAGATTGGATAGTTGGATAGGGTTATGATTACGAGAATAGGATTTACAGAATATGTGTTTGGTTGAGTATTTTGACCTTGATATTTGTGTTGAATATTTGATTAATATATATTTTTTTATAAATGATTTATTAATATAATATTTTGTTGAATTTTGTTAAAATAATGTATTATTATATATATAACTTATCAAGTTACATTTTAATAATACTAAATATTTTATTGGTGATTTTATCACCCGTAGATATTAAGAATAAAAACCCATATTAATTTCAAGTACTAATTCAACTGTTTAAAAACATCATATTAATACATATATGACAAAAGTACTAATTATCAACCCTTACAATCATTTTTACACGTACACTTTATTAACAATTACAAAAAAAAATTCAAACGTGTCATAAGTTGTCAAAAGAGAACGCATGAAATAGGGGAAGATTGCAAAAAAAAAAAAAAAAATATTCAAACGGTCAAGTTGTCAGAAAAGTGTTGGAATAGAATTTTGAAAATCCTATTGAATAAATATTGAACCAAACACTATTCTCAAAATCTGACTCAAAATATGGATAAAAATATTCATCCAAACGCAGCCTTGAATATCTTTGGTATTTTTTTTTCTTTTTTCCCAAAATGAATTATGTTCGTAAAATCTAATTTAAAAACTTTTTAAAAGCTAATAGAACAAAACTAATTTTTTAAGGAATTTGAAGAAACAAAAAAAATTAACAAATTTAAAAATAAGAAAATACAAAATAAGAAAAACTATATATCTTTTTTTGTTTAATTTTGATAATTTTTATTTTTTATTATTTATATGTAAAATTTATAATTTAAATTATTCAATTACATCTTTACCTATATATATAAAGTTGAACTTGACCCCACTTAATTCATTAATTATTGTCTTATTTGAACTATTTATAAGTTGTGTCTTTTCAGGTAACAGTTTGAAAATGATAAGGGCCTCGTAACTAATAAGTGTTAAAGACAGCGATAACTACTTATGAGGACATTGTCACCAGTTTAAATCATCTTTAGAAATCAACGCATGGCATTTGACCAGAACAAAAGGAGTCTTTTCTTAGAAATAACATTAAAATAATCATATCTACAAGGATGGAAACCCTCGAGTCTTGTCACGATATGTATCCATTGCGGGATGTTTGGAGGGCAGGTCAACCCTAATCCAGTTCGCATCAAATTGGGTTTTGGATTATGTTTACTCCGTTGGACTAGCTGCGCCTTCATAGGCCACCTTCGCGACCCAACGGTCAACCCATTAGATTGACCGCGGGTTGATTTTTTTTTTTCAAAAACTCATTTTACCTTTGAAATATAACCATTTTATAATAGTTTGATGGGTCTTTTTGATCATTTTCTTTTCTCATTTTTTCTATAAATAAGGCGTAAACTCTCATATTGTTAGACCGGTCATCACGGTCACAAAATTAAACCTAAGTACCGTAGTTAGCGGTAAGCAGGGTCGAATCCACAGAGAGCAAGACTAACGACCTAATGTATATTTGAGTTAACGAAAGAGAAATTGACAAAATGATTGATTAAAACTAAAGAAACTAATTACTTGCAGGAAATCAAAAGCATTAAATAAATTGCTAATTAAAACACAATATTAAAAGCGTTGTCGCTACGGGTTCGGCTTGACTCAAGATCAACTCTCACAATTTCTCTCCTCGCTCTTCAATTTCCTAATCCTACAAGGCTAGGCAAGTCAATAGAAATATCTCTCGACAATCTAGGCATAATCTATCATGTCTCCCCGTCGTTTTAGTTACAGATCAATTGGTTAAAGACTATCATCGACTAACCGAAAAATGTTAAACCCTTAAACACCACTAGTTGGTACAACGTTAACAAGTACAACCTACTAACTTGTATCATCCAATCAACTAATTACACAATAAATGCATTCCTAGTAGAAATGATATTAAACGCTACTACAATTTGATTGCAATCAGTACCGAAGCAATTTAAAGTCATAATCAACATTCAATAATCTCAAACCGATATTCAATTATGCGAAAAGTTATATATCAATAAACGTTCTCAATGGACATTATCAATTCAACACGTCGAGCATCAGAATAATATTAAAGTATCACAAACAAACTGAAACGAAAACAAATATAATCTGAATACAAGAAACTTAATCAAATATCCAACATTCAGGCTCATCCAACTAGTCGAGAGCTGATGAGGAGATCAGTGGAGTCAATCTCGATCTCGCCTACACCGTAAGCGGACAATCGGGAGCTTAGCTCATGGTGGTGATGACGGAGCCCAAGGGCGGTGGAAACGGAGCTGATCATGGCGAAGAGGAGGTAACCGACAGCGATATGATGCGAAGAAGGGCGAAAACGACCAACGAGCGGCCGAATACGAGCAGTAGCGGTTAGCCGAAAGCGTTAATTTTCCGGTGGGTCTCCGGAAAACGGTGGCGGAAATGGGATCCAAAGGTACTGATGGAAAGCTCTGGTGATGGAGAGTTCAGATCAGGTCCTAGGGAGGTGAGAAGTCACCGGAAATGAGCAGGATCTGGCCTGGAAGATGAAGAGTCGCGACGGCTAAATCGCGGATTCCGACGGTTTTCGCGGCGGCTGAAGCAAGGGAAGTGTAGATCCGGCCGTGGGGAATGAAGATCTACCCTTGGGGAGCTGGAACGTCGCCGAAAAACGGCCAAAACTAGCCGAGAAGACGAAACGACGCGGTGGTGGAAGGCGAAGCGTCGCGGTGTTGTGTGGCGTTTCACGGTGGTTTGCGGTGGCTGATGACGGATCGATGCATGGGGAGATGAATCATCGACGGAGGGAGACGAAGGGTCGCCGAAAAACTGGGTGAACAGCCTCCCTGGAAAACGCGATCTGCACTTTTCTTTTATAGAATAATTTGTAAAATATCAGTTTAGTCCCTACACAATTGAAAAGTGACAAAATTAGCCCCTTAAAACATGACATTTTACCCCCTAAACAGCATAAATGAGACAAAATCACCCTTAATCCATAAACCACAACCTAATATCAACTCATATACTTTCCAAAATCATTCCAAACACGTTAAATTCATAAGAAAAATATTATGAAGCGATTTTCGTGAATAAATTCATAAATTCTTTAATTATCTCAATATACTTCAATTAAATCACACATGGGGTATTTTTATCACCAAAATAGAGTCACTTTCATGACTCTAACGCACTCCCCAACTTACTTTTTGCTCATCCTCGAGTAAAGTTAAAGGAACTCTTTCAACATTCTCACAAAACCATACACAACCATATTCATCAACAACCAAGATATTCATCAAAAGGTAAGGTGAAGAATTTGAACATAACAAGTAAATAACACAATCCTAAATAAAGAACTAAAGTTTCTGTCAAGATTTGCCTATCTCCATTCAAGTTTCTCAAACACACATTTCATATTCATATCACAATGTTAAAATATCATGCAAAACTCCCCAACTTATGTACACGCAACATAATGCTCATTTTTCACACAAGATTTTGACATATAATTTCTTTTTCATTCATCACTTTTTTTTTCTTGTCTTAACTTCTTAAGCTTTCTAGAAGGTCCGTGTAACGGGCTTTAGGTCAATGACTCCCAAACCAAACGGCTATAGGGCACTAAATGTAAAACACTCCTCGGACTTACTCACCCGAACCAACTAGGCTACAAGTCAAGACTTTATTTTTTATTTTTTTATTATTATTATTTTTTTTAAAAAGCTCATGATCTATGTAATGACTTCTTAAGCTTTCTAGAGGACCCATGTAACGAGCTTTAGGCCAACCGCTCTCAAGCTGGATAGCTTTAGAGGATTAGGTGTAGAACACCCCTCGGGCATACTCACTCGAGTCAACTAGGCTACAAATAAAAACCAAATCATCAAGCAACATTTAAGCACTTTTAACACACGTAAGATAATAAATGAAACTTTGCTCCATGGGCATGTAAAGTATATGGGAGACTTGCATAAACACTAAAACACATGACATTTACACAAAACGGTGTCTAACAACAATTATGGACAAACCTAGCACAAAACAGAACCAATAGTTCAATGTTTAAAAACATGTTGCAACAAAAAATATTTCACAAACCTCACAAAATCTTTCAACTAGCACCTCAATTGCTTCTAAAATGGTAATTATGCATGAATTCATGAAAAAATTTAAAAAAAAAAACTCACTTTAGTTCACTTTAACCACTTTTGGACTTACAAGAGTAAGATTCAACATATTTTCAACAAAAAACTACATCATCATGCCACAAAAATTTAAGCACTCTGTTCAACACACAATCTCCACAAAAGCATCATCAACAATACTTCACAATAACATCACAATCTCCACGAAAGCATCATCAACAACACTTCCCAAAAATATGATCAACAACATACTCCACAAAAATAAAAATCAATCAACACTCCCCAACTTAAAATGTCATTGTCCTCAATGACCCACAACTACAAACATCCTCCCCAACTTAGCATCAAATGATCTCAAATGGCAATATGATCAATAACATAAAAATTATCCAACATATTTGAGAAACAAGAAATCTAACAATAACAGCATATAAGGTGGAGAGATACAACCTGAGGAACAATGGTGGGGTTGTCACCAACGGAGTTTGTGGAGCATATGTAAGCGTAGCCTTGGACTAGTTAATGAGTTTCCAAACATGGCAATTCCTACAAAGACAAAAACAACAAAAATATAAAAGCAATAAAAATAAATTTAAAAAGGTGGGTTGCCTCCCACAAGCGCTAAGTTTAAAGTCTTCAGCTAGACTAAATGCGAACATCAAGTTCAAGGTGGTTGAAACGTTGGCGGTGCCTTACATGACCCTCGCCATTCATCAACAAGTAGGGTATCACGAGGTCCCAAAAAGGCATATTTGAATTTAATACGCCATTTCCATGTGCACAAGTCTTTTAAGAACTTGGCATAGGCAGGTATGAGCTTAATGGCATCAAGAAGTGGAATACCAATCAACCCTTGTCTAAACAACTCAACCATTTCCTCCATCCTAGTAGTTTTCTTAAAGTTGGATGCATTATTCGACTCTAGGGATTGAGGACAAGGTTCTATCGGTATGTCAAATGTAGGAGATAGTTCTTTCTCCCCAACTTCCTCGTTTTCATGTCTCGGCACACCTAACTCTATGGTTGGTTCTCTTTCACTCCTCTCGGCTTGGTTTCCCTCTAAGCTCTCTTTCTCTCCAAACTCAGCATATAATTCCCTCTCAAGCCTAGCTTGTTCGTGACACCCCATCTGGTGAGGTGCACCATTGAGATTATCAACAACTTGACTCGGCAAATGGCGTTCCTCTCTCTTATAAACCGCTTCAGCTATTTGACCTATTTGGGTCTCTAGCTTACTAATAGATTGGGAATGGGAATGTAATATCTGATAATGCTGCCCTAAGTCATTGAACCTAGCATTCATGTCATCTTTTTGTTCTTGCATGGTTTGGAGCATTTGAGCCATCATTGATTCCAATGGACTGGGCTCGAGAGTGGGCTGTTGGACGGGAGGTGGGATCCTAGGTTGGGCGGTTGGTTGGGCTGAATACATGTCCCAATAATTGCCCTGTTAATTGGAAGAACTATATGGCATATTATGGGAGACATTCTGAGATTGTTCCTGCTTCCATGCAAAATGAGGATGGTTATGCCACTCACTATCAAATGTGTTCGAATACGGATCATTCCGTCTTTGGAAACCTTGTGCATCTTGCACTTGCTCCTCAAAAGTGTAGGGAGCTGGTTCCTCAAATGCGTACTCAACGGCTAAAAGGTCTGAAGGCATAGAAAAGACATCCTGACTTGTCCTACCGGGAGGTGGTTGCCTAGAAGCTTGCCCATGTATAGATATGAACGTGTCAAATTGATAGACTAAAGACTCCAACTTGGAGTCTATATCGTCCAAAGGAGAAACCTCATAAATGCCACCATTCCTAGGCGGCTGCCCTATGATAGGAATCCTAGAAGCAAGATGGTTGTGCATGGGATACAGATTATCATCCATCCTACGTGCTTTCTATTTTCAAATCCAAGGGTACTAAAATTGGTTGATACGACTATCTACCAAGCATTCATCAACAAGTGTACCCAAGGTTCCACCAACAACCACAACACAAAATTCAAAGAAAAAGAACTAAAAGCAAATCCTAAAAAGCAAATTCAAAAGGCACACATAAAGAAAAATAAAAATGAATATGATATCACCCTAAAAAAAAAATCGACACAATAAACAAACTAAAACTAACAGTCAAACAAAAAGAAATTATTACTAAATTAAAAACTAAATCCTATGAATGAAAACAAAATATGCAAAACTAAAACAAACATGCAAACTAAATGAACACGAAACATGCAAACATCATACAAATGATTAACAAGAACTAAAAAGAACTAAAGCTAAAAAGATTAGAAAATATCACAATCGGGTCACGCTTAAACTTTGAGGCATATGACACACTGCAACGTTTCCCCAACTGCGATCTTCCTGCAAAATAAAAACAAACACGAATGAAACTATCCTAATGAAAATTAAAGAACATAGAAAAATTAGACTAAAAGTATTTACAAACCCAAATACACACAAAGTCAAAAGCACGTTGCTCCCCGGCAACGGCGCCAAAATTTTGTTAGACCGGTCGTCACGGTCACAAAATTAAACCTAAGTACCGTAGTTAGCGGTAAGCAGGGGCGAATCCACAGAGAGCAAGACTAACGACCTAATGTATATTTGAGTTAACGAAAGAGAAATTGGCAAAATGATTGATTAAAACTAAGGAAACTAATTACTTGCAGGAAATCAAAAGCATTAAATAAATTGCTAATTAAAACACAATATTAAAAGCGTTGTCGCTACGGGTTCGGCTTGACTCAAGACCAACTCTCACAATTCCTCTCCTCGCTCTTCAATTTCCTAATCCTACAAGGCTAGGCAAATCAATAGAAATATCTCCCGACAATCTAGGCATAATCTATCCTGTCTCCCCGTCGTCTTAGTTACAGATCGATTGGTTAAAGACTATCATCGACTAACCGAAAAATGTTAAACCCTTAAACACCACTAGTTGGTACAACGTTAACAAGTATAACCTACTAACTTGTATCATCCAATCAACTAATTACACAATAAATGCATTCCTAGTAGAAATGATATTAAACGCTACTACAACTTGATTGCAATCAGTACCGAAGCAATTTAAAGTCATAATCAACATTCAATAATCTCAAACCAACATTCAATTATGCGAAAAGTTATATATCAATAAACGTTCTCAATGGACATTATCAATTCAACACGTCGAGCATCAGAATAATATTAAAGTATCGCAAACAAACTGAAACGAAAACAAATATAATCTGAATACAAGAAACTTAATCAAATATCCAACATTTGGGCTCATCCAACTAGTCGAGAGCTGATGAGGAGATCAGTGGAGTCAATCTCGATCTCGCCTACACCGTAACGGACAATCGGGAGCTTAGCCGCTCATGGTGGTGATGACGGAGCCCGAAACCGTGGAAACGGTGCTGATCATGGCGAAGAGGAGGTAACCGACAGCGATATGATGCGAAGAAGGGCCGAAAAGGGGCGACCAGCAGACAGGCCTGGAATATGAAGCATGCGTTGCTGAGCGTTAATTTTCTCAGGGTCTCCAAGCGGTGGTGGAAATGGGATCCGAAGGTATCGATGGAAAGCTCTGGTGATGGGGAGTTCAGATCAGGTCCTAGGGAGGTGAGAAGTCGCCGGAAATGAGTAGGATCTGGCCTGGAAGATGAAGAGTCGCGGCAGCTAAATCGCGGATTCCAGCGGTTTTCGCGGCGGCTGAAGCAAGGGAAGTGTAGATCCGGCCGTGGGGAATGAAGATCTACCCTTGGGGAGCTGGAACGTCGCCGAAAAATGACCAAAACTAGCCGGGAAGACGAAACGATGCGGTGGTGGAAGGCGAAGCTTCGCGGTGTTGTGTGGCGTTTCACGGTGGTTTGCGGTGGCTGATGACGGATCGATGCATGGGGAGATGAATCGTCACTGGAGGGAGACGAAGGGTCACCGAAAAACTGGGTGAACAGCCTCCCTGGAAAACGCGATCTGCACTTTTCTTTTAAAGAATAATTTGTAAAATATCAGTTTAGTCCCTACACAATTGAAAAGTGACAAAATCAGCCCTTTAAAACATGACATTTTACCCCCTAAACAGCATAAATGAGACAAAATCACCTTTAATCCATAAACCACAACCTAATATCAACTCATATACTTTCCAAAATCATTCCAAACACGTTAAATTCATAAGAAAAATATTAGGAAGCGATTTTCGTGAATAAATTCATAAATTCTTTAATTATCTCAATATACTTCAATTAAATCACACATGGGGTATTTTTATCACCAAAATAGAGTCACTTTCATGACTCTAACACATATTTCCTCACATTACAAATTCTCTCATTCTCACTATTGAAATCTCTCAATCTCTTTCTTATCAATTTGCTCTCATTTTAATTTTTATTAGTTTTTGCAAATTTCAATTCATATTTCCAAATTTCAATTCTCCTTCTTTAATTCTTTATTTCTTCTATATCCAATTTGTTTGTTTTTTTTTTTTAAACTAGAATGGATATATATTTTCATCCCATCAATTTCAATGACGAAGAAAATTATCATAGTCCTCCTAAATTTACTAACACAAATGCAGTAGATTCAAATCGTCTCGCTTTCTCATTCTCAAAATCTAATACACTTCATAATATTCCCAGCTTCCTCCCCATGCTGCTACAGCTCTCAGTGGTTCTAGAAGTCATCCTTGTAATCGTCATCTTCGTCCAACTCCCTTTCAAGCGGAAGCGAGTTCATCAATTGCAGTCGGAATCGACGACAGGCACACATAAGACTTTTAGGTGTATTTTGATAAGTTTTACGAGACAGAAAATGGAGTTCAAGTGAAGAAAACAAGATGCAAGTATTGTGGAAATATTTATAAAGCTGATCTAGGTAATGGTTTTAGTACTTTAAAAAGACATGCTAATGTACATATGAATCAACATGGAAATAGAGAAACCAATTAAACTCAAATAACTAATATGAGTACTACTTGGCGTTATAATTCTGATTTATATAGGAAATAATTAGCTTTATATATTGCTGCAACTAATCAACCTATTAATATGATTGAAGATAAATATTTTAAAAGATTTATTAAAAATTCATTTTTTCCATGATTTAAAGTTATTCTAAAACTGCAACTAGAAATGATTTAATAAAATTGTTTGGAAAAATGAAATTAGAATTAAAAAATAAAATACATAGTTGTCATGTTAGTGTGGCTCTAACCGTCGATATTTAGAGTGATAGAACTAAACAATATTATATTTGTGTGACTAGTCATTATTTTGATAATGAATGTAAATTAAATAAATCTTTATTGAAATTTAAATTAATGGATGTAGGTCATAGTGGTCAATAAATTTATAATAAAATTGTTGAAGTTTTAGAAAGATTATGATATTGTTCACAAAGTGATAGGTTTAACGTTAGATAATGCAAGTGCTAATAGTAAAGCTATAGATTTTTTTCAAATAAATTTTCCTTTTTATGACAATTTAAAGTTTTTTCACTAACTTTGTGCATGTCACATTATTAATTTAATTGTGAAAAGTTGTATGAAAAAAATTAGAAATAATATTGATAGAATTAAGGATTCTTTAGCTTGGATTACTAGTAGTAATAGAAGAAATGATAAATTTCAAGATGCTTATATAAAATCAAATATGTCTCCTAGAACTTTTGCATTAGACATGCAAGTTAGATGGAATAATACTTATTTAATACTTGATTCATATTTACCTTATGCAAATTTAATTAGTTATTTTGTAGCGAATAATAGGGGTCCTCGTTATTTGATAGACAGTGATTGTCATATAGCTAAAAAATTTCATTCTTTTCTTAAAAAATTTTATCAACCCACTTTACAACTTTTTGGTGTGTATTATCTTATTAGTCAATTGGTAATATATACAATTATAAAAATTTCAGATTTATTTAAAAAAAAAAAAAAACAGAAACAATGAAATTTTAGCGAGACCAATAGAGGCAATGGAATTAAAATTTAAAAAATAATGGAAACCAATTCCTTTTCCTTATTGTTTAGCTGTTGTATTTGATCATATAATTAAATTAGCGCATTTAGAAAATGGTTTAGACACGTTAAATGAAAATTTACGAGACCAAGCATATGCCAATTAACTAGGAAAGATAATAGAGTGTCTTGCAGAGGTATATTTGCAATATAAAAACAGGTATAGGAACTAGCGAAGAGGCAAAATATCCGAGGAAGTAGCATCAGAACGAAGATTTTGACTCCTAGAGTGCACTTAATAGGTCGAAAAGGACCTAAACCCGAAGCATAGCCTCCACTTCAGAAGCATCAACAACGAATGTATTGTCCTCCATGCAGCTACAGAGTACTGAGTTTCACCAATATTTGGGAACCCCGACGTGCTACCAGCAGATTCACAACAAAGAGCCAACTTTAATGTCTTAAAATATTGGAAAACTAGAAAATATATTTTTCCGATATTATTAAGACTTGCCCTGGATATTTTCTCTGTTCTTGTCTCAACCATTTTATCCGAACAAACATTTAGTGCAAGTGAAAGAATTTTAAATGACAGGAGGACTAAACTTTCACAAAAAATGATTGAAGTCTTCATATGTCTTCGAGATTGGGAACAGTCGCGCCATCGGGATTAATACGAGGTTGTCGACGATACTTTAATAGAATCATTTCAATTTTGTAATTTAGATGATACAGATGAGAGAGATCCTACTCAACCTTCAAATTAGTTGTTTTGGAAATTTTAACTTTGTAATTTGTAAATCAACTGTCAATTATTACACTCTTTTTTCCTTACCAAGTTTTTGTCCCAATTAGGTTTTCCTTGGTAAGGTTTCTAACGAGGCAATAATTGTTGTAATTTCTTAATATTTTATTTTTTGATAAATGAATAAATCTAATTTTTCTTATACTACAATTTAATTGCATTAAAATTGAATTAATATTTGAAATGTTAACAAAAAAAATTAATTTAATTGAATTATTGATATTTAAAAAGTTAACTAAAAAAAATTACACAAAAGAAAAAAATAAAAAATAAAAAAAATTTTGGGCAACTTGCCAATTCTTCTGGCCAAAGAGGCGAGCCGAATTGTTGGCAGGTTGGGTTAGGCCTAGCCCACTGATTTGCTTAACCCGCCATGGAGGTCGACGACAGGGTTATTTTTCCTTTTTAAAAACCACCTTTAGGAATGTTATTTTTATATGATGTTGTGTAATAACTCTTTCTAGCTAGTATATTTCGAGAAATATATAATAGGAAACCCATAAATATGATATAGGAAACATATATGTATACAAGTATAAGATAGTGGGCCCAAAAAATAAATTTACTCTCTAAATAAATTCTCTACATCAAGTAGGAAAATCATATACATAAACTCAAAATACAGCTGGACAGTGGTGCCATTCTCTTCCGCTTCTCACCTTCTACTTGTAAAAACAGTGAAATCAACGGAGTGAGAACTAATTGCTCAGTAAGTAAATCTGTATACCATTTTTCTTCCTCCGTTACTCGTATCCCTGAATTTCTTTCCTTACATTAACTTCTATTCTTCTGCTTCTTTCTAGAATTCTTGCTTCTCACTTATTAACATGTAAGCTCAAACAGGTGGAAACACCTTCAATTCAATAATAGATGGCATAATGCATATGCACAAATGCATGCATTTTCTTTCTCTTTTCTCGTGTTTCTTTCTTTTCTTTTTGTTTTCTCTTTCTTTCTTTCTTTATGTTTCTTTCTTTCTTTCTATTCTTTCTTTCTTTCTTTCTTTCGTTCTATTCTTTCTTTCTTTCTATTCTTTCGTTTCTTTCTTTTCTTTTCTTCTTTATATTCTTTCTTTCTTTCTTTCTTTATTCTTTCTTTCTTTCTTTTCTATTCTTTCTTTCTTTCTTTTCTTTTCTTGTTTGCCGATCGGACTCGGTAGAGGCATGGATTCGAAACCCTGTCGTGTGAGTGAGTACTGTCCTCATCTACATGCACTTCTTATGGATTGTACAAATTCTTCTTCTTATTCTTAGGCTGCTCATTAAAGGCGCTGTGCATGTAGGTATGTTCTTCCGGTACAGTCCTCATCCACATGCACTTCTTACGGACTGTATAAATTCTTCTTTCTTATTCTTAGGCCGCTCACTAAAGGCAGCGTGCATGTGGGAATATTCTTCTTCTTGTCACTCACGGGTTCCCTATCGTAACAACCTTCTTTTCTCTTATCTTTCTTTTAAAAATTTTGTATTTAATTTCTTTTCTTTTCTTTAGTAATTTTCTTTTCTTTCTCTTTGTTCTTTAGTGTTCTTATATGCATGTATGCATGTAGATGGCCTTTTTCTTGTTATTCTTTCTAAATTCAAATGCTTAAATGCAAGAATGCAATATGGCATGTAAACATGTCATTCTCTACTTTCTCTATCATCTACAAACTCATATCAAAATAATGAACTAACATACTCATACATGCACTTCTCTTTGAAATTTCATCAAACACTTTGTATGCACAATCAAAGTACTAAGGTGATTACATGGCCATATCTACTTCAACCACCAAAAATTTGGAGCAAAGCTCCCTAAAATCAACACTAAACCTGGCGAGGAAATTCACACTTCAAGATTCTATTCTAACTCTTTCATAACTTCTTCAAACTTCCACCAATTCATCTCATACTAAACACTACTTCTCATGGTGGAATTCTAACCATCACTCAACATTCAAGCACATAAATACATAAAAATTTCTCTACACAATTATTGCTCAAATCATGGCTAAGGTTGGATTTACTTACCTTGAACTTGGGTAGTTCCACACTAGAATCTCTGTCTTTGGTAGACTTCCTCTTCCTCTTAAACCCTAGGCATATAAACTATAAGAATTCAACACTTTAAAGACTTTAATCTCACATCTTAGTGGATAAATCTTACCTGTGGAAGATTAGGATTGAAATTCTACCAAAATCCTATAAATTTCCTTGGAAATTTGGTGAAGAAATTGAGAGAATTGGGGAGAATGGTAGGGTTTCAATTCTTGAACCCTTAATATCTCATACTATTATTTGTACTTTCCCATTTTACCCTTGTATTTTCTAATGAAATTCCATCTTTGCCCTTTAGTCAATTACAATAATACCCTTATTTCCATTGCATTCTACTACTTTTCACTCCCCACACTTTCAACTAATTAGGGTGAAATGACCATTTTGCCCTTGAGCAAGATTTCTAGAATTTTATCAAAAATTCCAGCAAGTTCTTTGCCTCAGCGAAAATGTTTCTTCGCCTTGGCGAAGCATTCCAGAGTGTACGTTGCCACGGCGAACTTCCTTCCTTCGCGCGCAAGTTTGCAAATTCTAATTTTTTAATCTTCCACCTTGCAACAAGTAAAACTAAGGGTATTAGAACATAAGTAACGTATCTCAATGTGGATGTTACATGTTGTTATTGGGGGAAAATCTATATAATTGACATCTGTCTCAATTTTCGTCTAAATCCCCAAAAATTGGGTTAGACATCCACTGACTGCACATTACACTCAAACAAATTCAAAAGAAGCTCAATTTCTATCTAAATCTTGGCCCAAATCAGATTACACATTGTTTTTAATTTCTAAACACATAATTGTTCTTAAATTAAATACATAACTGGCATTGTATCTTCTTCTTCTTCATTAACAATTTTTGATGCAACTCAATTTGACCAATAATTAGTGCTTTTTAATAGTCATAAACACGTATCAATAATTATAATATCTTGGTATTCACTTCAATCACGAGGTTCTCTTTTCTATTAATTGGGCAAGTGATGTTGGCCCTTATAACCGAAAACAGACCAAGAACCTGATGAACCTTAGAAAAAAAGGAAGAGAATTTATAATAAGAGAAGCAGAAAAACCCAAAGATTGTACATGTTATGCCTAAAAATTAATGGCTGATGTAAGTTCCAATCAGAGTTCAGGAAGGCTTTGTACCGTCTAGAAGCTGCCACGTCCCCCAAGACAGAAAGAATATGGATGTCGTTAACTCGACAGATTCAGGTTTTGTCTATGAGTAAATGGGAGCGGACACCTGTTCAAGCCCTAAGTAATTTGAGGATATTTTCCAAGTTAGCCAATAGGAGATAAGGAAGACCTTGTACAGTTACTACCCACTTGCAGATTTGTAATGATTATCTTGAATTCCTCTACTATAAATAGAAGAATTCAAAGTAATCATTACAAGCTCAGATTGGGACTGCCTTTCATAAGTTTTTGATCAGGAAGAGAGTCTCGATATCTATTCATATCCAATACAAGCTTAGAAGTGCATCAATATCATCAAACTTAAAATACAAGCTCAAAAGACTATCATAAACCGCTGTAATGTTGTAGAAATGGGAACTGATACTCGATCAATGTAATCTTTAAATTTCTTCACTCATCCCTCATTGTTCATTTCATGAATCGAGCCATAACAACAATCGTGTGAGCATCAACAATGACCCCGATGTACATAAGTTCCATTATATGTTGGCCTTTAAGAGGTGATTCGAATCTCACACAAGCATCCAAGACAAGGTTAAAGATCATTGTATCAGGGTTTGATCGCCTTTGCGCAATTGCTTTTCTCGCACTTAAAAGTAGGAAACAATCACACATCCGAATCAAGAAATTTGATGCAACACACGTCCCGAGTCTTCACCATATGCGAAAAAACCAACCACAATACATTCATTGTTGGAAGATTCTTTTTCTCCAACATCAGTCTAAGTATCATCGAAGCAGGGATAGGCATCTGAGCTTGTTATGTAAATCTTCCTAATCTTTAACACACAATCAAGATAAAACAACCACAACAATACACACAAAATTACCGTGGTTCACCTATCCAAGATTGGGTAGGCTACATCCACGTTGAGCTCCGGAATCAGAGGAGCTCGCTGCACTAATCAATTACAATCAAGAGTTTACACCACAGATCAAAGATCACTCACTCAAGAATACAACACAACCTTTCCCGTAATCCTACCTAGAGAACACAATCAGATTCCCTATTAACTTGAAAGTAATACCCCTCTCACTTGAATGAAAAACCAAACACTCACTCACCAAGATTACATAGATTGAATGTAACAAGTGGAAAAAAAACCCTTCAGCAATTGCTCTAAAATTCACGAAGAAGAAACCTGTAGCTATTTCCCAATTTGTTCCTTTATATAGTGTTGACCAGATTGTTGATTTTCAGCCATTGGATATGCAGTTGATCAACAGCCAAGATTTAATTCAGTAGCTCCCAAAACGACGTCATCCTTAGGATTTGAAACAGAATACTTACCTCCAATACTATGGGATACCAACTATTTAGTCCAATAAGTTAAGATTTTTAATAAAAAGTCTATTTTTTCCCTGGTGGTCTTATTTATACATACTAAAAATGATGAAAAAAATAATATATATAATTAATGGACAACCATTCATCACGAATGGACGAACGTCCATAAAAATAATAATGGATTTTCGTCCATATTATCTTTACCAGGCGACATGACCGGTACTAGATTATCATGCTTGAGCAATAGATGGAAATGGACGTGTTCTAGTCTAGGTCAGTGAACTTATGTAGGCAAAGTATGATGATCTTGTGTGATTTTTCTGATACTTTTAGTGAGTTTGGCAGTTCTAATGTTATGGTGGACGTAACAACTGCTTCGAAGATTTTGTTGAATTATGTTTGAGAGGTATGCATTACAACTGTTTTAGTATTACTTTTTTGTCTCAGAGTTTCCTTGAATTTCCAGAATATTATGTTTCACTGTTGGAAATTTGAACTTTCCCATTGTGTAAGTAGTGCATGGGTCTATCATTTCTTGGTGATGAAGTTGGATAAAACGACTCATAACTAGCTCTGTGGGTAAGATTAAAATCACAAAACTCTAAAACCCACTTAACAGAAGGGGTTTTAAGTCTTGTTGTGAACTTCGGAATGAGGTGATAGTTACCAGGTGCCCTCTAGTTGATACTGTTGGCAGTGGTTTGTGCTCCAGCTTGTGAAGGCAAAAGGGTGATCCCTTTCTCTCGTGTAAGTGAAAATTAACAACATTGAAAATAAATACAAATTCAGGCATTGTATGCTTGGATAGTATATGCTCTTTGTGTAGCCGACAGGCCTTTTGGATTTTAGGTTTCTCTCTCCAGCTAGAATATTTTCTGTAGTGTTTGTCAAAAAAATGCTAGCATTCTTTTGATCTCATCAAGAGAGAGAGAGAAGTAAAAGGGGAAGTTGAAACTGTGATGAAAAATATTTACCATTTTGTCGTGGTTGTTGAAAGTCAATAAGGGTTAGGGTAAGTTGAAGGCGATTGGAAACTTGATGTTTAACGCCAGAGTGTCACTATTTTATTTGATAATTGAACTTGGCATTTGGCTCTTATTGGAATAAAATATGACTTAAGGATGGCCTTTTTTATATCTATTTTTGAGTTAAATGGTGATTCAAAATAAGCCGTCCATGTGTTGGTTTTGGAAAGATTTGCTAAAAGAATATAATTGTTTCTTTGGATATCATTGTCATTATTGGTTTTGGAAAAGAGTAATACCAGGTTCACAACCCAATCAATACAGTATTTTTTTACAACTTCTGACGTGGCAGTTCATAATTAATCAGTTTACAAATGGGTATGCATGGCCTATAGCAAGTAGGCGGAACCTGTTTGTGAGTTAACTAATCACTAATTCACATCGAAGGTTGTGAGATTGGACTGTGAACCTATTATTATTTTTTTTCGAAAATAATAATGTTGAAGGGTTGAAATGCTTTAATTCAATTTTTTTTAAATTTAGACGTTGAATTAGCTGCTAACCATAAAATGATTTTTTTGACTTGCAATAAAACTATGCTTACTCATCTGTAAATATAACGGCATGTGCGGGTACCATGCAATGGTACCCGTACTATGCCGTTATACACGATAATAAGAGGTTAGTAAGATTGTGAGTAAGCATAGCATTACTCTTTGACTTGTAATTGGATCTGAATGACAATTGTTGTAAATTACGGAGTTTGAAATTAAAAATTTATATGCCAATGAGCAGAGTTCTTGATACTGGTTATCATTTTATTTTGTTTAATGTTTTTGGATGAAATCAAATTGTAGATTCCAGCTTACATTCAAATTGTTGTAAAGCAAGATTGGATGAGTTTTAAATTAATTAAAAAAAAAAAAAAAAGGAATTCACAGATTTTAACCCCCTATTTATTTTCATAAACTATTCAGAAAATAGAGTTTGACTGGATTGTAGTACTAGCAGGACACTACAGTAAAAAGCAGTGGCTTTACATCAAGTCTTTATAACCAATACAATCATCAATTCTCCATGATTTTTAAAGGGTAAAAAGAAGCCCCAGATGGTTAGAAGTTCCATAAACTCCTGTGGATTTCGGAGTTACAAAAGCAGCCTCTTAAATTTCACAGAAACCTGATAATCTAGGGTTAAAAATTGGGAGGTAACATAAATAGTCCCGACGCCGGTCCCTGTTTTGTTCATCCCTAGTTGAAAACATGGATACACCTCAAGTTACCAATATTGCAACAAAAACATTAAACAACAACAAAACAATCCTACAGGGGATCCATACGTGGGTGTTAATGTTGCCTCTGTCACGAATCACGATGGCAAAATTAGTTAATGATGTTTATTTGTCTTTATAAGCTCAAGATCTAACTTATGTTTATCCGGACATCATGGCTAACTCATTAGATATTATTCTTTGTTGATGCATCACTGATCACACAAGAAGATCGGCAACTCATTGCATGATAAATGAAAAATCATAATAAACTTTTGATCATGTGACTTGTTAATTTCATAAGCAACATGTATGTCCCAATAGTATATAACCAAAGTGCTCATCATGTTTACAAACAGTAAAAATTACAGGAAATTACCAAATTTAATCATGCCAACAGATATATTTTTCTTAGGAAACTAAGCGAAAATTTAAAAAAAAAAAAAAATTAATCATCTCATATTTAAAATCTGAAAAACAGAGTTTTAATAGATAATGTATCACGTAACTCAACCTAACCCAAGCTCAATATCAGAAGAGTCGTCTGTTACTTCTTGGAGCAAAAGAGCAACGATGAAGTCATCGCCATCTTCTTCTTCTCCTCTTTCAATGGGCGGCAGTGGCGGTTGTTGTAGATTGATGCTAGTTACAGTAAAGGCTGAAATGGCTTGAAGAAACTCATGATAAAACCATAGCCATAACCGCTTCACAATCTCTACCAGCTTTTGAAACCAAGGAGAAATGGCCATGCAAATTAAGTAAGCAATGAAGAAGAGTAATGGACGACAGAGGAGGAGTGAGGCAAGTAATGCCAGAGTCAGTGGCCAAGAAAAGTCGCCGAACTTCAAAAGAAGTGGGTATATCAAAACATGTATAGGAAGTTTGATGGAGGTGAGTAGAAAGACGAGAATGGCACAGAAAAGAAAGAGCAGGGCCACTGAGGTTAATAAGAAGTAATCGTCGACGTTGTCATCGTTGCCCTCTTTGTGAAATAGATCAATGTAAGTTAATTGGTCGCTAAGTAAAATACGGAGAAGGTAGAGGAGAAGTGGAAGAAGAAAGCGTAAATCGATTTTCCAGTTCATGGTTATGGCTGTGTGTTGCAGAGTAAAGTTTGGTGTTATGAAGTGAATGGGTTGCAGACTTGCAGGTGAAGGTGGGAATGTTTATATGGGCAAACTCGGGGTGTGCAACAGATTTTATACTCTTTTTGGAATTCAAGCAAGTCAGCATCTAGATTTTATATCACCATGTTTGTCTCTCACTCCAGCAGCTGCCAGGAAGCTCATGTCAATTGAAGAATTTTAATATTACTTTCAGATCAAGACTCTTGAATGTAATATTAAAATTTATTAATGGTACATTCAATAAGACCCCGACCCAGGCCTTGGCCTGGTGAATCAATTAATTTCTTCTGTGTATCACAGCCCACAGCCTAAAGTTTTATATTACAATAAAACTATGTTTACTTACAATCTTACTAATCTCTTACTATCCTGTGTAAATATAACGACATAGTATATGTACTATAGTAAATGTACTATATGCATGGTATCCGTACTATGCCGTTATATTTACACAGGATAGTAAAAGGTTAGTAAGATTGTGAGTAAGCATAGCATTACTCATATTACCCTTTATATTAATTTATTAACCATCAACTGGAGATCCTGGAAGTTGCCCATGGGAGGAAGAATCCTATTTATTAACCATCAACTGGAGATCCTGGACGTTGCCCATGGGAGGAAGAATCCTATTTATTAACCATCAACTGGAGATCCTGGACGTTGCCCATGGGAGGAAGAATCCTATGTTTCTCTCTCTTCAACCCCATTAAATAATCATATGGATATAATTTTAGATATGATCACCCAAAAATAGAACATATGATGAAAAAATAACCAGAGCCCAGATGGTGAAATAAATCTATAATTTACCATTCATTTCAATTTTTTCTTAGTTTGATTTGTTTAATGTATATCTTTGTTGGGTGTTAACTGGGGTGGTTTGTCCTGTGAGTTGCTGTTTAAGTCAGGGAAATTAGTCTAGAGCAAGCTACTTAAATAATAAATAATTAAGCTTTCTTTGCTGGTCTGGTCTGTGATTGGTGCATATGAGTTCCAGAATGCTAGATTCATTTTGCCTTTTCCTCAAAAGTTACAGTGGAACTTTAATTTCCTTAATTCAGAAAATTTTTTACACTTTCAAGCTGTATTATAAGTTGGTGTAATGTAAATTAACTGTCTCAACAAAAAGTCATGCAATGATTTTGTGTGCAACTTTAGACTTAGAATGTCACATTAAAAAATTAAGACCTTTCATTTTCTCTCCAATGGAAAAGACTAATCTTGTTTCAACAATTTATGATGTTTTTGAACATAAATATTAATTGGTCTCCACAAAACCTGGCTAGCTGTGGTTTGAAAATACTACCAGACAGCCCTGAGGTTAGCTCTATTACCAAATATGCAAGTGGATATAGTGTAATTTTTGCTTTTGATTCTTGTGTTGTTATTTTATCATCATATATGTATATATATATTTGTTTTTCTTAAAATAAATGGATCTAATTAGCTGTATAGATTTTACTGTGGTTGATCTTTATATTATACAACAATGGTGAAGACTGAGCAGAAGATCCAACAGGAGCCAATATCTAAGGCAATGCCATCAACATCATCATCAAGCAAGAAAAAGAAGTACAAGGAAATGAGAATGAGAAGTTGGGGTTCATGGGTGTCAGAGATTAGATCACCAAATCAGAAAACAAGAATATGGTTGGGCTCTTATTCTACACCTGAAGCCGCAGCTAGAGCTTATGATGCTGCACTTTTATGCCTCAAAGGATCTTCCGCAGAAAAAAACTCATGGAAATGTCAAAGAATATAAAGAGGAAAAAAAAATCTTTTGATTTCACTTATTGAGTTGAAATGATATTTTACTGAGAATAATTCACTTTCAAGATATTTATTTGTCTTTTACCCACTCCAAATAGCGAGGGTAAGAAGTAAGAATGCGTTCGAATATATTACTTCATCATTGAAAATGAATTAACTTCACTTAAAAAATTGGAGTCTTGGAATAATGAGTTGGTTGTTACAAATATATTACTGCTGATTTTATTTATAAAACAAAAAAAGAATAATTAAATCAATTATCTTATTTATTTTATATAAATATAAAATGAAAATAAGGAATGAATAATTTTTAATCATTTGTTTATGAAAATCAGAATAAAAAAGGAATTAATGTTTGATTATATATTTATAGAAAATAATAGATAAAAATGAATTTATTATTTACTATTTTTTTATTAAGATCAAAATAAAAAAAAAAATTGTTGTTTTAATTATTTATTATTAAAAAAAAATGGAAGGTTATTTTAAATATTTATTCATAAGAAATAAAATATTAACAACTCTTTTAAATCATCTTTTAGAAATCAACCCTTGGCATTTGACCTGAACAAAAGGAGTCTATTTTGTATTAATTTAATAATAGTTGTCTTTACATTAAAATAATCCAAGCTGCATCGTACTTGTATTGCATGACATAGAAATAAAATACCTTTGATTTTAAACAGTTGTGTGAAATAAAGAATTTGGTTTGTAGGTATAAAAGACAATTTGGTATGAATTGATATATTCTGTAAAAATGGTCAGGTGTGTGGATTTGGCCGAAAATAGCCAAATTAGTTCTAATCAGAAACGGTTAAATCGGTGCATGACTGGTCAAATACGGTCGATCGTGGGTCGTTTCGACATCAGCGTCCGACAGTGGGTGGTGGTCGACGCCCGATCGTTGGCGATGTTGGCCAGATTCGACTACCAGTCTTGGATAATTTTTTTTAAGTTCAAGGATATTATGGTGCTAAGGATAAAATAGTCCATTAATTTAATAATAGAAACCATGAATGGACTCATATCAAATCAACTAATATCGTATATTTACATCTTGACAAATAAGGGAACAAGATAATCCTATATAGTGTTATATTGCCCTTAGGAAATAAACGTGCTTTAATGGCCTATTAAGGGTAGATTCAGTGTGCGGGATTGAAGCTGTATTTACCCATCGCAGTTGTGGTGGGTTCTTTCATATTTACCGTTGTTGATGCGACATTTAGACACCAACTAATCGACACGTGTGTAACGTTGGTTAGCCAAGAGACACACGTGATTATGGATAACATGTAGAGTAAATGCAATAATGAGAGTTTTTTAAAGTGGTTCGGATGCTAAGGTAGCAAGTCCTACGTCCACTGATTGTTGTATTAGTATTCTGGGTCAGGTCGCAACAGCGGACTGACTTACAAATGATTAGCAAAAGTAAATACAAAGATACAAAGGAGAGAGAAAGCTAATTCAGAGTGTAAAAAAGTCGAATCCCCTCAATGAATGGGTCTTTCCTTTTTTATAGTGAGATGAGTGCAGGTAATCATCATTAAATCTGTGGGTTGGTGTGAATGTCAGGGCTAAATCCGGCTTTATGTTACATTGCCCACCTTCCAAGCTGATTTCACGCGATTTGGAGCAGGGAATGGACACGTGGGAGCTCCACGGCATCTTGCAGGCTTGACGTGTGCTTACCATTCTGACGGGAGCAGGTCACACCCCAACACGTGATTTCTCACGTTAGCCCTTGATTTCCCAGGCATAACAGAAGTCCCCTAGTTTTTAAGGCTTGAGGATCAAACCTTGGAAACTAAGTCATGCCGCGATTGGAGGTTCTGACCATTCCGATCTGAATGAAAAAAGCTCGGGATAGGACCTTTTGTGAACATGACCTCGCGCAAACCTTGTCTGAACGACCTAACAGCCATCGCCCAAGCGTCCTGAGTTCATCGGACGTTTCTTACCGTGCCTTAGAGATGGAGATTTAATGAGGTCGTTTCTGTGTTGACAGGCGCTCTGCGCGTGTCAGGTGTCTGCCACGCACATTAAATGCGTTGTGTGCTGACGCGTTATTGCTTTGGCAGAGCATTAATTGCATGACACGCTTGAAACGACAACTCTCATCACAACAATAAATGCGGCGTGGGGCGCATTTAATGCGGAGAGAGAGAAAGGCGTCGTTTTGATTCTGAGGAGTGGTAAACGCCGGTTCGTAGTCCATATAAAAACCCAGATTTTTTAGATGAGGCCACCATAATTCCTTTTGCCTCGAGCGAAAACTCTCTGCAAACCGGAAGCCTTTCTTTTCCGATTGACATTTCTCCGACACCTGAAGCAAGAACCGTTCACGATCACATCCCCCAAAAGGTAAGGGTTTTTTGTTCTTGTTCCCTTTTTTTTTTGTTTGCGATGCAATGGCGTTGGGTCATCTGATGTTTTGTCAGAGACGCGATGCCGAAGTTGGATTCTTGCCGTGAATGGCGGCTCGAGCCACAGTTAGGTTATAGGGAATTTGCTCCAAGCCGCCATACGGGGCGACGTACAATGGCTAAAATGACCTTCTGTCTGTCGGTGTTGCAGACTCTGGAATGGAACCCTCAGCATCCAGATCCGAAGAAGGAGCCGGTTCATCTTCGCGGGATGTTCCCATGGACGAATCCCTTGAGGTCTTCTCGGTTCTCACCTGAGAAAAGTTCGAGAGGATAAAGAGACAGTTCGATGTCCGCGCAGAGGTGTTCCTCGATGCCACCCGGTCGTCGCGGCATCCTTCTAACGGCCTGGCTGCGATCTCCGAAGAGATCTTCAAGGGTGGGGGGATGATTCCTCTCCACCTTTTTATTAGGTTGGTCTTGGATCACTTCGGGATCGCACCAATGCAATTAATGCCAAACGCGTATGTCATCGTTGTTGCGATGTACATCGCGTGTCGCGAGAGCGGCTTAGGCGAGCTAGCAGCTGTGGACCTCGGCTGTTCGTATTTCCTCAAAAGGAGTAAGGACAAAGACTCCTATTACTTGTCTCAGCGATCTACCATCGTCGAAGGGATACATAGCTATCCTAGCAACGCGGGGGCCTATGAGATGAAGTTCTTCTTCTTCTGCTACGACGGCTATTGTCGCTTTCAGAAACCAAGTAGGTTCTTCTTCGCTAGATTCATTAGCTGTGCGCGTCCTTTTTCTAACGACCTGCATTCTTTTGCAGTTAACAAGACGACCAGCCTAGATCTGCTTACCAACCCGGATAGGATCGTGTCTTTTGGGGTTCTCCCTGAAGAAAGTCGGGATGCGAGGAAGCTCGTGATGACCGCGAACTTACTGAAGTACAGTTTTTTCAGCAACAACACGTCTTTAGAGTCCCCAGAGTGTAAGTTACACTGATTCCCTTCTAGTCATAGACTAATTTTTGTTTAGTTACTAACGTACTTGCATGCAGCAACCATGCCTCCGAAAGAATCCGAGCAGCCCCTGCGAGCGCCATTTAACTTCCCTCGATCGAGGAGAGCTAGGAGGCCAAGGTCGCCGCCCCACACAAGCGAACTACAGAATTGCGGCATTCCTTCCCTCCGTCTGTGGAGGAAACGACTGTGACAACAAGTCGCTTAGACATTGCCTGCTCATCTGAGGCAGAAGGCTCCGGCCCAGCGATCAAAGAAGAGGGAAGCGATTCAGCCAACGAGTCGGGAGATCAATCGAGGTTGAACCTCTGAGTTCGCGGCGGGGCGCCGGAAGGAGGTCAGGCAAGGAACCCGCGGTCAAGACGGTTGCTGCCGACAAGGCGAAGGACACACCAGTGCTGGATTCGTTGGGGAACCTGCCCGAATACCTGCAGCCGATAGTCTACTCTCTACTTGAGTGTGGACTATCAGAGTCATACGATGAGTTCGTCGATACGGGCGACGACCTGATGACCACGTCGTTCCAGCATCTAAGCAAGGTAAACGAACTATTCTTGAGTTTGTCCGCCATTTTCATTTTAACTCACTTTTTGTTCGCAGGCTCTGCTCGCCATGAGGATGTTCATGGAGAAAGCTGGACTGAGGGCCGCGAAGGGGGAAAATGATCCGAAAGAGGAGATCGCGAAGCTCAAATAGAGCCTGCAGGACGTCGAAGCACAAAGAGCGTTGTCTGGTGAGGTAGCGAATAGATATTTGAACCAAAAAACGGCCGCCATGCGTACAGTCGACTTTCAAAAGACAAAGCTTGAGCGACGCACGGAGGAAGTGAAAGAGCTTCAGAGGACAACCGCCAGACTCTCCAAAGAGGTTGGAGAGAAGGACCAAGAGCTCCGGACGACCTTAATATGGGCTCAGCGAGCAGAACAAGAGAGGGAGGCCTTCGAAAAGGGAAGGCTAGCTCTTGAGGCCGAACTCCAGGAAAGTCACAGAAAAGTTGCTTCCCTGACTGAAGAAATGTGGATCCAGTCAGAGGAGCTCTAGGATAAGGCCGCCGACTGGGCGATCGGGTCCATTTATACCCTGCGACCAAAGAATCCAGATCTGGATATGTCTGACCTCCTAAGGGAGTGGCAAGAGACCTTGCAGATCTTGGTGAGGGAAGATGATGAAGCAGCGGCAGCCGCCGGAAGATCTGACTAGGTAGAGGGTTCGGGTCCTACTTCAAAGGATCCCCCCACCGACTAGGCATAGTGATGAGACCGACTACATAGGAATTAAAAGGTTCTAACAGTTTTTGTTGTACATAAATGAGATACATTTTGCTTTCAATTGCTGTTCGCTTAATCAAACATGAGTGCAGTTTACAGTTTAGTTTGTTTACATAGGCAATATTACATGCGAATTGTTACAAGCGAACAGAATAATAATTTACAATAAAAAGAAAACTAACAAAATCAAAACCTAATTTACAATGAGAGCTGAGTTCGGGATTACTGATAGTATGGCCGGAGGTGCTCGGCATTCCAAGCTCGGGGTACTTTGGAACCGTTTAGCCTTTTGAGATGGTAAGTCCCCAGTCTGATCACCTTGTTGACCTGGTACGGTCCTTCCCAGTTCGGTCCTAATACCCCCGTGGTTGGCTCCCTGGTTCCGAGGAGAACTTCTTTTAGCACAAGGTAACCGACCTGGAAGTCTTTTCGCTTGACCTTTGAATCGAAGAACCTCTTCGCACATTGTTGGTAGGCTGCTATCCTTAGCGAAGCCTTGCTGCGGTGCTCTTCAACAAGATCCAGACTCTCTCTCATAAGTGCTTCGTTTTCAACCTCATCGTACAAGTCTCTCTAAAGAGAACCAGTTCCTACCTCCACAGGAATCATTGCTTCATAGCCATAGGCTAGTGAAAAGGGGGTTTCTGAGGTGGAGGTTTTGGGAGTTGTCCTGTATGCCCATAAAACTTCGGAGAGGTTGTCACTCCAGTTTCCCTTGGCTGCCCCAAGTTTGGCCTTTAGAGTGTGCTTGATGGTCTTGTTGACAGCTTCAACTTGGCCATTTGCTTGCGGTCTGGTGACTGAGGCAAATTTTTTATGGATGCCCAGCTCATCGCAGAACTGCTTGAACTCCTCGTTATCGAATTGCTTTCCATTATCTGAGATGAGGGTGTGAGGAATTCCGTAGCGGCATACTATATTCTTGAAAACGAAATCTTTCAGCTTTCTGGTCGTGATCGCGACCAGCGGTTCAGCCTTCCTCCCATTTTGTGAAATAGTCTACCGCGACCACGGCATACTTAACCCTCCATTTTTCGACTGGCATGGGACCGATAAGGTCGATCCCCCACATGAAAAATGGCCAGGGGCTAGACATCGTTATCAGCTCATGAGAGGGGGCTCACGGAATGTTCGCGAACTGCTAACACTTGTCACACCTCTTGACAAAATTATGAGTATCTTCTTGGATCCGGGGCCAATAATACCCTTGACGAACAACCTTGTTCGCAAGAGATCGAGCAGTTGTGTGATTACCGGAGATCCCTTCGTGAATTTCCCTGCGATGTATGTTTGCTTGCTTCATCTTGGTTACACATCGTATGCAGGGGCATCAATCCTCTCCCCTGCATACCTGATCCCCGATGAGTGTGTAACGAGTAGATCTTGTTCGCAGGACCCTTACCTCGACTTTGTCGTCTGGCAAGGTCCAGTCCTTGAGGTACTGGAAAATAGGAGTCATCTAGGAGTCCGGTTGAGTCACATTTACGGCCTGTTCGATTGAACTAATAGTTGGAGCATCGAGAACCGAACAGGAATGCTATCTAGAGCTTCTAAATCCAACGACAAGGCTATCTTTGCTAGGGCGTCTACTATAGAATTGCTATCTCTGGGAATCTAAGTAATTTCAAAGTGTTTGAACGGCCCGAGAGCAGCCTTAGCTTCTTTCAGATAGCGGACCATGTTTTCTTCCTTGGCTTGATACTCCCCCAAAATTTGGTTGACGACCAGCATGGAGTCACTGTAGACACTGATCGTGGTTGCACCTATTTCTTTGACTAGTCGCAACTCAACGAGCAGGGCTTCGTACTCAGCCTCATTGTTGGTCGCCTTAAATCTGAACCGGAGAATACCATGAATTCGAGCCCCTTCGGGGCTTACAAGGAGAAGACTCGCATTGGCCCTTTTTTTGTTTGATGACCCGTTGACGTAAAGGTTCCAGGTCGACAGGTTCTGAATCCTTTCCCGGATGGCTTCGCCAGGTCGTTGCTCGCTTAGAAGATAGGAAAATTCTGAGATGAAGTCAACAACAGCTTGGCCTTTGATGGTGGTCTTGGGCTTGTACTTCAGGTCGAACTGGCTTAATTCCATGGCCCATTTGAGCAGTTTACCCGAGGCTCCTGGTTTCCTTTGGAGGAGGACTCCGCTCAGGGGATAATTAGTCATTACGTGGATCGTATGGGAGTGGAAGTAAGGTCGCAGCTTTCTGGATGCGATCAGCAGAGCATAGGCTAGTCGCTCCATTTCTGGATACCGCATCTTAGCATATGTCAAATGCTTGCTCGCATAGTACACTGGCCATTGCGCCTTTTCCTCTTCTCGTACTAGAGCTGCACTAACCGCGAACTGAGAGACGGACAGGTAGAGGAGCAGATTTCTTACGGAAGAGGCTTATAGAGGAGAGGTAGCCTCCCGAGGTGTTTTTTTATACTCTGGAACGCCTGTTCGCATTCGGGAGTCCATTCGAATTTCTTGTTGGCGTTCAGGACATTGAAAAACGGCAAGCAGCGATCTGTTAGCCTCGATATGAAGCGACTAAGTACTGCTATTCGCCCATTTAGACTCATGACCTGTTTTTTGCTGGTCGGGCTCTCCAGATCAAGTAGAGCTTGAATCTTCTCGGGGTTTATTTTTATCCCTCGCTGATTAACCATATATCCGAGGAACTTTCCTGACGATACCCCGAATGAACACTTGAGAGGATTCAGCTTCATTCTGTATAGTTAGAGGATGTCAAACATCTCAGCGAGATGCGCAATGTGTTCTGAGGCAACGTATGCTCCTCGTCTGGCCCATACATCGGGATCTGATTGTATCCCGAGTATGCATCCATGAAACTTAGTAGCTCGTGCCCCGAGGTGACATCCACGAGCTGGTCGATTCTCGGCTGGAGGAAGCTGCTCAAAGGGCGAGCCTTGTTGAGGTCGCTGAAATCAACGCAGGTTTGTCACTTGCCATTTGGCTTCTTTACCAGGACCGGATTGACAACCCAGGTTGGGTAGAGTGCCTCTCGGATGGACCCATTTCGGAGGAGATTTTCCACTTCCGATTTTAATGCAGCATATCGTGGATCCATTGCTCTTCTTTTCTAGCGAACCGACTTGGCCTCGCTGTTGACGTTTAACGCATGGCAAATAATGTCCGGGCTGATCCCCATCATATCTGCATGCGACCAGGCAAACACATTGACGTTTTCTCTCAAAAAGCTTATCAGTTTGGACGCGAGCTGAGGGTCAAGACTGCTCCCAATCCTTAACACTCGGCTTGGCTCTTTCGGGTCAACTGATACTTCGGACAAGTCCCCAACTGGGCCGCTGGAAGGGATTTCCTGAATTCGAGGATCCATATTATCCTCTGCTAGGCCAGGCTGCGGCTCGATCCTGCTAATCGCCATAGCCTGTCGGGGCGCACTTCGTGGAATGCCCTTTCCTTTACTTGCCATCTGTACCGCTTTTATGTAGCAGTCGCGAGATGCGCTTTGCGATCCGCTCACTTCCTGTATCCTCGTTGGGGTGGGGAACTTCATCTTGAGATGGTATATGGAAGTGACTACCTTGAAGCTTCTTAGTAGAGGTCGCCCCAGGATCCCATTGAAGGCGGATGGGCAATCCACGATCAAGAACTCAATTACCTTAGTTACCTCGTTATAGTCGCCCAACGTGACCGGGAGTTGGATCGTCCCTTTGGGGATCAAGTGGTCCCCTGTAAAGCCATAGAAGGGGATCGAGGCGGGCTTCAGGTCGACCTCGTCCAGGTTCATTCTTTCGAAAGTGGTCTGGAATAGAATGTTCACAGCGCTTCCGTTGTCCATGAGCATTCTGCGGACGTTATGGTGCCCTATGAGGGACGTGATCACAAGGGCGGCATCGTGAGGATGATGCAGGTGAGATGCTTCCTTTTAGCAGAAGGTGATCTCCTCCTTTCGAGTCTTTTGTGGTCGCTGCGATGTGTTCATTACGCTGATCGGATCGTAATATGCTTCGCGAGCATACATTTCCTGAGCACCTCGCGTGTTTCCTGCGAGGTGTGGCCCTCCAAAGATTATGTTAACACTACTGTACCCTTTGCGATCAAGACGCTTTTCCCCCTGCTCCTCTTGGTTCTTCTCTTTTGGAGCAGAGTCATCAATATACTCCTTGAAGTGCCCTTTCTCGATGAGCTCTTTGATTGCTTGCTTTAGAGCTTGGCATTCATCGGTGTGATGCCCGTTGTCTCGATGGAAGCGACAGTATTTTTTGCTATTTCTGGCCATAGCAGGGGTTTTCATGGGTTCCGGCTCACCGAGCAGGCTGGCCTCCTCGGATTTGTCAAGAATTACAGATATGGACACATTCAACGGAGTGTATTGGATTCTGTCGCGATCGCGATGAGGAATAGGGGCATAGGACTTTTTGTGCTCGAAACGGGGTTTCTTCCCTTTTTGCTAATCGTCAATGTCTCCTCTGCGATCAACTCTCCTACTTTCTCCTCGCCCAGACATACTGCTCGAAGCACCGGGATCGCGACGGCGGAGTGCCGCCAATGAATTCTCTATTCGGAGATATTTTTCTACAAGGTTGTAGAATCTGGTGAGGGAAACATCGTCCTCGGCCTGTAATTCTTTCCACAGGTCGGTTTGCGGGCGTACTCCAGCTATTATGAGTGTTCGGATGGACTCTTTGGGGGGCATGAGCCACCTTATTAAGTTCCCTGTGGAAATGGTCGATATAGGATTGTAGGGATTCATCCATTTCTTGCCTTATGTTGCTGAGATAGCTCAGAGGCATCGAAAACTTTCGATTTGCTTGGAAATGCTGTATGAACGTCGTGCTCATCTGAGGCGACGAACTGATCGATCCCGTTGGGAGCGACCTTAACCACCGTTTGGCATGAGAAGTTAGAGTCACGGCCAAACAACGGCATTTTGCAAGATCCGAAACCTGGTGGAGTTCTAGCAGGTCGTTGAACTCATACAAATGATCCTGCGGGTCATGGTTCCCATCAAACGGCCGCATGTCGGGCATCCTGAACCCCGGAGGGAGTGGAGCAGCCAACACTTTGGGAGAGAAGGGGGATGTAGAGGCGACTGAGCCTGCTCGTTTTACCGCTCTCTCAGCCTGTCCAGAGCTCGCTACAGCTCCTCAATTTGTGGTAATAGAGCCAGTTGGGGATTGCTTTCACCCATGCAAGTCCGGCCCTCGCGATTACGGTTTAGGAAAGTTCGGAGGTCGGACTCCTCTTCGCCTCGGCCGACACTTTCGACCGCTCACGCACTCCCGGTTAGAGGCGGGTATTTCTCGACCCTCACGGTGGCGCTATGGACCACTCAGGCGCTCGACACGGCCTGGTGGCGTGTAAGGCGATTGATGGTGCGGGGTATTTTCACGACCCTCACGGTGATACGAACCGCCCCGCGAGGTATGGGGACCACCCTCATGATAGCGATCAGGATCATTCTGCTAGCGGTGACAAGAATCACCCCGCCCAGCACTTTTGTTTGGGTTCATCTACAACGTGACATGGGACAGCTCGAGATTTACTTTTTCGCCGAGTCTCAACTTTGCCGGTACCCTACTTGGGGCACGGTTTGTGTTCGTTGGCCTTTTGGAGCCCATAGGCTTGCTTTTTGCTACTTGATTACCCTTACGTCTACGCGCTATAATGGTCGCGGCACGGGCTATTTCCCTTTGCAGCACTTTCGCGCGACCTGCAGGCGTTTTTGGCGGTTGCACCGCCCCAGCTGTTCTAGATGGCACGCCTTGGTCCAAATGGTCCAGCCTTTGATTGACCGTCTGGAAAGTATTGTCGAACCTCTCCAGGTAGCTTCTGATTGCGGGGTCAAGCTGCGAAGCTGCTGGGATATCCATTGCAGCATTTTGCAGAACCGAAAGTATCTTGGAAGAGGTATCCCCCTAGGTTAGGGGAACTCCCTCAGTACGCTGGTTGGCTTGCTCAGGTTCAGATTGGCGGGCCATTTGTTGTTGTAGGACCAGTAGGTTAGAGATTCTCCTGATGAAGGATGAACACTTAATCTGGCCCCTCCTTCTAGCGCCAAACTATTGATGCGAGATTTAGACACCAACTAATCGACACATGTGTAACGTTGGTTGGCCAAGAGACACACGTGATTATGGATAACATGTAGAGTAAATGCAATAATGAGAGCTTTTTAAAGTGGTTCGGATGCTAAGGTAGCAAGTCCTACGTCCACTGATTGTTGTATTAGTATTGTGGGTCAGGTCGCAACAGCGAACTGACTTACAAATGATTAGGAAAAGTAAATACAAAGATACAAGGGAAAGAGAAAGCTAATTCAGAGTGTAAAAAGGCCGAATCCCCTCAATGAAGGGGTCTTTCCTTTTTTATAGTGAGATGAATGCAGGTAATCATCATTAAATCCGTGGGTTAGTGTGAATGTCAGGGCTAAATCCAGCTTTACGTCACATTGCCCACCTTCCAAGCTGATTTCACTCGATTTGGAGCAGGGAATGGACACGTGGGAGCTCCACGGCGTCTTGCAGGCCTAACGTGTGCTTACCATTCTGACGGGAGCAGGTCACACCCCATCACGTGATTTCCCATGTCAGCCCTTGATTTCCCAGGCTTAACAACCGTCGTCCTTTCTTTTATTCTCATTTATCTACCTATCAGTCTTTGGTTCAACTACCAAAATTTAAGTCCAACCACTTCTCATTCTCAATATCCGTTGGAGTATTGGCTGCAATGGTCTTTCACTCATCAATGGTTCCCTTTACCTTTCTCATAATTATCATATGTAATGCTCAATGGAGGCAATTAGGTCTTCGTTTCCTTTGATCCATTTTTGCTTCTTTGCTTATTCAACAGGATTAGGAAATAGAAGAAGAAGCAGATGGTGTTGAGTTAGGGTCAACTTGAGCTCCCTATTGGCTAAATTTTGTATTAGATGGACTCGGATCAGATTTTGATTCTATTGTGATGAATATCATGTCAAAACTTTCATTTTACTCTCTAATTTTGTTACAATACACTACAACTCAATAGGTTAAGAAATTTGTGGAAGGACAATACTATACTTAAAATCCAATCTTATAACCCCGACGTGATAATCCGTAATTGGTCAACTTGTAATGGGTCTCGCCTGTCCAACAATGAGTCTCGTCTGCCCAATTGAGAGCTGTTACATCGAGATTGTGAGAAATAGTTTGTCAGATTGGATTGTAAACCAATCTTTATTGTTTGTGGAAAACACCATTTCCTAACATAAATACATGAAAAGAATTTAACATGTAGATTCTTATTTGTTTAGTTGAGTATGGATACTCTTGTTTGTACAATTCATTTGTTTTATTTCGTTTAATAATTATATAATTGTTGGTAGATATCTTTTAATTTTAACTCACTCCAATAGACATGTTGTTAGGAGATCGTGCAACGGAAAATATACATTCGAGATAAATAACATAGGAATAAAACCACACAAAGAGACATAATATTTACAGGGTTCGGCATAATCCGCCTATATCCACGGATGAGAGAAATCCACTATAGTTTCATGAATATGATATACAAGAGTACACAACGCCATAAACCCGGTACATAAAACAGAGCGGAAACATGCTAGTTTCTAACCACGCTCCACCCAGTATCTAGAGTGGAAACGATCCTAGTTTCTATGACACTCTCCCCATGGTGTTATCATTCGCAGTATTGGTCTTATCATTTTAAAATACAACTGTATTAATCTTTTGACTCAATAGACGATTAAAATTATATTAAAATGATAAAAAATATCCTCTTTTAAAGTTAATAAAATTTCATTAAATATTTGGCATAAAAATACATTTTAAAGAAATATTTTATGTTTTTTTTTTATTAAAAATAATTTTCATTTATTCGTTTGTATTGAATGAAAGTTTACATTTTATCTGTGTTTTTATAAGATTACAGGTTGCTCAGGGAAATGATATGTTATGTTACGTTGCATAAGTCAAAGCCGGACTAGTCTTTGTCCCCCACCACCACCTGTATAAAAAACAACCTCCACCTTCATTATCGTTCTTTTTCCATTTTTCTTCATTACTTAAACAGCCTTTATCTCTATTATAACTTACTTTTCATTGTGCCCATTTATTTATTTTTATTATATTTATATTTTTTAACCCAAATAAATGAGATTAATTTCCAATCAATTATATTATGTAATAATGTAAATTCTCAATTTATTACTATTATTATCATCATCATCATCATCATCAAGTCTTTATAACCAATACAAACTTATTAAGCAGCACCATTACATCAAGTACAAACTTAGTATATAAGTCTTGCTAATGTAATATATATGGGTTCTGTCTGCCTATTTGTGAGCTAATTAATGACGAGCTACTATGTCGGGGGTTATGACCGTAATAGCTGAGATCGTGAAAGGGAAGTGAGTGTGAGTCGTGATCGTGATTGTGATCGAGGAGACATCTGGGACCAAGGGAAGGGATTATGACTGTAGTAGCCAAGAATGTGATAGGTATTATGAACGAGAGCGTACGTGGATATGATCGAGAGCATGACTAAGATTCGGGTCGCCACCATAGTTATGATTCAAGAAGTCAGAAGAAGTCACGCTTTTGGTCAAAGGAATGTTCAAGAGATTATGATCACTGTAGGTGCTTGTTTCCCTTCATATTTAGATTCTTACCATCCTTCTAATGTTTCGCTTTCCTCTTTTTGTTTCTGTTTTTGTGTTAATTTTTTGAGCTAATATATAATTGCTTGACTAGAGGTTTCAGCTATATAAGGGTATACCAAAAATGTTGCTTATGCATAAGAGTGTTACATAGGGCCGTCTCAAGAACATTTGTGACCCTAGGCAAGAGTTACTTTGAGAGCCTTCTAATAATATAAACATATATTAAAAAAATTATTTCAAATTTATTTTTCTTGCCTTTTGATATTCAAAATCACTAGGAGAGGTGGATGGCGACTGGTGGGCTAACGGGGTCAAGTTGGTGGGGGGTTTTGGAGAGTTGATGCTAGAGAAGTGATGGGAGGTGAAATGGGTGATTTCCAATACCAAGATTGATTGGAAAAGACTTGAGAAGTTGCAGCCTAAAAGGTATCGGTGGCCGACGATTGGCAGAGTAAACGGATGAGGTAGGATAAGGGTTTTTATGAGAGGGTTGGAGTGGGAGATGGTGGTGTCAGGGAAGGCCAACGACGCCGGGAGCTGGGTTGAGAGATTTGTCAAAAATCAGCCAAATCGAGGGCTCTCGAGCCTGGGAAAACACTTGGGAAATGATAAAGTGATAATTCTGGTTGATTTTGGTGAGAAAATCGAACGGAATCAGCTCCAAACGGCTGGCGGTGGAAGAGGGGTGGAAATGATTTATGTGTTGAATAATTATTGATATTTCAAAAAGAATTTAGAGGACTGTTATTATTTTATTCCATTTGACCAATTATTCCTAAACTTTAGCAAGGAGTTTTACTAACAGTTAGAGTTAGCATTATCTTTGACTTCTTCATTGCGTTCATAAGCCTTATCTTTCTCCCATCTTTCCTTAACCACAACGTTATTATAACGTTATAATAAAGTGAGTATTATCCTTGACTTCTTCATGAGCCTTATCTTTCTCCTATCTTTACTCAATTACAACATTATTGTAACATTATAACAAAAAGAGTTATTTGCTCTTCACAATAAGATAAGTTATCAGTCTTTCCCTCTGTACTTCTTCTCTAGGTTAATTACTATTCTGTGTACCTGAAATTATTTCAGAAGAACTTGTTAAATCTTGGGGGATTTTTGCATTCTTGAAATATTTGTTGTGGTAAAGTAATCCTTAAGGACAAAATTTATAACACGTCTCAGGTTTTCTAATTTTTCCTTGTTTTTTGAATTATTTCACAACAATCTTAAGGATTATGGAGTGTACTCTCGGCAACAATTCTTCTTCTCCTGCTATTGACAATCCTATAGCTACAACTTCTAGCAACACCTCCTACACTGCTGGCCTTCATGGAGCGTCACATTCAACTGCTTCTGCTGTTCTAGTAATCGCCGCTGTCTCATATGCCAAACCTTTTCCTGATATCTCTAAAATTGAAATGTTTGGAGGACAAATTTTTAAAAGATGGCAAGAATGCACTCTTTCGATCCTTAACATGTTCGGTGTAGCTGTTGCTCTCATAGATCCTAAAGCTAGATCATCAGCTAATAAAAAACAATTGGAAATTTGGGCTCATGCTAACAAGGTATGAAGGCATACAATCATTATCACCTTATCTAATGACTTGTTTGATATCTATTGCCCCTATAAAGAAGCCAAGGATATATGTGATTCTATGAAACTAAAATACACTGTTGAGGATGTAGGAAGCAAAAATTTGTTATTAGCAGCTTCTATAGGTTGGAGATGACAGATGATAAGGATATTAAGATGCAAATAAATGAATACTACAAGCTTCTAGAAGATCTCAAGGCTGAAAACATCAATTTGCAATATGAGTTTCTTGTAGGATTGCTGATTGAAAAGCTGCCAGAATCTTGGAAGGATTACAAGCAACAACTCAAACATAAGCACAAGCAATCGTCACTTGCATATTTGCCCACCCACATCATAATTGAGGACACCAACAGAAAGGAACTCAAAGCTGCAGAATCAAAGGAGATGGCTTCAAAAGCACACTTGGTGCAAGATAGATTCACAAGCAAAATAAGAGGTACGATATAATTGCAGCGGTTATTTCTCAGGCTTATCTTATGGCTAATGTGAAAGAATGGGTGGTAGACTTTGGTGCTACCAAGCATATTTGTGCAGACAAAGATGCTTTTACCTCCTACACTCCTGTAAGGGACGGAAAAGAAGATGAATATCTTAGTGGTTCCTGAATTGCTAATGTTCTTGGCAAAGGTAACATTCTTCTCAAGCTCACATCTGGCAAGACTTTGGCTCTCAATGAAGTGTTTCACGTGCCTAATATTAGAGCACATTTAATTTCTGTGGCTCTATTAGGAAAGGTTGGGGTTAAGGTGTCATTCGAATCTGATAAAATTGTAATGACAAAGAATAATGTTTTGGTGGGCAAAGGTTATTGTAACTAGCAACTTTTTGTACTCAGTGTTTCTAACATTATGAATGGAAATGCATCTTCTTCTGTTTACTTGATTGATTCTATTGATATGTGGCATGCTAGATTAGGACATGTTAGTATTTCTTATATTAAGAAAATGCAATATCTTGGTTTAATTTTTGGTACTAGTAATATATGCTTGAATAAATGTGAGGTATGTGTTGAATCTAAATTAACTAAGAAATCTTGCCCCTCCATACAAAGAGAAATTGAATTGCTTAGTTTAATCCATACTAACCTAGGAGATTTGAAACAAATGATGACTAGAGGTGGTAAAAAATATTATGTGACTTTTATTGATGATTTTTCAAGGTTCACTACGGTATATTTGCTTAGAAATAAAGATGAGGCTTTTGACATGTTTCTTTTGTATAAAGTTGAAGTAGAAAATCAATTAGATAGAAAGATTAAAAGGGTTAGATTAGATAGAGGAGGTGAATATGTCTTGTTTAATGATTTTGTGAAAAGGAAGGAATAATACATGAAATTACTCCTCCTTATTCACCTGAATCTAATGGAGTAGTAGAAAAGAAAAATAGGACCTTGAAAGAAATAATGAATGCTTTGCTTGTTAGTTCTTCCGCACCTGATAATCTTTGGGGTGAGACTTTATAATTATTTGCATGTCATTTACAAAATAGAATTCCTTATAAGAAAATTGGTAAGACACCATATGAGTTATGGAAGGGATATATGCCTAATCTAAAATATTTGAAAGTGTGGGGGTGTCTTGCTAAAGTGATGCTTCCTGTCCCTAAGAAAAGGAAAATAGGTTCTAAGACATCTGATTGCATATTTATTAGTTATGCTAAGCATATTGCAGCTTATAGATTTCTTGTTTTGAAAAGTGATGTGCTTGATTGCAATACTATAATAGAGACAAAGAATGCTGAATTCTTTGACTAAGTTTTTCCTTTAAAATCTGAGAAGATTTCTCATTCACTTGTACAAGATGTTTTTGAAAACCTTTCTGAGGATTTGAGAAAAAGCAAAAGACAAAGAAAAGAAGCTTCATTTGGAAATGATTTTTATACATATCTTGTTGAAAATGATCCGTTAACTTATTCTAATGCCATTACTTCCTTTGATGCTCCACTTTGGAAAAAAGTTATTGAAACTAAAATTGATTCCATTATACATAATAATAATTGGGTTTTGGTAGATTTACCTCCAAGAGCTAAACCTATTGGTTGCAAATGGATTTTTTAAAAAGAAATACAACCTTGATGGGTCAATTGAAAAACATAAAGCAAGATTGGTTACAAAAGGTTTTACTCAAAAACAAAATGTTGACTATTTTGACACCTATGCTTTTGTGACTAGAATTTCTTCCATTAGAGTTTTAATTGCTCTAGCTTCAATCCATAAAATTTTTATTCACCAAATGGATGTTAAAACAATTTTTTTGAATGGTGATTTGAAAGAATAGGTGCAACCTAAGGGTTGTGTTGTTTTTGGACAAGAAAATAAAGTTTGAAAACTTCTTAAATCCTTATACGGTTTAAAACAAGCACCAAAATAGTGGCATGAGAAATTTGATCAACTTTTGATTTGTGATGGCTTTTCTTCTGTTGAAGTTGATAAATGTGTGTATACAAAACTTGTAAATGATGAGTGTGTAATTATTTGTTTATATGTGGATGACATGCTCATTTTTGGTACTTGTCATGATATAGTGCACAAAACAAAATGTTTTCTTGCCTCAAAATTTGATATGAAGGACATGGGTGAAGCAAGTGTGATTTTGGGTGTTAAAATCATAAAGAAGGGTGATAGTATAATGCTAGGGCAAGAACATTATGTTGAGAAACTTCTTAAGAAGTTAGGACATTTTGATGTCTTACCAGTGAGTACCCCTTATGATGCTAACACTCAATTAAAGAAAAATAGAGGCGATCCTATTGCTCAATCTAAGTATGTATAGATTATTGGGAGTCTGTTGCATTTGATGAACTTTTCTCAACCTGACATAGCATGTGCTATGTGTAGATTGAGCAATTATACACACAATCCCAATCATGATCATTGGGCTACATTGGTCAGATTAATGAAATATTTGGGAGTACCATGAATTATGGTATCCTATATAATAGATTTCTCACTACATTAGAGGGATACAGTGATGCTAACTGGATTTCAGATTTAGATAAGATAAAATCCACTAGTGGTTATGTGTTCACCCTTGGTGGTGTAGTAGTTACTTGGAAATCAACCAAATAAACTATTATTACTAAATCCACCATCGAGTTAGAGTTTATTGCTTTGGAATTGGCTGGTAATGACGCTAAGTGGTTGAGAAACTTATTAGCAAATATTATGTTGGGCACAAAACCAACACCTTTTGTGTCTATGCATTGTGATTGCCAAGCGGCAATAGTCATTGCAAAAAATAAAACCTTTAATGGTAAGAATAGACACATTCGTTTGAGACTTAAAGTGGTTAAATAGCTGCTAAAAGATGAAATTATGTCCATTGATTATGTGAAGTCAGAAGTGAATTTGGCCAATCCTCTTACTAAGCCTTTGGGAAGAAAATTAATAAATGATACATCGAGAGGAATGAGACTTAAGCCAATCTGAGAAATTAAGAGTGATGGTAACCCAACTTTTGTGATTGGAGATCCCATGAATAAGGTTCATGGGTAATAACAAGTCACTAGTTAATTCTGCTAGCACTATTATTTTTGTCCCTTCCTATAGTGTGAGAAGTGCTAGACTGTATTAAATGACAGGATGAGCTAAAAGCTCTTAATCATTTTCATATCCCTTATGGGTGGTGTAAAATTGCAGTACAAATTTGATGAAATTACCTATATAAGTGTGGAGTGGGGCCACTCTTATGATATTGTGGCATAATCTTTAGAGCACTCATGAACTACTCGGCGAGTGTATGGTGTATAAGTGCAAAATAACGTCAATAGTAAGAATTATTAGAGTGTAATGTGATTGATAGGATTCTAACTTACCAAAAAGGGTTTTGGTTAATAGAAGCTAAAAAGTTCACCAACAACTCTGTATGTTAAGTCTTATTTGTCTAGGTCTAGTTCATAGTCCAAAAGACACTAGATTTGAAGCATCTACGCTTAGTTTTAACCTAGAAAACTTTCTTCTAAATTTTTTTTCCCAAACCTTTTTGAAATATATGGGGGATTGTTGAATAATTATTGGTATTTCAAAAAGAATTTAGAGGACCGTTATTATTTTATTCCATTTGACCAATTATTCCTAAACTTTAGTAAGGAGTTTTACTAACGTTGGAGTTAACATTATCCTTGACTTCTTCATAACGTTCATAAGCCTTATCTTTCTCCTATTTTTCCTCATTCACAACATTATATATTATAACGTTATAATAACGTTGTGATTGAGGAAAGATAGGAGAAACATTATAATAACATTGTGATTGAGGAAAGATAGGAGAAATGATAAAGTGATGATTTTGGTCGATTTTGGTGAGAAAATCAACCAAAATCAGCTCCAAATGGCTGGCAGCGGAAGAGAGGTCGAGATAATTTATGTGAATGTCGAATTCTACGATTGAATTGAGGGTGAGTAATTTGAGACATGTAAATGACTATTTTAGCCTTTCATTGTTAAAAGAAATTCAATGTATTAATTTAGGGGTGTAAATTGGAATATATGAAACTAGAGGTATAAACTTGCTATTCTGTCAAACTTTGGGTGGGTATATATAAAAAGTTTATAATAAATTTGGGCCTTTTTGGGTTTTTTTTTTTTTTTTTCCTTGGAATGGCCTAGATGAGAAATTATACACTATTATTATTTTTGTAATATATTCAAAAAAAAATTATAAAAAATTTGGAATATATGAAAATAGAGCTAATATATAACTGCTAGACTAGAGGTTTCGGCTATATAAGGGTATACCAAAAATGTTGCTTATGCATAAGAGTCTTACACCTAATTGGAGACACCATTTAATGACTATTTTGATTTTGTTAGTTCCTTCATATATGAAAGCATATCCAAAACTTGCTCTGCTGGATAATTGTTACTATAAAATCTTCATTGTGCTTGAACGTTCGGCAAACTTCATTTTCCATCATTAATTCTTTTGTTTCCAAACTTGTTTCATTGTTTTAAAGACTAGCCTTTGGTGCATTATGTTTGAGAGGTATGCATTACAACTGTTTTAGTATTACTTTTATGTCTCAGAGTTTCCTTGAATTTCCACAACATTATGTTTCGTTGTTGGAAATTTGAACTTTCCCATTATGTAAGTAGTGCATGGGTCTATCATTTCTTGATGATGAAGTTGGATAAAACGACTCATAACTAGCTCTGTGGGCAAGATTAAAATCACAAAACTCTAAATCCCAGCGAACAGAAGGGGTTTTAAGTTTTATTGTGAACTTCGGAATGAGGTGATAGTTACCAGGTGCCCTCTAGTTGATACTGTTGGCAGTGGTTTCTGCTCTGGCCTGTGAAGGCAAAAGCGTGATCCCTGTATATATTCTTTGTGTAGCCGTCAGGTCTTTTGGATTTTAGGTTTCTGTCTATGGGTAGAATATTTTCTGTAGTGTTTGTGAAAAAATGCTAGCATTCTTTTGATCTCATTAAGAGAGAGAGAGAGAGAGCGAAAAGTAAATGGTCAAGTTGAAGCTGTGATGAATATATTTACCATTTTGTCGATGAGTGTTAGGGTAAGTTGAAGGCGATGAGCTTTGTTTGCAAACTTGATGTTTAACGTGGGAGTGTCACTGTATTACTTGATCATTGAACTTGGTATTTTGCTCTTATTGAAATAAAATATGACTTGGGGATATCCTTTTTGATATCTATTTTTGAATTAAATGATGATGCAAAATAAGCTGTCCATCAGTTGGTTGTTGAAAGATTTGCTATTTGGATATTGTTATCATTATGTTTTCGAAAACAATACTATTGAAGGGTCGAAATGCTTTAATTCAATTTTTTTATTTAAAGCTTAATTTTTATCATATTGATTTATAAATTTATACGATGAATTAGTTGTTAACCATAAAATGACTTTTTGACTTGTAATAATTAAAAGGTCTTCCATTGTTGAAAATAACTAGGTTTGAAATTAAAAATTTATATGCCAAATTAGAAGTCCAATGAGCATAGTTTTAGATACTGCTTATCATTTTATTTTGTTTAATGTTTTTTAATATTTGGTTGAAATCAAATTGTAGATTCTAACTCAGATAATACTATACCAACAATTCTCTCTCATAATGCTGATGTGACAGTTTATAATTAGTCAATTCACAATAGGTCTTACTAATTAATTATAAGCTAACTAATTATGAGCTGTTATATCAAAGTTGTGAGAAAAAATTTGTAAGAAATGATTATTGGTGTAATATAACTCATTCCAACCCACATTCATTATGTCGTAAAATGAGTTTTAAAATAATAAAAAATAATAAATACTCCGGACCAGAGTTGGGCCCGTCAAAGCCCGAGGAAGTTACTAATGTTACGAATCTTGCAAGTTGCAACTAAAAATTAAACAAAACAATCCTGCATGGGATCCAAACGTGGGTGTTAAGGTTGACCTTTGTCACGATGGCAAAAAAACCTATTAGTTAATACTGTCTATTTGTCTTTATAAGCTGAAGATCCAACTTAAGTTTATCCTAACATCATGGCTAATTCATTATATATTATTCTTTGTTGATGCATGAATAGTATATAATGAAAAATCATAATAAACTTTTGATCACGTGACAAATTGATTTCATAAGCAACATATAAGTCCCAATTATATATGACCAAAATTATCCATAAAATCTGAAAAACAGAGTTTAAACAAAGACTTTTCACGTAGCTCAAGCTAACTCAAGCTCAATATTAGATTCAGAAGAGTCATCTGATTCTTCTTAGAGCAAAATAGGAACGATGTTATCGTCATCTTCTTCTTCTCTTCTTCCAATGGGCGACGGTGGCGACTGCTGCAGATTGATGCTAGTTAAAGCAAAGGCAGGAATGGCTTGAAGAAACTCATGATAAAACCATAGCACAATCTCTACCAGCTTTGGAAACCATGGAGAAATGGCTATGCAAATTAAGTAAGTGAAGAAGAAGAGTGAGGGATGAAGGCGGAGTGAGGCAAGTAATGCTAGAGCCAGTGGTCCTGAGAAGTCGCCGAACTTTAAAACTAGTGGGTATGTCAAAACATGTATATGGAGTTTGATGGAGGTTAGTCGAAAGAAGAGAGTGGCAAAGAGAAGAGAGAGCAAGGCCAGGATGAACAAGAAGAAGTGATCATCGTCGTCGTCGTCCTCTTTGTGAAATAGATCTATGTAAGGTAATTGGTTTGAAGAAGGAGAATTTTTGCAGAGTGAAACAAGGAGAAGGTTGAGGAGAGGTGGAAGAAGAAAACGTAAATCAATTTTCCGATTCATGGCTATGGCTAGGGTGTAGATTGTGGAATATGGAATTTATCATTTTATAAAATAAAAGAGTACTCTTCATGACGCGTCAATGTCACACCATTTTGTGAACGGAAAAAGAAGTGTGAACTGTGAAGTGAGCTTCCTGGAACGCGTCGCTAAGGTTAACCATGGGTTAAGAGGAGATAAGGTTAACAAACAGAAATCTAACCATGGGTTAAGAGGAGATAAGGCTAACAAGCACAAATCTAAACATTATGGTTAAGCTCGTATACATTAAATGTGAATAGAACACTATGATCCCAACAAAATTTCTTTAGCAATGGTCAGCTTTAGCAAAAAAATTACTGTTGAAAAATATTTGTGTAACTCCATGAATTTGACAAATAATCTTAACCTAATTTGCTTTTTCTTATAGAAAATAAAATTTGAAAAAAAAAAAAAAAAAAAAACTCATGGAAATATCAAAGAATATAAAGAAGAAGAAAAAAAAATCATTTGATTCACTTATTGAGCTAAAATGATATTTTAAGGAAAATAATCTATTGTCAAAATATTTATGAATTTTTGTTTCTTACCCCCCCTCAAATAGTGAGGGTAAGAACACGTACCTCGGTTTGAATATATTATTTCATCATTGGAAATGAATTAAATTTACTTAAAAGGATGGAGTCACAGAACAATGAGTTGGAGGCAGTTGATTTTATTTGTAAAATAAATAAATCAAATTAATTAAATCAAATATCTTATTTCATTTTACATTTATATAAAATGAAAATAAGGAATGAATAATTTTTTTAATTATTTATTTATAAAAATCAGAACAAAGAAGGAATTAATTTTGATTATATATTTATAGTAAATAAAAGATAACAATGAATTTATTATTTACTGTACTATTTATTTATTAAAATCAAAATAAAAAAGGAATTGTTGTTTTAATTATTTATGATTAAAAAATCAAAAATAATAATTAATTTTTATTAATATATTAAAATCATAATTATCTTTTATTTTTATTTTCACAAAATAAAAATAAAAATTAGAAGTAAGGATAAAGAACCAGAAGCTTTTAAATAAAAATATAAATAAATATCCCAAATAGTTGAATCAGTAATTTAATTTTGTAATGAGATAGTTCAGGATTAGCTAAATGGTCACGAGCCTGACGACACCTAGAGGTGGAAAAGGAGCCCGGCCTGAACCGATCCGCGGTGGGTTACACAAAGTGGCGGGTCGGTGCTGACCCCCCGGCAACATTGGCAGGCCGAGTTAGGCCCGCCAATGTAGGGGAATTGGCTGGCCCAACCCGGGATCGCCAACCCTAACCCGCCAGGTTAGGTCGCGGGTTGGGCCAGGTTAACCCTCTTTTTGATTTTTTTTGATTTTGTTTAAATTTAAATGTTTAATTAACTTTTCAAATGAATAATTAACAATTTATAAATGAATAAATGTAATTGTTTTTAGTTAAGTGTTAACTTCTTTTCAAATATCATTAATTAAATTAAATTAAATTTTTTTTTGTTAACATTCCAAATATTGATTCAATTTTAATACATTAAAATTGTAATATAAGAAATTAAATTTATTCATTTATTAAAAAATAAAATAAGAAATTACAATAATTATTGGCTCGTTAAAAAACTCACCAAGAAAAACCCAATGGGACAAAAACTTGGATAAGGAAAAAAAGAGTACAATAATTGACAATTAATTTACAAGTTACAATTTACAAAATAACTAATTTTGGGGTTCACTAGGACCTCCCTCATCCGTATCATCTATATTACAAAATTGAAATGATTCTATTAAAGTATCGTCAACAACCTCGTATTGACCTTGATAGCACAACCGTTCTTAATCTTGAAGACATGTGAGGACTTCAATCATTTTTTAGTGAAAGTTTAGTCCTCCTTTCATTTAAAATTCTTCCACTTGCACTAAATGTTTGTTCGGATGAGACGGTTGAGACAGGAACAGCGAAAACATCTAAGGCAAGTCTTGATAATACCGAAAAAATACATTTTCTGGCTCTCCAATAGTCTAGGAGATCAATGCTGGCTCTCTATTGTGGATCTACTAGTAACATTTCAGGGGTTGCCAAATATTGTTGAAACTCATTACTCTGCGATTGCATGGAAGACAGTACATTAGTTGTTGTTGTTGGTGGAGCTTCTGAAGAGGAGGTTGTGCTTCGAATTCGGGTACTCTTCTGCCTATTCAGTGCACCCCAAAAGTAGAAGTCTTCATTTGTTTCTTCTGATGCAACTTCCCTGGATATTTCGCCTCTTTGCGGGTTCCCATACCTGTTTTCATATTGGAAATATACTTGAAAAGTCTATTTTTTATCTCTCCTATTTGATTAGCATATACTTCGGTTTGTAAATTTTCACATAAATTGTCAAAAACCATTTTCTAAACCTACTAATTTAATTCTAGGATCAAATATAGCATTTAAACAATAAAGGAAAGGAATGGGTTCCCAATATTTAAAAAAAAAAAATTTCATTGCCTTTATTGGTGTATTTAAAATTTCATTGTCTTTGTTTTTTATAAATAACTCAGAAATTTTTATAATTGTATGTATTACCAATGGACTAGTAGAATAATACACACCAGAAAGTTGTAAAGTGGATTGGTAAAAAATTTTAAGAAAAGAATGAAATATTTTAGCTATTTGCCAATAATTTTCTACCAAATAATGAGGACCTCTATTATTTGCTTACAAAATAACTAATTATATTAACATAAGGTAAATATGAATCAAGCATTAAATAAGTACTATTCCATCTAACAGGTATGTTTAATACAAAAGTTCTAGGAGATATATTTGATTTTATACAAGCATCTTGAAATTCAGCATTTCTTTTATTACTACTAGTAATCCAAGCTAACCAATCTCTAATTCTATTAATATTTTCTTTAATTGTTTTCATACCACTTTTCACAATTAAATTAATAACATGGCATGCACAACGTAATTGGTGAAAAAACTTCAAATTGTTATATAAAGGATAATTACTTTGAAAATAATCTATAACTTTACTATTAGAACTTGCATTATCTAAAGTTAAAATTAATTATCACTTTACTAACAATATCATAATCTTTTAAAACTTCAACAATTTTATTATAAATTTGTTCACCACTATGATCAACATCCATTAATCTAAATCCTAATAAAGATTTATTTAATTTACATTCATTATCAAAATAATGACTAGTCACATAAATATAATCTTGTTTAGCTCCACCATTCCAAATATCGGCAGTTAGAGCCACACTAACATGACAAGTATGTATTTTTTTTTTTTTTATTCTAATTTCATTTTTCTAAACAATTTTATTAAATCATTTCTAGTTTCAGTTTTAGAATAACTTTTAAATCCTGGAAAAAATGAATTTTGAACAAATCTTTTCAAAATATTTATCTTCAGCCATATTAATAGATTGATCAGTTGCAGCAATATATAAAGCTAACTGTTCCCTATATACATCAGAATTATAACACCAAGTAGTACCCATATTAGTTATTTGAGTTTGATTGCTTTCTCTATTTCCATGTTGATTAACATGTTTATTAGCATGCCTTAAAGTACTAGTACCATTACCTGAATTAGTTTTATAAATATTTTCATAGTATTTGCATCTCTCTTTCTTGACTTGAACGTCATTTTTGTCTCGTAAAACTTGTCGAAATGTGCCCAAACGCCTGATGTGTGTCTGTCTTCGGTTTCGACAGCAGTTGATGATCCCGCCTCAGCTTGAGATGAAGTTGGATGAGCACGACGATTACGAGGACGACTTCTAGAATCACCGGGAGCTATTGGAATCAGGGGCATATTTTGAGGTGTATCGGACTCTGAGAATGAGAAAGCAGGACTATTTGAATCTCCTCCTGCATTTATGTTCGTAAAATCAGTTAGACTAAGACTAAGATAGTAATTTCCTTCATCATTGTAATTGATAGGAGAGAAATATCTATTCATTGTAGTTGAAAAAAAATTGATGTAGAAGAAGTAAAAATTAAAGAAAGAGAATTGGAATATGGAAATTGGAATTTGGAAAATTGGAAATATGAATTAAAAATTGCAAAAACTAATAAAATTTAAAATACGAGCAAATTGATAACAAAGAGATTAAGAGAATAAATGAATAATTGAGAGATTAGAGATTAGAGAATATGAGAGAATGAGAGAATTTGAGTTGTGAGAAAAATGTGAGAGTTTAGGGCCAATTTATAGAAAAAAAAGGGGAAAGGAAAATGATGAAAAAGACCCCTCCAACGGCTATAAAACGGCTATATTTCATGGGTAAAAGGGTAATTTGAAAAAAACAAATTAAATTTTTTATTTTTTTTGGGCCAACCAGCTGGTCAACCCGCCGGGTTGACAACCGCCAACTCGGCGGGTTGGCGGTCTCTCTTAGAAGAGACAAAACAGCAACTCGTCGGGTCGATGGGTTGCCATTTTGCAACCCAGCCCGCCCGAGGGTTGCTGCCGAGTTGGGTTCAACCCGAACCGCCATATTGGCGGTCCGGATTCAACCCTCTTCATTGTGGGCAGGGTTAGGGTTGACCCATCTAACCCGAACCCATTTGTTCCACCTGTGAGTCAACACCCAAGATAGGAGTTAATTCCCTTTTAATCCCTGTGGTTTTAGTTCGGGTCGTTTGAGTTTGGTAATTGAAGTGGTATTGGTAGGTCGAATGGGAAATTACATTTGAGGCCATGTACCGGTCAAATGTTAAGGCAAATCAAATAAGGCTGATTTTCGACCGCCTACGTGGCTTCAAAATTCAAATGCAATTTTACATTCCACCGCCTACATGGCCTCAAATGTGATTAATGTAAAATTTCACTTGAGGCAATGTAGACGGTCGAAAATAACCCTTATTTGTTTTGTTTTATATTTGTCATGTTCAGTTTCGTGGTGTCATAAGGATGATGACATCAACATTGATGATGTCAGCGTTGAAGACGTTTTTCTGGTTTTTTAAAACAATAAAGTTACACTTACAACTTTTTTCATACAATTTTGATGTGACCGTTTGTGATTGATCAGATCACATTTAGTTAAAGGGAGCCACTACTAGTTGGCCAATCACGAACTACCACATCAGAGTTGTATGAAAAAGTTACAAGTGTAGTGCTACTCCTTTTAAAATTGGAAAATATTACCCACAACCTCTTCTTACAAACTTTCTCTTACAACTCTAACGTGATAGCTCGGAATAGGGTCCTACTTGGATCCCACTTGATAAATTACAACTGACCAATTGTGAGTTACCACTTCAAAGGTTATGAGAGAAAATTTGTCAGAAGAGGTTGTAGATGTAGTATTACTCTTTAAAATTATCTACTATTTTTAATCAGTTTGATGAACAACTGACTTGTCATGGTAGCGAGACACTAAAGACAATTGTATTATACAAAATGACACGTCAATTTTCATATTATTTAATTTTAATCAATTAAATATAAATATTTAGACAATAATTTGGATTTTGTTCTATGAGTTAACGACATGTTCCCACCCAAAAAATGACTATTGACAAATTCATATCGACCCACTTTTTAAATACCATTTTATTACCTAAAGTATAATTTTATTAGTAATTTTTGTTGTGGAGAAAGGCAAAATGGTTAAAAGTTTCTTATTAGTGAGAGTAGAACGGTCAACAAATTTTTAGCCACTAGAGAAGAGAAAAGAAAAGGAATGGCACATGTTAACAGCGTTGCAGCCAACGGTTTTTGCCGGTTAGAAACACGTTAAATTCACTTAAAAGAATGGAGGTCTAGGAAAAGTGAGGCGGGTGTTAAAAATATATTATTGCTGGAGGTAGTTAATTTTATTTATAAAATTAAAAAAAAAAAAGAGAGTAATTAAATCAATTATCTTATTTCATTTTATATTCATGTAAAATGAATAATTGTTTTAATTATTTATTTATAAAAATCAGAATAAAGAAGGAATTAATGTTTGAAAAATATATTATTATGCTATAAACTCTCGGATATGTTCACATAGTGGAATGTTATATGCCGACGTTCTTGGGACAACCTATGTAATTGACATCTCTGTCTCAAGTGACACCTTGGTCCCCAAACGTCGAAAATTTAGTCATAATGTTTAATGGTAATGGGTAGCTCCTTTGTCAAAGTTATTAGCTGGCTCTTTTGTGAGATTTTTTATAATGTGAACATGGAATTCATTATTTTAAATATGTATTTGATAAATATAATATTTATTTATATTTGTTAGAGTCTCACACCGATTAAGCATACTCAAACCTACTAGATTATAAGAGGGGATAATCATCTCATTCAATGGATGGGGAGTCAGACTTACCTTAAATTCTATTATGGTATCAAAGCCTAGATAGAGTCAGCAATTATCTCTATCAATAAGTATGACCCAATATATGAGCTTGACCGTGAGAGAGAGTGTTGGAGTCTCACACCAACTAGGCATGCTCAAGTCTATTGAGTTATAAGAAGGGGTAACCATCTCATTTAATAAAAACCTTATTAGATGAGAAATCAAGTTCATCTCAAATTATATCAATATTTAACATCAAATTTATATGCTGCATATGTTACATATGGGTTCATTTCTCTTATTATTAAATTATTATAAATTGTGCAAGATACTAATTCTTGATTATTGTTGAATTAGCATTTTTCTATCAAACTAACAAATATATATTATACGAATAAATAAATAAATAAAACAACCCTTATATTTGTATGCGGATAAAAAGAATGTTACAAAATAAAACTTAAATATCACCATAGCTTGCATGGAGTTTAGAACAAAAAATTAAGAAATCTGAAATAATTATTGACTTTAGAATTAAACGAAATTTATAATTTATTATATAAGATCCAATATTTTAAAATGTCTCTTAATTTTCTATCATAATTCATTATGTACATATCATTTACTTTTTCTTTTGGATAAAGACTATAATAAATTCAATTTATCATATCAATATTGTATTCATTTCTTTAAGATAAAATATATATTTTAAACGACAAAACTCATTCTAACTTCTTATTAATATAAATTCTCACACGACTAGATCTGTAATTTACATATATAATACAAAACTCATTTTAACCATTTTGTCATGGTTGTTAACAGTCGATGCGGGTTAGGGTATGTCGAAGGCAATGAGCTTTGTTTTGGAAACTTGATGTTTAATGTCGGAGAGTCACTATTTTACTTGATCATTGAACTTAGTATTTTGCTCTTATTGGAATAAAATATGACGTGAGGATGACCTTTTTGATATCTATTTTTGAATTAAATGATGATTCAAATTAAGTTGTCCATCTGCTGGTTTTGGAAAGAGTTGCCCTTGGGATATTATTATTTGTTATGCATGGGGAAATAAGGGCTGACGTGGGAAAGTCACGTGAAGAGTGACCTGCTCCCGTCAGGACAACACGCACACGTCAGACCTGCTACATGATATGGGGCTCACATGCGTCCCTTTGCCCTGTAGTAAATCATGCGAAATCAGCTTGGGAAGAGAGCAATTGGACATAAAGCCGGATTATATCCTGACAATCACACCAACCCATGGAATTTAATGATAATTATACGCTTCAGATTGGTATAAAATGAGGAAGACCCCTTCATTAAGGGGATTCGGTCATTTTAACAAAGGACTCTCTCTCTCTCCTGTAAACCTATTTACTTTTCATAATTCCTCTGTAAGTCAGTCCGCTTGGCGACCTGACCCACACTAATATCAATACAAATCAGTGGACGTAGGACTTGCTACCTTAGCATCCGAACCACTTTAAAAGCTTTCTCTGCATTTATTTCGTTTTATATATTCATCATCACGTGTCAATCCACCAATCAGTAATACTCACATGATAATTAGTTGGTGTCGACTAACCAGCATCAACAGTTTGGCGCTAGAAGGAGGGCCCCGATTTAGTGTCTACCCTTCATCAGGAGAATCTTTGACCTCACGGTCTGCAACGCCAGATGGCCCATGGTCCCGAGCCAAGGCAAGCTAATCGCGTCAAGAAGTTCCGCACAAAATGCTGCGGGGGATGTCCCGGCAGCTTCACAACTTGACCCTGCCATCAGAAACTACCTGCAGAGGTTCGACAATACTCTCCAGACGGTCAACCAAAGGTTGGACCGGTTGGACCAAGGCATGTCATCTAACACAGCTAGGGCAATAGCCCGTGCCGCGAGCACTGCAGCGCGTAGGCGCAAGGGTAAGCAAGTGGCGAAAAGTAAGCCTACGGGCTCCCAAGGACCAGCGAACGCAAAGGTGCCCCGGCGAGGTATCGGCAAAGGCGAGACTCGGCGAAAGAGTGGACCCCGAACTGTCCCATGCCACATCGCGGAACAAACCCAAGCGAGAATGCTGGGCGCGATGGTTCTTATCACCACCAGCAGAATGACCCCGATCGTCATCAGGCGGGTGGCTCCCACACCTCGCAGGGCGGTTCGTACCACCGTGAGGGTCGTGAAAATGCCCCGCGCAATACACCGCCCTCACACACCCAGCGTCGGCGTAGTCGAGTGCGAAATGCCGGCCGAGGCGAAGGAGGAATCCGACCTCCGAACCTTCCCCACGAAGGCTGTCCGAGAAGGCCGGACTCGCACGGGTGAAAGCAATCCCCAATTGGCTCCGTTACCACAAATAGAGGAGCTACAGCGAGCTCTGGATAGGTTGAGGGAGCAACAAACGAAACAAAGCGCAGTCGCCTCTACATCCCCTTTCTCCCCGTCTAGTGCTCCCCTTCCACCGAGGTTCGGGATGCCGGAAATATGCGGCCGTTTGGACGGGAACTATGATCCTGAGGGATCATTTATATGAGTTCAACGACTGATGGAGCTCCACCAGGTTCGAACCTTGCAAAATGTCGTTGTTTGGCCGTGGATGTGACTTCTCATGCCAAGCGATGGTTGAGGTCGCTCCCGACGGGATCGATCGTGGCCTCAAATGAGCACGACGTTCCTACGGCATTTCCAAGCCAATCGGAAATTCTCGATGCCGTTGAGCTACCTCAGCAATATAAGGCAAGAAAGAGACGAATCCTCGCAGCTTACATTAACCGCTTCCACATGGGGAACTCAACAAGGTGGCTCATGCCCCGTAAGAGTCCATCCGAACTCTTATAATAGGCCGGAGTTCGCCCGCAAACCGACTGTGGAAGGAGTTGCAGCAGGACGATATTTCCCTCACCTGATTCTACAACCCTCGGCGGAAAAGTATCTTCGAATGAGAATTCATTCCAGGCAGACTCCGCCGTCGTGATCACGGCACTTCCAACAGTATGTCAGGTTGGGGAGACAATAGGCGAGTTGATCGCAAAAGAGACAATGACGATCAGCAAAAAGGGAAGAAACCCCGCTACGAGCAGAAAAAGTCCTATGCTCCTGTCCCCGTCCACGACCGCGACAGGGCCCAATACACCTCCGCGAATGTGTCCATATCTGCGATCCTCGACAAATCCAGGAAGCCTTGCACGGGCTGTGAGCCAGGGGAACCCATGAAAACTCCTATACGGCCAGAAACGACAAAAAATACTGCTGTTACCATTGGGATAACGGGCATCCTGTGATGAATGCCGAGCCTAAAGCCCGAGGCTATCGAAGAGCTCATCAAGAAAGGGCACTTCCAAGGAGTACATTGATGACTCCCCGAAAACCGGGGAGGGGAGGGGCGAAAGAAAAAGCGCCGTGATCGCAGCGGTACGTAATGTGAACCCTAATTTTTTGGAGGTCCGCACCTCATTTGGAAACATGCGGGGAGGAGCGCGGGGAAAAGGTATGCTCGTGGGAAGGCGTATCATGGCCCGATCGGGGTAATGAGCAACCTCGCGACCTCAAAAGCCAGGGAAGGGAGGAACCAATCACCTTCGCGAGAAGGAAGTAGCTCGCTTGCACCATCCTCACGAGGATGCTCGGTGATCACACCCTGATAGGGGTGTCATAATAATACGCAAAATGCTTGTAGACAACGGGCAAGGCCTAATTTGGTGAACATCCCTGTTCAAGTCGGAGGCTTTCGATAGAATGAACCTAGTCGAGACCGACTGGAAGCCACCTCGATACCTGCATGCGGTTTTACGTTCGGGGATCACCGATCCCCAAAGGGGCGATCAGCTACCGGTCACGCTCGGCACGTTACATGACGAGGTGACTAGGGTTACTGAATTTTTGGTGTGGATCGCCCTGCTCGGCCTTTAATGGAATCTTGGGGTGACCTCTGCTGAGAACCTTTAAGTCGGTCACTTCCATTTACCACCTCAAGATGAAGTTCCCCACTCCATCGGGGATAGGGGGAGGTGGAAGTGGCAGGTAGCGCATCTACTTAAATGCTATGTAAAAGCGGTCCAAATGGGGAACAAAGGGAAGGGCATTTCGTGATGTGCTCCCAAGCCCGGTATAGCGTCGCCGGATCGAGCCACGGCTGGTCCGGTAGGCGGAGGATAACATAGATCCGCAAATTCAGGAAATCCCCTCGAGCGGCCCGGTTGAGGATCCCTCCAAGTTTCGGTTGATCCCAAGTAAGAGCCGAGCCAAGTGCTAAAGATCGGAAGTTGTCTCAACCCCCAGCTCGCTTCCGAGCTTGTAAGCTTCTTGAAGGAGAACATTGATGTGTTCGCCGATCGCACCCTAGCAACATGGTCGGAATCAGCCCGGACATTGTTTGCCATTCACTGAATGTCAGCAGTGAAGCCAAGCCAGTTCGCCAAAAAAAGAGGGCGATGGATCCGGAGGATGCACGCCGCACTAAAATTAGAAGTGGAGAACCTTCTTAGAAATGGATCCGTTGTAGGTTTTCTCTGCCCGACACAGGGTTGTAACCCTTGGATCGGTAAAGAAGCCAAATGGTAAGTGGCGAACCTGTGTAGACTTCAGCGACCTCAACAAAGCTTGCCCGAAAGACAGCTTCCCCCTGCCAAGAATCGATCAGCTCGTTGATGCCACCTCGGGGCACGAGCTATTAAGCTTCATGGACGCGTACTAGGGATACAATCAAATCCCGATGTACAGACCAGATGAGGAACACACGACCTTCATTACGAACCGGGGGCTATACTGTTACAAAGTCATGCCTTTCGGCCTCAAGAACGCGGGCGCGACCTATCAGAGGTTGGTCAATCGAATGTTCTCCGACCAGATCTGGAGAACAATGGAGGTCTATGTGGACGACATGCTGGTCAAATCCCAGGTCGCCTCAAAACATATTGCGCACCTCGCTGAGATGTTTGACATACTCCGGCTCTGCAGAATGAAGCTGAACCCCCTCAAATGTTCGTTCGGGGTATCGTCAGGAAAGTTGGACTATATCTCTGCTGAAGACTTTGAATTAATAGAATTTATATAGATTAATAAAAGTATTAGCAAATGTGTCGTTCTCAGATTATGAAGGTAAACATGAAGACACGTCTTTGCCAAAAAACATAAGTTGATATATAATCATAATGGATAGTTAATTGATCTGAATCCTGATTGTAACATGTTGCGGTTGTGCCAACATATATAATATTAATAACTATAGCTGGTACAGAGTCAAACTTTAAATACGAAAGGGTCCCCGGGATGCCATGGTTTTTTCATGAAAAAAATGTACTAAACAAGTTGAATGATGAACTAGAATAGTTGAACTCCATTGCACAAGAAATACCAGAATATGTTTCACATACACTAAAATGTAAAGAAAACAAACAGTCTGGTCTAAAATTATCACAAATTGAAAGGTTTTTCATTTTTTTGCATGATTCATAAGAACAATCACTCGATCAATTCGACATGCCATACTCATACCTCATTTTCTCGGATTGTATACAACTCATTGCAATCGATGTTAGCGAATTCAAAAAATTCATCGGAAATATTCATTTCTAGAAAGATATGTGCAAGTAGGGTGATCCCACATACGTATTCATGAATGAACACAGATCCATATACAATCTGCTTCTAAATTTTAGAAGTTGTGTTACATATACCCTTGAGATCCAATCTTGACCTAGTAGATATATAGTTAATCCATTATCAATTAATATATAGTTAATCATCAATTGAAAGTTTATTTCTTGATATTTGTTTCTTTATTTTATTGTATTATCCTTTCGAGTGTGTGTGAGAGACCTAATATATATATATATTTTTGTAGTCTCAAGCATTGACATGGCGGATTCGTAAACTATAGATACTTTTGGACATGGTTAACGTGAGAGCAAGTGACGATGCTTCTACCAATAACATCGCTTGCCTCTGAGTCCCGCTTTTTAGTATTGGCGGTGAAAGTGCTCAACAAATATCGAAGCTCACTCGACCAAAAAATGCGTAATCTTTGATATGCACTTTGAACTTGGCTATGTGGATATGAGTTTGAAGGTAACATGTTAACATAATATTTCTTATATTTTATTATTTACATTTACTAATATTTGTAGTTGATCATTGTTTTATAGATGATGAGGTGAATGATGATTCGGATGATGGTCTTGATGTGCCATTTACTAATCTCGAGGACTTTTGTGGAATCAAGAGACTTTATCACGCCCACCGTGGGATGAACATTTGTTGTCCTAAGAATGTTTTTTGTTGAATATTGGATTATATATTTGTTTATTTTAGTTGATATTTATAGTTTATTGACTTATTTTGTTTGTTTATGTGTAATTGTGTATTAGTGATTTTGTATTTGTTTATTTTGGTTGGTATTTGTAGTTTTGTATTATATGTTATTGTTTGTTTATGTGTTATTTGTTTATTTTGGTTCCTATTTGTTTATATTCTTGATTGAATTGAATTTAGAGTAGTTGATTTAGGGGGTGTAAATGTAAAAATTAAAACTGCAGGGAATTTTGGGGGTTGTAATTATCATAATTGAAATCGTTAGGGGTGAAACTGTGGGGGAAAAACTAAAATCTGGAGAGAAAAAAGAAAAAATGGGTCCACCGCGGGTCCACCCGTATCTGTATAGGGTGGGTAGGGCATGGGTCCAATTTTTTCTTTTTTGGACCCGTATATCTCGACCCGTATAAGGCGCACTGCTTTGACCCGCACTCGCTTTGATCTGACCTGCAACTCACCCACCCACCCGCTTTTGCCAGTGTCTATTTTATAGTGCCTTGACCTGGAGGTTGATCTCGGCCTTGGCTTTGGCTTTCCTTCAATTAGCGGTCAAGATCATCCAGGGGAGCGTCTCAAAACGACACCATTCCATTTAACCCAAGATGACGGCCTGCTTTCAGATTCACTCACAACAATCTCCACCTTGAATGCTAAACCTTCACAGTGCAACAAACCCAAACATTTCCATCATTGTTCTGGTCTTCACAGGTTATCTTACATGCAGCAAGTTCAACAGTTTGAACTTGCAGTGAGAACAACCTTGGTTCCCATATCAGAGGATTGTCTTCTGGGAAACCTTTACAAGATCGACCATCCCCTTCAGTTACTAAGTCTCGACAAAGTGGCGGACATCCACATGCTTGGTCCGCTCATGATAACTGGATTCTTACCGAGGTGGATTGCCACTGACTGCTGAGAATACAATAGCCTTGCCATTAGTCGGCTTTACTCCCGCTAACAAACCTTGCAGCCATACACTTCTTAAACACATCAAGAATAGCAATATATTCGCTTCAGGCTTGCTGAGAGCAACAATGGGGTCAAGTTGTGACTTCCAACTAATGCAATTTCCTCCAGGGTAAAGTAATAAGAGGTGGTGGATTTCCTTTGTGTCTTTGTCACTGTAAAATCGTAGTCTACAAAACCCACCAAGTCAAGTGTATTATGCCTTTTACGTAGTTTAGACCTAACATTCGTGGTACCATTAATGTACCTTAATACACCCTTTCCCAAGGCACCCAGCTTCACCGCTCCCGGATTTGCCATGAATCTACTTAGTAAGGAAATAGAATAGGACAGGTCTGGTATGGTACTGATCATTCCATACATCATAGATCCAACAACATTAGCATAGGGAATATATTCCATTTTGATTATTTCGCACTTCAAGGCCAGGGGCATTGGCTTTTGTTTAACACAAGATGGTTTGAAAGAGGCATAGACACTGGTTTTGAGTCAGCCATACCAAATTTAGTCACTAGTTTTTCTAAGTATGATTTCTGCCTAATGATTAATTCATGTTTGTCCCTGTTCCTGACAATGTCCATCCGTAGGATTCTTTTGGCATTTCCAAGGTCCTTCATGTCAAATTCTGATCTAAGCTGGCCCTTTAACTCATGTATTTTAGACTTAGACTTACTCACAAGTAACATATCATCCACATACAGTAAAAGATATACAGGCAGATTATGATTCAAATTAAAATAAAAACAGTTATCATATCTACTCCTAGTGTATCCTATACTTACAATGAAATTGTCAAACCTTTTATACCATCTCTCGGGATTCTTTGATTTCTACCATACTTTGATTTGTGTAGGATGCACACATGGTTAGGTTTCTTGGGATCAATAAAACCTAGGGGTTGACTCATGTAAATCTCCTCTTCTAGGTTACCATGCAGGAAGGCAGTGGTAACATCCATCTGTTCTAACTCTAGGTTATAATGGGCAACAATGGAGAGCATTAACCTAATGGTTTTATACTTGACTACTGGGGAAAAGACTTCATTGAAGTCTATTCCTTCACGTTGGGTGTAACCCTTAGCTACTAACCTGGCCTTGTACCTAAAGGGGTCAGTAGCTGAGATTCCCTCTTTAATCTTGTACAGCCATCTGCATTTGATTAGCTTTTGATCCTTGGGTTTAGGAACCAAGGACCAGGTTCTGTTTACCTCAAGTGACCTCATTTCCTCTTCCATTGCTTGCCTCCATTTTTCCCTTTCCTTAGAGTTCATGGCTTCTTCATATGAGTCTGGTTCTGTTCTTTGAATTCCTGTTCCTGCAAGCAAAGCAGTGTATATTAGTTCAGCATAAGAAAACCTGGCAGGGGGTCTTACCTCCCTCCTTATTCTGTCTCTGGCAAGTTGATAGTGTTCTAAGTGTGCATGTTGGGGCTCTGAGGCATCTGCTTCATTTTCTTCACTATCAGATCCAGGATCCTCTAATCTTGGTTGGTTTTCAGGTGCATGTTCTTCATTAGGTTGAGGTGGTTCATTCACCGACCCTACGTGCTCCACCTCAATGGTTGTACTCGCTGTATCTTTGGTAGGTTCAGGTTGGGGTCTTGTACCAAAGGTTGTTCGCTTCATTGGTTTTACAAGGGAACTCTCCTTCATTAAATACCACATCCCTTGAGATGATGATTTTTAACCCTGGTGACTTTCTGTCCCAGAGTCTATACCCCTTGGTACCATCTTGATATCCTAGGAACACACACTTGGTGGACCTAGGCTCTAACTTTCCTCCCACTGTATGTGCATAGGCAGTGCACCCAAAGATTCTCAAATGGCTTAAACCAGCTTTCTTCCCGACCAAACTTCTTCAGGGGCATTTGAAATTTATGGCAATTGAGGGCTCCTATTTATCAGATAGGCTGCAGTGGACAAGGCCTCTCCCCAATGTATTAGGTAACCCTGAGGTGAACAACAAGCATCTGACTTTTTCCAGGAGTGTCCTGTTCATCCTCTCAGCTACCCCATTCTGCTGAGGGGTTTTTCTCACAGTTCTATGTCTTAGGATTCCTTGCTCACTACAAAACTGATCAAACTCCTTGTTACAGTACTCTAATCCATTGTCACTCCTTAGGGTTTTTACCTTTCTGTCTAGTTGGTTTTCCACAAGGGCTTTCCACTCTTGAAATTTAGACAGGGCCTAGTCCTTAGTTCTAAGGGTGTAGATCCACACTTTTCTGCTAAAGTCATCTACAATAGACATAAAGTAGCTACTGCCCCCATGAGACCTCACTCTCTCAGGACCCCATAAGTCTGAGTGTATGTACTCTAAACAACCTTTGGCCAGATGTATGCCTTTTGGGAAACTAACTCTGTGCTATTTTCCTAAAATGCAGTTCTCCCAAAATTCTAAGGTTGCAGCAGTGTCTTTTCCTAACATGCCTTGGTTACTTAGGATATCTAGTCCCTCTGACTCATATGTCCCATTCTAAGGTGCCATTTTTCGGTTACTGACATATTTGGGGTGACACAAGAAGAACTTAGGCAATCAGAATAATATTCTCCACATAGGATGTACAATCCATTCCTTTTTTGTCCTTTCAGAATTAGATTCTGGTTTCTATACACATTCAGCCACCCATTTTCAGCTCATAATAAAGATCCTTCTTCATCTAAGGTTCCTAAGGATATGAGGTTCCTTTTAAGTTCTGGAATGTACCTAACATGGGTAAGTTTTATTAGTTTCCCACTACAGAGTTTAAGGGTTATACTGCCTTTACCTTTGACCCTACAGCATTGTTGTTCCCCCATGAACACAGCCTCCCTATCATATTCCTCAAAGTCCCTAAACTGGTCCCCTATTGGGACTCATGTGAAAAAGAGCACCCGAATCTAACACCCATTCTCTTGTATTGTCGTACATGAGACAGTAAGGACCTCTGTTTCTTCAGCTAAGTGTTTGGATGAGGCTAGGTTAGTCTCTGTTTTTTCCTGCTTTTGTTTCTTAAGCCATTCAAAACAATTCTTTTTCAGGTGAACAGTTTTATTACAGAAAAAACACTTTCTAGACTCTGCCTTATGCTTATTGTTCCATTTACCCCGTTTCTTGTTTTTGGACCCCTGGCTAGGTTGACTGCCTTTACAGTTGAGAGGTATCCGGTTTTCCCCTTAACAAACAGGTTACTCCTACTTCGCTTTTGGACTTTCAACTCAAGTTCTCTAGCCTTAAGACCAACCACAATCAAGTCAACACTAGGAACAGTACCGGAATACTGAAGTGCATTCTTAACAACTAGATAATCCTCAGTAATGGAGTTTAACAGAATCATGGCTAGATTGGTCTCTCCTAGTTCCTGATCTGTGCCCTTTAAAATTAAGGTCATTTTTAGGAATTCATCTAGGTTCTCCTCTATTGTCTTGCTACTATCCATTTTATAAGAAAACAAAGCACCCTTGAGAAAAGCTAAGTTAGGTGCAGATTGAAGTGCATACAAAGTTTCGAGTTTACCCCATAACCTTAGAGGGGTTTCGATTCCATCAACCTTTCTCAAGATGCGTCTCCCGAGAGGTTCATCACGATCAGATTATAGGCAGCTTCATCAATCTCCTCCCTCTCCTTCAATTTCTCCTCGGACCATTTCTTTGGATCCTTCTCCAGTGCTAGGGCGACTTTGTTATGTGAAAGCAGAGCCCTCATTTTCTTCTTCCAACTCCCGAAATCGATCTTCCCATCGTATTGGGAGATCTCCATACATGTAGTGCTCATGATATTATATAGACAATGTGATACAGTCTAAGGAGTAAGTGGCGTTGTTACACCAGACGTTGCCAAATACTGCCAAGCAGTTTTTAAGGCAGTCACTAGTTTCCAGCCTATATACCCTTAAACTGGACAGACAACCGAAAGAGAACAGTGCGAGTAAGTAGCGTTGTTACACGAAATTGCCAAATACGGCCAAGCAGTTTTTAAGGCGGTCACTGGTTTCCAGCCTATATACCCTTACACTAGACAGACAACCGAAAGAGAACAGTGCAAGTACAGACTCATGGTACTGACCAAGATTACTCTCCTTAACTAGTGTTTGTGACCTAATCTCACAAAGAAAACCCAGAGACTTAGTAAGAATCAACGTTCTAAGGCTCTAGGAACCTTTAGATTAAGAAACCCCTAAAAAACTGAGAAACCCTAATTTTTTTGAGCAAACCCTAATTTTTGAGCAAACCCTAATTTTTTGATCTGTCAAAAAATTGAACGATCTCAAAAAGATTACAGCCTAGGACGAGGCTCTGATACCACTGTTATGCAATCAACCTATAATGCAAACTGAAACAAATAAGAAAACCAGAAAACCACAAACAAAACACAGAATCTTTACCGTGGTTCACTTGCCCGATTTGAGCAAGCTACATCCACGTTGAACTCTGGAAAGAGAGTTCGCTGCACTATGATTAAAGAACACCCGATTACACTCACGATTACAAAAGAAAGACTCTTCAAGAAACCCAGATCGAACAACACTTTCTGAACCCGTAATCTGCCCTAGGACTCCTCTAACCTGGAAATCCCTATAACAAGAACACAGCAGTTCTTCACTTGATTGATTAACCCAAACCACTCAAGAAACCCACGATGACACAGAAAATTGGACCCAAAGTAAGAACCCTAGTTTTCTAAGAAAAACGAAAACTGCTCTCAACTTTTTATTTGATCTACTATTACAACAGGAAACCCTAATCCTTTTATAGTGTTGACTAGAGGCTTGATCTCAGCTGTTGGCTTTCTTTCTGAATTAGTGGTCAAGATCATCCAGGAGCTGTCTCAAAACGACACCGTTCCATTTAACCCAGTACGACGCCGTTTCAGCATTCACTCACAACAATTTGTAACACCCAACTCATTGTTCCAAGACTCCATTCTTTTAAGTGAATGTAATTCGTTTTCAATAATGAAACAATATATTCGAAATTTCGAATAGAGAGGTACGCGTTCTTACCCTCACTATTTGATTTTGAGGTGAGTAAGAGACAAAAATTCATAAATATCTTGACAGTGGGTTATTCTCTATAAAATATCATTTCAACTCAACTAGTGAATTAAATGATTATTTTTTCCTCTTTATATTCTTTGATATTTCCATGAGTTTTTTTTTTTTTTAAATTTCAATAAAAAAAGCAAAAGTTACCTTAAGATTATTTGTCAAAATCATGGAGTTACACAAATATTTTTGAACTAAAGTATGTGTAGTAAATTTTTTGCTAAAACAGACTATTACTAACGGAAATTATTTGAGATGGTAGTGATTCATATTTAATGATTAATATTAGGAGGCTAGCTATTATCTCTAAGAGCTTAACCGTGATGGTTAGACTTGTGATTTGTTACCACCATACATGTAATTCGAGCCACACATTCAATCGGTTACCATCATTCAATCCACTAGCTTCTACTCTACAAAACTCTACACATTCAATCGGTCACCATCATTCAATCCATCATGGTTAAGTGTTCAAATAGCTTAACCATGATGGTTAGCTATTTGAACGCTTGCTAAGAAAGTGAAGTGTATTTTGAGTATAAACGGAATATAAACTTTAAGTGAAAAAGTGGTATTTTGAAATTTTTGGGTGGGAAAGTGTCATTAAGGCAAACCTTGAGTTGGGAAAAAAGTCGTTTACTCTTCCAAGAAACTACTCAAACCTTAAAATTGTGTTGACTGTGTGACCCAAACTATGCATGCAACAAAGTCTTAGGGTGTGTTTGGTTGGAGGCAATGCTGGATTACTGAGGTAATATCATCAAGCTATGTTTGGTTATTAAGTAATATAAAATTTCGATAATCTTTCAAAACTAATAGTAGTTATTGTTGGTAATATAAGAGGTAATTTGATTACCTCCATTTTCTTAAGCATTTTAAGATTAAGTTGGGAATGAGAATTGAAAGGGAAAAATTAAAAGAGTACAGTTTAAGAGAATAAAGTTGTTTACTGTTCTCTTTTCATTAACAAACTGAAATGTTACAAGCTTTATTATATACAAGAGCCCAATACACGTGAGTTAACAAATTAACAAATTGCAACTTGCAACTTAGACTAGGCTAAGGTTACTTGTCAGTAACCTAAACACCATGAACCATTTGATACACTAATCCTAACATCTTCCCTTAAACCAAACTTCCATAGACATGAACCATTTGATACACAAATCCTAACATCTTCCCTTAAACCAAACTTCCATAGACATGAACCATTTGATACACAAATCCTAACATCTTCCCTTAAACCAAACTTCCATAATCTCATTATTTTGACAACTGAGATTTCATCATTCAAGAGCATAGCATCAAACTCAGCAAACACCAACAAACATAGTACTAATCTTCATTACTTCAATATGGAATCACCATCAAGCTTAGTACTAAATCATCAAAATTAGCAGCAAAAACTGACAACTTCAACAGCAACATCATACTTCAAAAAGGACAGCATCAAAACTGACAACTTCAACAACATACTTTAATAGAAAAATCAGCATCAAAACTGATAATTAGCATTAAATCAGCAGAACAAATCAGCAAACATTGAAACAATCTTTCAACTCTTCACTACTAAAACTCCAAAACAGCTTCAACTTAGCAAATTCAACACTTCAATACAAACTTCAACAATCAGCATCAGTAGAACAAATCAGCAAACACTGAAACAATCTTTCAATTCTTCACTACTGAAACTCCAAAACAGCTTCAACTTAGCAAATTCAACATTTCAATACAAACTTCAACAATTAGCTAGCATCAACACTTCAATACTAAAACTTCAAAACAGCTTCAACTCTTCATTTCTGAAACTCCAAAATAGCTTCAACTCAGAAATTTAGCAAATTTAACACTTCAATACAAACTTCACCAAACAGCAAAAATCAACACTCAACACTTCTGAAACACTCAAACAACTTCAACAACCATCAAACAAAAGTTCAACCCTGCAAAACTGAAACTCCAAAACAGTTTCAACAAACATCAAACACAACTTTCAAGCCTGCAAACTCCAATATTAAAACACATAATTTTCAACCCTACAAACTCCAAGATTAAAACACCAGTAACACATAAACAGCAGTAGCAAATTGATTAAACTGATGGACAGTAACACAAAACAGCAGCAGCAGATTGATTAAACTGATGGAGTAGCTCTTATATTGAGCTTTTCTCAAAAGGTTGCAAACTTGGAAGCTGGCAGTGCTTTAGTAAGGACATCTGCTTTCTGAAATTCAGTAGGAACATACTGAACTTTTGGTTTGTTGTCAGTAACTTGATTTCTCACATAATAAGCATCAAACTCAATGTGTTTTGTCTTGCCATGAAAGACAGGATTCGAGGCTAATGAACCAGCACTTTGGTTGTTACACCAACTGACTGGAATACCAGAAAGATGTAGTCCAAGCTCAGTGAATAGACTACAAAACTAGACAATCTCAGTTGATCCTTGTGTAAGGGCTCGATACTCTACTTCAGTAGATGACAGAGCAACAACTCTCTGTTTTCTAGAAAACCTCTTAATTAAGTTAGATCCAAGAAACACACAGCAGCCACTTGTTGATCTTCTGTCATGCAAGCTGCTGGCCCAGTCAGCGTAAGTGAAACACTCCAGCTGAAACATATGGCTTTTAGTGAAGTGAACTCCATAATTAGAAGTTCCTTTAATATATCTCAGAAGCCTCTTACAGGCCTGCCAGTGTAGCTGTGTTGGTGCCTTTAAAAAATGGCTCAGTTTGTTGTCTGAATAGGCAATGTCTGGTCTGGATAGGATAAGGTATTGCAAGGCTCCAATGGTACTGCGGTAAAGGGCAGGATTGTCAAATAGTTCACTGTCATCAAGAGTGAGTTTAGTGCCAACTGCCATTGGGGTAGAATATGGTTTGCAATCAACCATTTTGGTTTTGATGAGAATCTCCTTTGCATACTTCTCTTGATTCATGTAAAGACCAGTTGCATCTTGGGTAACCTCAAAGCCTGAAAAATATTTCAAAGATCCAAGAATCTTCAAAGCAAATTAAGTGTTAAGCTTTTGGACAGTGTCTTGAATCAGTTGAGGAGTATTTCCTGTCAAGAGTATATCATCCACATATACTAAGACATACATTACTTGATCTTGATTATGGAAAATAAACAAGCTTGGATTAGCCATTGAATTTACAAATCCCCAATCCAGAAATGTTCCTTTAAGTTTGTCAAACCAGGCTCTTAGAGCCTGCTTAAACCCATAGAGTGCCTTTTTTAGCCTGTATCAACCCATAGAGTGCCTTTTTTAGCTTGCATACATGATAAGGAGTGGCAGAATCTACAAACCCTTCTGGCTGTACCATATACACATTTTCAGCTAATTCACCATTCAAGAATGCATTGTTAATATCAACCTGCTGGATGTCCCATTCATGGCTCATGGCTAGACTGAGAATAACTCTAACAGTGGGTGATTTCATGGACTGAAGGTTTCCAGGTAGTCAATTCCAGGGGTTTACTAGAAGCCTTTTGCAACTAATCTTGCTTTGAACCTTTGGATAGAACCATCAGCATTATGCTTAACTTTAAACATCCATTTACAGCCCACTAGATGCATGTCAGGAGTAGTGGAACTAGTTCCCAGGTTTGATTAGCTAAAAGAGCTTCAAATTCTGATTGCATAGTAGTTGTCCAAGAGGGATGAGAGAGTGCTTCCAAAACAGTGTTTGGTTCCTTGGTATCAAGGTGAGAGGTGGAAATAAGGGCAGTATTGTGAGCTTTGGCTTTGGATCGAGTGACCATTTGATGAGTGTTTTGGGTTGAGATATTGGATGGAGGAAAGGATAAGTCAACAATCAATGGTATGGTCTCAAAAGATGCATTAGAATCAATGGTGATAGGAGAAGTAGCTAGCATAGAATTATCATGAACTAAAGGTAAATCATGCTTGTTGAAAACCTGATCAGATGCAATAGGACAAGAAGAAGAGAATGGAGACTGTTCAACCAGTGGAGTAGAAACAGGTTGATCAGTCATTAATGCTGAAGGGTGAGAGGTTTGAGAATGACTCATGGGATTATCAGGCAATATAGAAGACATAGAAGAGGACAGATGGTATAAAGAGGAAGGGAGCACATAATTAGGAACATGGCAGGTAGACTGAAAACCAAAACCAGGATGACTGTATGGGGTCTATACAAGAAGTTGAAACACTGGAAATTGTAGGAGTGATGAAAGGAAAGTCCATTTCATCAAATTTGACACTTTGACATATATAGATTCGACCATTAGGAGCAAGGCATTTGTATCCTTTTTGTTGCAAACTGAAACCAATAAAGGTATATTTAGTGGTATGAAAATCAAATTTGTGATGGTTATAAGGCCTAAGGAATGGATAAGCAGCACAACCAAAGACTTTTATGTGAGAATAGTTTGGAGAATGATGAAACAGTTTTTGAAATGGAGAAAGATTAGAGAACACTGGAGAGGGAAGTCTATTGGTTAAATAAACTGCAGTTTGAAAGGCATGCCACCAGAATTTGAGAGGCATGTGAGCTTGTGCTAATAAGGTTAGGCCTTGCTCAACAATTTGTCTATGTTTCCTCTCTACTCTATCATTTTGTTGGTGGGTGTGGGGACATGGGTGCCTAAAAGTAATACCATGTTGAGCAAAATAAGGTGCAAGACTCCTAAATTCTCCTCCCCAATCAGTTTGAACACATTTCAAGGTTGAACTAAATTGTCTTTCCACTAACTTATGGCACTGAGTGAAGATATAGTAAGTTTCGGACTTATTTTTCAAGGGAAATATCCAGGTAAACCGACTGTGATCATCCAAAAACTGGATGTAATACCTGAATCCCTCAGGTAAAGAGACAGGGGATGGTGCCTAGAGATCTGAATATATCATATCAAGAGGTTTAGCTGACTGAGAAGAGGACCTAAGATATATGGACTGTTTTAATTTTCCAAACTGGGATGCTTGGCAGAAGGTGTAATTAGTCTCAGATGAGTAAGGTACTTTAAGATCAGTTAGGATTTTAGTTAAAACATAACTATTTGGGTGTCCTGATCTCCTATGCCACAGCATAACATCAGTTCTTTCAGCAGGAAATGATTGCATACCATGCATTTTATTTATATCAGAAGCAACACAAAAGGATACATTTTCAGATTTATATTCTGTAACAGTATTGATAGGATTAGGTGTTGTAATAGAAAACTTATTACAATGCAAACATGGTTGGCCAACAGATAAAGCACAACCTGATAGACACTTAGAGTTATTTGTAGATACTAAAGGGAAAGTACAAGTCTGAAAGAAGGCACTGAATTATTATCATGAAGCTGATGATGAACTGACGCTGCCAAGTCTTCAGTAGATTTTAAAGAAGTAGAGATTAAAGGCTGAAGTCGATATAGACCATCATTAAGCATTCCTTGAAGAAGAATTGCTTTGGAAGACTTGTCCTTAACCACACAGTAACCAGAGTAAAATATTTCAACAAACACTTCATTATCTTAAGTAAATTTAGATATGCTAAGCAGGTTTTTTGTAATTGTAGGGACATAAAGAACATTTCTAAGATGCAATTTTCTATCAAGACAAGATAACCAAGAAGAACCAATATGAGAGATTGGAAGGAACTCACCATTTCCCACTTGGAGCTGCTCACTGCCAGTGTAGCTAGTGCTTGCTGTCATTAATTGTCCAAAATCAGAAGTGATATGGTATGTTGCTCCAAAGTCCATATACCATGCTACATCCTGAATAGCTGAAGGTGTAGCAACATAATTGATTGCTACAGGTAGAGGTGGAATAAATGGGCGAGTTAGGCGAAGGGTCGACCCCCAACCCAACCAGCCCGCATTAAAGAGGCTCAACCCGTGTCATGCAACTCTCGGGCGCGGGAAGGGTTGATATATAACAACCTTGGACCCAACGGCCCTTGAGGGTTGCTATTTTGTCTTATTTTTAGCAACCCGCCCGGCCAGCGAGCGGGTTGGCGTTACACACAACGATCGCCCGGGTTGGGCCGGGTTGGCGGGTTAACAATCGACACTGTCCAATCCACCCGAGTTAGCCAAATTTTGCCACTTGCCCCCGAGTCTCTTTTTTGCCTTGTATAACTTCAAGTCTTCTTCATGGTTTTACCTTACTTTCTTTTTCAGTTGGGATTAAAGGGTTTGCTTTGTAGCTCAGATGTTGGAGCCTCTTGTTTTGTCTATTTACTTAGCTTGGACACTTCCCATCTCCCTTTTTCTTTTCTTTTTCTTTTTTATTATCTTCTTCTCTTTTTTCTTTTATTTTTTTATTTTTATTTTTCATTTTCGCTCCAATTTGGAATTCGTATAATTGAATTTCCAAAGAGTGAAAAATTGTTTTGCCGGTGAATAATTTCGGTTGAAAGAAATGTCCTCCCATCCCGCCGAGTAGCTTCGCAAGCCAGAGTATCTTGCAAGAGGCGGTGTGGCAATCGTTCAATGGACTTATAGTCTCTTCGGCAAAAATCAGCCCTCCATAGCAAGGGTAATTAAATTAATTTGTACAAATAATTAATGTTTACGTGAATTTTGTTGATAATTAGTCGTTAATTTTTGATATTGTATTATTCAGGATCTTAATATGGGGAGATGGGTATTATAATGGAGTTATTAAAACAAGAAAAAAAGTGCAGCCAATGGAGGTCAACGTCAAGAAGCCTCTCAGAGAGAAACCAATGCCTTTTAGAGAGCTTTACGACTCATTATCTCTGGAGAAACCTTAACCATTTGGCAAGGACGGCCGTGTGCTACTTTGTTGCCAGAGGACTTGACGAAGTCCGAGTGGTTCTATTTGATGTGTGTCTCCTTCACTTTCACTCTTGGAGTTGGGTGAGTAAGATTAGACATTTGATTCTTTCATTTGTTTTATTTACTAGAATATTTATTTTTCATATTATGGTAGAGTCTCAGTGCACGAATCTGCAAATGGAATTATGGAAGTAGTAAAATTTTTAAAAAAAAAAAAAAAAAAAGAGGACGGGAGTTAACCGGCAACGACCCGCTTGACCCTAACCCGGGCAGGCTTAGGGTTAGCGGGCCGGGCTGGGCCAGCTAATCCCCCAAAAATGGCCAGCCTAACCCGACCTGCCTTTGTTGGCGTCCTAACCCGCCAAAATGAGTAACTAGCCGCGCCAGGTCAGGTCGGGTCGGGCTGGGGCGGGCGGGTTACTTTTCCAACTCTAGCTGTAGGGGGTGTAGTTCTAATTTTGAGTCTAGGATTGAGCCATGAACACCTAATTGTTTGTGTTTGCAGGTCCAGATGCAGAGAATTGATGTGTTGGTAAAGCAAAACCAAAGGAAGCCTGTGTGGAGAAATCCTTTGAAGCCTGCACTAGTGATCCTGAATTCATACTAGCTCCAGTGTAATGATTAGGAGGACCAAAATTAAGACCTTGTGACAGTCCTGAGTGTGGATAAAAAGATGGTCTTCTAGCAGTAAAGTCAGAGGATCCTATAAGCTCAACAGGTCTTGAAAAATTAGGAGGAGCAAAAACATGACTCACATTACTCCTGACTGTGCATTGTTACCAGTAAAATGTACATCAAATCTGTGGTAACAATGTAGAGCTAGGTGTGCTGTCTTCCCACAGACTTGACAAACAAATCTATTCCTACCACCTACTCTGCCTCGACCTCTTCCTCCAGTAACATTTCCAGACTGAGATGGATAAAATTGATTAGGAGAGGTTAGGTACACAGGATAATTTTGATGTGTAGTTTGATTTGCAGTATAGTGGGATGGCACTAGGTTATGTGTCTGTTGTAAAGGTAGTGGATGTGTATATGATGGAGACTGGGAATTTGTTCTCAGAAAAGTTTCATTTGCATCCAATGAGGATTTGTTTCTATTACTATCAACACTTTGATTTGCAACATTAGCAAAAATCCCGTGAAACTCAAACTGTATAGCTGAGGTCAGTGCATTATTAGCCTTTTCTAACCTAAGCTCCAATTTTTAAGAATTATTTGAGCTTCCTGAACTGAAATATGATCTAATCTAGACTCTAATCTAGTAGTAATGTTCACTACAACTGCATCATAATCAGAATCAAGCCCATCTAAGATGAAATTTAACAATTCTTCATCAAAAATCACAATTCCACTTGAGGACAAACTTTCGGCAAATCCTTTCATTTTAAGGAAGTAATCATGCATACTTAGATCATGTTTCTTTGTAAGTAAGTTCTTAATATGTAGTGTCTTAGCTCGTGACTCAGTAAGAAATTCGTTTTCTAAAGTGAGCCAAATCTCAGTTGACAATTGACATTTAGAGATTACCGAAAAGATTGACTCTGAAATGGATCACAACAGCCAGCTGACGAGGAGCTTATCTGTCTTCTTCTAGAGGTGGTATTCCGGATTAGATTTTTTGACAACTTCAGAGGTTGGGCCACCTGATTGAAATCGAATGAATGTCGCTGGGCAAGAAATCAGTCCGGTGAGATGATCCTCAAGATCATGAGCTCCTACTGCAAATAATATTTGCGATTTCCAGAACCTATGATTATCTCTAGTGAGTTTAGGGTTGATTTCAAGGAGTGTGTTTGAGGATAGTGTGGTTAAGCAAGTGAGATTACTGAGGTTAGAATCATGCTTCTATCTTGCTTGAACTGAATCTTTATTAGATTTGTGATGTGGAGAGGAATTTGATGAAAAATCGGCCATTGTTGATGTTGGTCAAAGGCTCTAATACCAAGTTAGGGAATGAGAATTGAGAGGGAAAAATTAAAAGAGCAAAGTTTAAGACAGTAAAGTTGTTTACTGTTCTCTTTTCATTAACAAACTGAAATGTTACAAGCTCTATTATATACAAGAGCCCAATACACGTGAGTTAACAAATTAACAAATTGCAACTTGCAACTTAGGCTAGGCTAAGGTTACTTGTCAGTAACCTAAACACCATGAACCATTTGATACATTAATCCTAACATCTTCCCTTAAACCAAACTTCCATAGACATGAACCATTTGATACACTAATCCTAACACTTGGTAATCTTATTTTTTTGTTACAATTTTACCTCTTATTAAAAAAATTTTTGGATAATAATACCCGTGTTTTAAAAACAATTTATATTAATCTACCATTACAATTTTACCCCTGTTTAATTAAGTTTTTTGACAATAATGCCCTTAAATTTAAAACAAATTGCAGACCACTATAGCCACCATCGCAGACAGCTAGCCAACCACCGTCAACCATCAATGAAAGTCGCCAGGAGTATCCGGGAGTCTCTTATATTGTCGTTTCTTCGCCATATTGATAGCTGAAAATGGCCATACGGTCGTAGATTTGGCCGAAAAATGGCCAGATCTATTATAGCAATTTTTAGCTAGATCGATGTCTCTGGCCGTCAAAGCGATCTGGCTAGAAACAACCAGATTAGATCTGGCCATTCCGGCCATATATCTGGCCGTTTTTTGGTTAGATCTGTCACGATTTGGCCATTCCGACCATATATCTTGTTGGAAATGGCCAGATTGGCGTACGAAGGCCATTTTCGACTGACCGTATGTCGTTGGGTTGCTAACTACTAGTAGCCGACGGCCGGTAGTGGATGGGTTGGTAGGGGTGCATTCATTGATTTTCCAAACTTTTATTATCTTGATTGTTTTTGCCAAGTTTTTAAATGTAAGGGGTTATATTTAAAATAATCTAAATAATAATATTTAATAAGAGGGTAATTCAGTAATTTAAATAACATACCCACCTAGAGCTGGACATTTGGGACCGGGCCCAAAAGCCTAGCTCCAAAAACTGGTCCTAAGGAGGAGGGCCCGAGCCTTCCACCGGGCCCTCCTCCAAGGTCTGGGCCCAAACTTTTTTTACCTTTTATCAATTTAGTCCTTTGTAAAATTACATTAAACCCCCTAAAATAAGTATAAATTTAAGGACTAAAATAAAATTTTACAAACTTTATTTTAAAAAAAAAAAATTAACCGTTGGCAGCCAACGGTTATAAAAAAAAATTATAACCGTTAGCTGCCAACGATAACTGACACCAACAGTTGATTACATTTATATAATATAAGTTTTTTTTTTTTCATTTTCCCCCTCACAACTACACTATAAATAACCCTAAAACCTTTAATTTTTTTCACACCAATCAATCCTCATTCTCTCAATCTCTCTACTCCAAATCTCCAATCAATTTCTCATTCAATTTATATTTATAATTTATTTATATTATTCAAATTTTTTTCTATTTTTCAATATCATCATAATTTCATATTATTATTTAATTTCTTTTCATTTTAATTATTTATTATTTTATCATAAATTTATAATGTCTTCCCCAAATGAGTTTTACGTTCCATCCACCGAAGAAATTGAAGCCTTCAATCCATTTTCACATTTCCTCCAAAGGATGCAGCTGTAATTCCACAACCACATTCTGCCGGGACGAGGTGTAGCCAAACACATGTGAGTGCGAGTCAAGCGGCACGGACATAGCCTTAACCCCGAGCAGTCAAAGAGGTCGTGTAAGATGTCTGGGCGATACTTCACCAAATCAAAGCGGCCAAAGACAAGTGGGGAGGGAGAAGAATCGTGTGGGATATGTAATTTATGTGGAACCATTATTGGGGCTGAGAAGGGGACTTCGACGATGCGACGACAAGTAGAGAAGAAGCATCCCCAAATAAATGTATCTTCAAGCGGATCAGGTAGACAAATTCAAATTCAACTTAATTTTAATCCACAATCCTTAACTCTCTCAACATGGCAATACAATACACATGTTGCACGAGAGGAAATAGCAAGATATATAGTTGCTACGGACTCTTCCCATTTGTTTATCTGAAAAATCCTTTTTTGTTAATATGGTTAAAACTGCAATTTGTCTAGCATATACCCCTGTTTATAACAAAATAAATAATAAACTTAAAAACGAATTTCAAAATTTTAGGAATATATATATTGCACCTTACATCGACATATGGGCTTGTAGATCAAAAACCGATTTTTTAAGCTGTTACGTACATTTCTTAGATCATAATTGGGGGTTTACAACAAAATGATAGGTTTTAAACCATTATATGAAAAACATAGTGTCAAACTATTTATTTACGATTCTTGAAGTTTTGCAAGAATATTTATTAATCGATAGAGTTAAGAGCGCTAACGCTTGATAATGTATTTCTTAACACCGCTGGCAATATCTTTATTTGAAAAGAAATTGGATCCGCTTGGTGAAAGGCAAATTTATCACCCGAGAGATGTGCTTGTCACATCATCAATTTGATAGTTAAAGCAGGTTTTAGATGCTATACATTCAAAGATTGAGGAAAGGGTGCGTAGAAGCTATCCGGAATTTATCGTCGTGGTAGCAATAAAAGATGGCGAAATACGTCAAATATTGTAAGTAAGAGGACCCACCGGTTCGACCTTTGAAGTTATGTCAGGACATGCCTATCCGTTGGAACTCTACCTACTTAATGTTGGAAAAAGATTTGCCACCGCGAAACAAATTAACGTATTTCGCATCGGAAGAACTATCCCAGAGGAAGTTGTCAACTATGATGATTGGGCAGGTTTGTGAACTTTTTTATTCATTTCATAAAAATTTTTTATGATACTACTAATACATTAAGTGGTTATTTATTATCCAACTACTAATTTAGTGTTGATATTTTAGTTCAAATTGCTAAAACTTTTGATCAATATAGACATGATAACATTTTTAGTGAAATTGTTTCAAGTATGGAAGAAAAATATAAGAGATATTGGTTAGATATTCCATTCTTATATGGATTAGGCCTTTTTCTAGATCCTAGGTTTAAATTATCCGTAGTTAACGGTGTAATTACGAGTTAGGCCATTATTTAGGACATGATTATATGTCTTATTTGACTGACTTTAAACACAAATTGGATAGGCTTTTTTCTTTATATGAGAACAGATACAATGGAAGTAGAAGTGGAAGTGGAAGTGGAACGTCTAAGAGAGGCGATCGGGACCTTGATGTAGCCCCCTCAAGGAGGATCGAGCAGTGGGTGTATGTGGGGACGTGGCGGGAAGCCCTCCCGCTTCTAGCTTCGCTCGTACCATTACATAGACAAATGAGATGACTCGCTTACCTTACCGAGGTGGACTTGACTTTATGACGATGAAGGAGCAACTTGACATGGATATTCTTCAATGGTGGAACCAACAAGAAAGTCAATTCCCCATTATATCCCAAATGGCATGTGACATTTTATCTTTGCGATTTCTACAATTGCATCCGAGTCAACATTTTCAACGAGGGTGGCGGATTGTTGAAGACGGAAGATGTTCTTTAACCGGGATGAGATGATTGAAGTGATAACGTGTTTACGGGATTGGACTCATGCGAAAGAAGACAACAATAGCACCACAAGATCCCGAACTACTTCGAACTCTTTAGGGAATACGATTTGAATAATGTAACTAGTGTTGGACGATGAAATTGAAGATGAATAATTTAATAAAAAAATTATTTAATTGTTTATTTGTGAAGCGTGAATGTGTGAAATGTGAATATTATATTTATGTTAAAAATTAAAATTAACTATTAATTTATTATTTTTTAAAATTAATTAAATTTTTAGAAACTTACTAATCAACCCCTAAAAAAATACTAAAAACCCCCTATAAAATTTCGTTTTGCCCCCAAAATATAAAAAAAAATTGAGGGGGGAAAACAAAATTTTCCAAACCCCATGGGACCAGTCCCAGACCAGGGCCTAAGGCCACCAAAGGTGCAGGGGTCTGGTTTTCTCATGGGCACAGGACGTCCCAGGGCCCATGAGAGGCTTAGGGTCCCCAAACGGGAGGCCGGCCAACAGGGCCACGCAAGGGACCGGTCCCTTGCCCAGTTCTATACCCACCAATTTATTCCTCTCAACCAAACATATTGATATAACATAGCTACCAATTTATTCCAACCAACCAAACACATTTCCCTAAACATTTCCAGTAATCTTCAAGGTAATCTATCTTTCCATTAATATAATATTCCCAGTAATACAACATTCGTTGAACAAACACATCCTTAGTATTATGCTGATAGTGACCGCAAACACATTGAAGGTAGAAGCTAATTGTGACCTCAAACACATTACAAGCAAGTGCTGATTGTGACCCTAAACACATTGCAGGCAAGTGCTAATTGTGACCTCAAATACAAGTTATACACAGCATTGCAAGTTAGACTTTTTGTTCTATATAATGGTGAATTCCATGTACCACAATCTGCGCCCCCCTAGCCATAGCCATGTATTGGAAAATTCAATTTATTGCTTTCTTCTTCCACTTCTCCTCAACCTTCTCTTTATTTTACCCTGCAACAACTCTCTATCAGATCAATTAGCTTACATTGGTCTATTTCACAAAGAGGACGACGATCACTTCTTTTTGTTCATCCTAGCCTTGCTTTCTCTTCTCTTTGCCACTCTCTTCTTTCTACTCACCTCCATCAAATTCCATATACATGTTTTGACATACACCCAATTGTTTTCAAGTTTGGCGACTTCTCAGGGTCATTGGCTCCGACATTACTTGCCTCACTCCTCCTTCGTCCCTTACTCTTCTTCATTGCTTACTTAATTTGCATAGCCATTTCTCCTTGGTTTCAAAAGCTGGTAGAGATTGTGAACCGGTTATGGATATGGTTTTATCATGAGTTTCTTCAAGCCACTCTTGCCTTTGTTTTAACTAGCATCAATTTGCAGCTACCGCCAACGCCGCCCATTGAAAGAAGAGAAGAAAAAGAAGGCGATAACTTCATCGTTCCGATTTTGCTCCAAGAAGTATCAGACTCCTCTTCTGATATTGAGCTTGGGTTGGCTTTAGCTACGTGAAGAGTCTCTGTTTAAACTCTGTTTTTCAGATTTTAAGTACATGTGACTAATTTTGTTTTAAGTTTTCACTTAGTTTCTTGAGAAAAATAATCTGTTGACATGATTAAACTTTTGTCATATACAATTGGGAGTTACATGTTGCTTATGAAATTAATTTGTCACATGATCAAAACTTTATTATGATTTTTCATTTATCGTACAATGAGCTGCTGATCTTGTTGTGTGATGTCAACAAAGAATAATATTATAATAAGTTAGCCACGTTTCGATCCCTTGTAGTTGTAGGATTGTTTTGTTTAATTTTTAGTTGCAAGATTGGTAATATTGTCCATGTTTTCAACTAGGGATGAAGAAAAAAGGCGCCGGCCGAGGCTTTGACAGGCCCCAACTCTGGTCCAGAGTATTTATTTCTCTTCCAGTTTATAACCCTAGATTGTCAGGGAGGTTTATGAGCAATTTAAGAGGACCTCCAGAATCCACCAGGAGGAGTTTATTGAACTTCTGGCTAACCAAATGGAGCTTGTTCATTTTATCCTCTTAAAAACCAAATTGAGAATAATTTATCAAATCAACAAGACTTATATACTAAGTTTGTGTTGCTTATAAAGACTTGATGTAATGCCACTGCTTTTTAATGTAGTGTCTTGTTGGTATTACAATCCAGTCAATTTCACTCTGTATAGTATATGAAGATTAAGAGGGTTGAAATCTATGATTTCTTATTTTTAATTATTTGAAAACTCATCCAATCTTGCTCTGCAACATTTCGAATGTGGGTCAGAATCTACAATTTAATTTCAACCACGCACTAAAAAAGCATTAAACGAAATAAAATGATAACCAGTATCGAAAATTATGTTCATTAACTACTATTGGGTGGCTTGATGGTAAAAGAGCAAAGGGGTCCAGTATGAGTTTTTGAGTTCGAGTCTCTATAGGCTCTAATATAGAGGTGGCCATTAAGGCGATTTACTCGATTAACTTCAGGGTCCCGAAAGATTAGTTAAAAAAAACCTATGCTAATTGGACTTCTAATTTGGCATATAAATTTTTAATTTTATTCAATTTCATTTTATGGTTAACAACTAATTCACCGTCTAAATTAAAATTTTAAATAAAAAAATGAATTAAAACATTTCGACACTTCAACATATTGTTTTCGAAAACGTAATTATAATAATGTTGATGCTGGTTAGTCGACACCAACTAATTATCACGTGAGTATTACTGATTGGTGGATTGACACGTGATGATGAATATATAAAACGAAATAAATGGGCGAGAAAGCTTTTAAAGTGGTTTGGATGCTAAGGTAACAAGTCCTAAAGTCCAATGTTTGTATTGATATTAGTGGGTGGGTCAGTTGTAGCGTGACTTTACGAAGGAATTATGAAAAGTAAATAGGTTTACAGGAGAGAGAGAGAGTCCTTTGTTAAAATGGCCGAATCCCCTTAATGAAGGGGTCTTCTCATTTTATACCAATCTTGTTGCGTATAATTATCATTAAATCCATAAATCCATGGGTGGGTGTGATTGTCGGGGAGATATAATCCGGCTTTATGTCCAATTGCTCTCTTCCCAAGCGATTTCGCATGATTTATCAGCAGGGCAAAGGGACGCGTGTGAGCTATATCATGTAAAGAAGGTCGACGTAGCGTGTTGTCCGACGGGGGAGCAGGGTCACTCTTCACGTGACTTTCCCACGCACCCTTATTTCCCCTTGGGTGCATAATGTAAGCCCCCTCAGTTTCTAAGGTTTGAGAATCGAACCTTGAAAACTAAGTCACATAGAAGCTTCCGTCGGGCCCGACTTCGAACGTGGGATGAGCTCGTCACAGGACTCTTGGCGAACACGATCTCGCGTAATTCCTTGCCTAAGCGACCTGACAACCTTCATCCTTGCGACCTGGATCTGATGGACGCCCCTTTCCGTACTTTAGAGGTTCAATGAACCCTGGTTTGCGGCCTGCAGCGCTTCGCACGCAGTAAAAGCGCTTGTCGACGATTAAAATGCTCCTTGCGGCCGAGCCGACGCCTTCGCTTTTGATGGCATTGGTTACATAACGCATTCGAAACGACGACTCTTATCGCGACATTTAATGCGACGTGGGCGCATTTAATACGGAGAGAGAGAGAGTTGTCGTCTCGGTTCGAGGGGTGGTAACCGACGGTTCGCGATCCATATAAAAGCTTGTATTTTTCAGATGAGGCCACTGAAATTTCTTTCGATTCAAGCGATAAACCTTTGCAAACCAGGAACCATTCTCTTCCAATCGGCGCTTGTGCAATTCAAACGAATTCCCGCCTTCGCCTTCGCATCCCAAAGAGTAAGGTTTTTCTTTCCTTTTTTCATTTTGCACTGGTTTGGATGGACCGAGGCGTTGGGTCTCCCGGTGTTTCATGAAAGATTCAGCATGCATGAAGAGTGGTGGAGATGGAGAATGAAAGCATGAAAGCATGGATTAAAAAACCGGTTTACATGCAAAGCTTGGATATGAGATTATACCTACTCCTTTGCTTTGGATTGATGAAGATTAGCTTCAAAATGATGAAACCTCCACACTTTAACACCACCTTGAGAGGATTAGAGAGTGGCCTTGGCTAGGGAGAGAGAGCTTTTAGTTTGTGTTTGAGTGAACAAGTGAATAATGAACAAAAATGCAACCTTTTGCACTTATATATACTTGGGCTATTTTGCAATTATTTATTTTTCACTTCCAACCCCAATAAAATCTTATTTTATAAAGGGACCCCACGAATTTAATATGCTACCCTTTGAATAATCAATATTATTCAAGGGCCCATGTAAACTAAACTAGTTTACATTAACAACCCATAAATTTACCCTTTTTACCCTTTCCCTTTAACTATTAAAAGGTTATTTTTTGTTCATCTCATTAATCTTAACACTTTAAGATATAATAATTAAATATAATTAATTATTGCTTGACCATTTTAACCCTTAAAATGTCACAAATTGTTTCTATGTAACTATTACTATAGAAATCCCGTTATTACCCTGAGTGCTAGCCCTCTTCGGATAATCATTTCTCTCTCTCATCATTCTCCCCTAACTTCTCAAGGCTATTGGTGTGACCATGTAGGTCCACCGTGGATTAGCCGTGGGAGCCGTTCTCGATGAATCCGAAACCCGTCCGGAGGCCCAACGACTATGGTAAACATCTAGCAATGTGCCATAGTCCCTCCCAAACCACGATGAAGAAATACTTCATCGAACCCATTTCATATCATACGTACCTACAGTAAAGTCCCTCCATTGAGATATCCTAATCGAGTATGGATTCATGGAACGCCAAAATCCTAAACTCGATCTTCTACGAATTGTCGATCAATATGTCCGAACTTGTCATCACAAACTTACTTTTTGTATGACTAATAATAGACTCGCAGAGATTCAAGGTTTTTCGACATTTATTGGATGTTCGTCTAGGAACTCGAATCCGGGATGGAGTCGGTACTCCCCGATCCTATATTTCCGAAGTCGGTGGATCCTCTTGACCATCGTCGTTTCCGCATATGAACAACGCATGACCAAATAGGCTTTATTGTACGAAACATGATTAGGGTCTCGTACTTATACACCGTATGAACCATATGCATCCATATCGGATCCGACTACAATGTCAGGTCAAAGGACTACATCGCATCGATATAACCAAACGATAAATCATTGACTACATGCTTTTTCCAAGTGATTTGTCGTTATTCGGTCCACGTCGAAAAATAGTTCACCAACCGTTAATCCATACCAATGCCCTAGTGACATGACTATCATCGTCATCCGTACTTATATCAACTCATGATATCTTTCGAAGCATCCGGTATGCCTACTGCATAATATAGTTGCCCAAATTTATATTGCTTCCACAGAACCTTTTTTCGATAATTCATTTACCTATTAAATGAATCATCTGGACAATTCATATACATACTTTATTTTAAATGCATGACTGAATAAAGGAAGCAATTACATATATGAATTGAAGAACTCTTTCTTCTATTATTTATGATATATATAGATACAAGACAAAATACTCAAACCGAAACAACACGAATGGTTTCTGTGGGCATACACTAATATACACTAACAAACTCCCCACTTGCACTAAAGCCATTCGATGTTGTATCTCATACCCATCTTCTCAAGATGATGGTCCCAATTGCTTCGCTTGTCATCGCCTTAGGTCGGTGGATCGCTACATTTTCTGACAAGAGTCTTCGGGAATCAAAATCTCTCCGCTTCAACGAATTCTCTCAAAATGTGATACTTACGCTTTGAATGTGTTTGGATTTTTGGTGTGCCCTTGGTTCCTTTGCCTCGTGCAATAGCTCCAAGATGTCACGTAACATGCTTATCGGGTAAGCCATGTTCGAACCACACCAAGTTCAATTACGGAACTTTCGCATCCAAATGTTTTCACGTCTTTCAAGCAAAGAACGCATTCATCTTCCTATAAGGAGTCACTCGTGGTTGTTTGTTTGGAACTTTTCCAACTAACAAGACCTCCAAAATTACATATAAAAATGTACCCCGATGTAGACTTTCTATCATCAATATCTGATTGGAAATCGAATCGAGTATCCTTGAATGTTTAACTTTCTTAACATCCATAACTCGTAACTAGATCCTTAGTTCTTCTCAAGTACTTAAGGATCGATTTTACAACCACCTTAATGTTTCTCCCCCGGGTTTGACCTGGAGATCTCGCTCGTAACACTTACAGATAAGCTATATCAGGTCGTGGTACATAGCATTGCGTACATTAAGCTTACCTACGGCGAGCAGGGCATAAGGCATTACGCATCCAGGTTTTGTCGCTTCTTCATCGGTCTTTGGACCCATCTCTTTAGAAAGATGAAGACCATGAGTGAAGGGCAAAAGACCTCTCTTCTTAGAGTTCTCCATGCTAAATCTTTTTAGCATTTTCTCTATGTACAATTTTTTGGGATAATCCAATTACCCTTTTCGCCTTCTATCTCTATAGAACACGAATGCCAAGGACATATGTCGCTTCTCCTAAGTCTTTCATCGAGAAGGTTTTGGACAACCAACCCCTAACCCTCCTCGTCATCATGCCTATATCATTTCCCATCAAAAGTATGTCATCTACATATAATATGAAGAAACGTGGATGGCATGATCTTTAACCCATTTGTATACACAAAAGGGGGCTCATCCGATTCTTGACAAAAACCAAACGATTTGATTATGTCGTCCAAATCGAATGTTCCAGCTTCTTGAAGCTTGCTTCAATCCATAAATGGATCGATGCAATTTGCATACCTTATGTCTTTATTGAGAGGATACAAAAACCTATCGGTTGTTCCATATAGATGTTTTCCTCAATAAAACCATTGAGGAAAGGCTGTTTTGACATCCATCTCCCACAAATTTCATAATCATGGTATGCATTTGCGATGGCTAGCATTATACTGGATGGATTTAATCATAGCTACGAGGCAGAAGGTTTCCTCATAATCTAATCCTTGTTTCGAGTATAACCTTTCGCCACTGCCGAGCTTTGAAGGTCTCTACCTCCCCCATCCTTACCACTTTTTCTTTTCTTGTAGACCCATTTACAACCTATGGAACTATTCCCTCAAGTGGATCCACAAGCGACCATACTTGATTGGCATGCATTGATTCTATCTCGTAATCCATCGCCCTTACCATTTTCCGAATCTCCATCCGGGGATTGCTTCTTCGTAGCTTTCTAGGATCATCACCATGATCATCTACTCCCCACCTAAGTAAGATTCAAAATCTTGCTCATGTAGGAACCCATATCTCTCTGGAGGTTTCGACATTCTAGAAGACTTTCGTACTAGAACCATAGTATCTCGATCTGAGGTTCGCCGAGTGGATGTTCCATCTTCAAGAATCTGGTTCTTGGCTCTTCGAACTCTTCCTTGAGTTCAATATTTCTTCCAACGCCGCCTTCCTCCAAGAACTCGTTCTCGAGGAAGCGCGCATTTCTCTTGATCCAAACTCTTTGATCACTTGGGAAGTAAAAGCAATATCCTAAACTATCTTTAGGATATCCAATGAACCGACCCTTCTCTGGATTTAACATCCGACTTATCGATTTAACCAATTTAACATAAGGTAGGCAGCCCCAAATCTTCATATAATTCAGACTTGGACTTTTCCATACCATATCTCATACTGTGTTTTACGGACAGGTTTTAGACGGGACCCTATTAAGGATGTGCACATGTCCGGAGAAGCGTACCCCAGAGAGACATTGGTAAGTCCGTGAAAACTTCCACCATCGATCGTACCATATCCAATAAGGACGATTTCTCCTTTCCGACACTCCATTAAGTCGGGGTGTATAAGGAGGAAGTCAATTGTGAGATGATCCCATTTTCTTTTAAGAACTCTTGAAACTCGTGCTCAAGTATTCACCCCACGATCTGATCGTAGTATTTTAATACTCTTTCCAGCTTTGATTTTCTACTTCATTCTGAATTCTGAATTTTTCAAAGGATTCAGATTTGCATTTCATTAAATACAAATACCCATGTCGTGACATATCATCTAGTAAAAGGTAATGAAATATTCAAATCCTCCCCCAGCTAAGTACTAAATGGTCCATACACATGCATGTATGAGTTCTAAAAGTTCTTTGGGTCGCTTTCTCCTTTACTCTTAAAGGAGACTTGGTCATCTTTCCTTGGAGACATGATTCACAGGGTTGGATAGGGTTCGGAACCCAATGAGTTTAGGATCCCACTTTCCCTCCCAAGTCCCGTATTAATCTTCTCTCTCCTATATGACCCAATCTATGATGCCATAGGGGAATTTTGGGATTTGATTCAGATCGAGGTTCTTTTATTAGAAATGGTATTGATTGAAGCATAGTCATTCAATTCTAAGACATACAAACCATTTGTATTCACCTTTTTACCAACTAAAAACATTTCCAAAATGTATTGAACATTCATTTCCATTAAACAATACATAATAACCCTGCCTTACACAAAGCGAAATAGAAATGATGTTTCTTGTGGCCTTTTCAAAGTACAATACTTTAAACAAATTCAAAACATGTCTGAAGGCGGTCAGTGAGCAAGTCCCCATGGCCTCGAGGTACCAACTCGTGCCCCATTTGCCATCCTCAAAATGATCTCGCCCTTTGTCACCTCGAACTATTCTGAAGTACCCGCAAAGACATACAAACATGAGATGTTGTTTGCTTGAATCTAATATCCAAGAATGACTATCCCGAATTAACATTTAATTCATATTCAATCATAAGACATTGGTTCATACCTTTTCCTTTGCCTTTCTTCTGATCGTTCGGTATTGAGGGACGGTTCCTCTTCCAGTGTCCATCTTTTTCCACAATGGGAAACATTTTCCTTTTGCATCGGCCTTCTCTGCCTTTTGCCCGTTGGCTTCTTGAAGCTTCTTATTCTTGGGTCCAACTTTTTGGACCTCTCTTGTAGCACTTTGGGCTTTTTATTAGCCCCTCCTAGTGGAGGGCGGCAAAAACATCCTCATGTCCCTTCCTTTCAACACTGCTCAGCGAAATTCTTTAAAGCTCATTTAGCGGTTCAGGAGAAGGTTTCTCTCAATCCTATTGAGATTGTAGTTAGTTATAAACGGTTTATAACTTGGAGGAAGGGATTGTAGGAATCAAATTCACTTTGAGGCGGTCGCGGCATGACCACCCCATATCCATCCGGTCCCGATCTAATCCATTGATCATTTTAAGAGTATGATCATTTGGAGGTTCCTCTTCCCTCAACTTCATGCTAAAGAGGGATGCACACAATTCCATACTCAACCACTCTTGGATTTTTCGGGCTATACAACTCTTGTGAGCTATGAGGATATCATAAGCATTTGAAACCTCTTCATGCTTAGTTTGAAGTTCTCTATTCATGGAGGCTAACATGTAATTTTTAGCCCTCCTACTATCCTCTCTCCACTTTTCAAGAGCATCAAGCTCAGCTTGTGGAGCATCCGGTCCCAATATCAAGTGGAAGAGGTGCTTCCAGGACATAGGCAATTCTTTCAAAATCTAGAACAATTCTAAGATTTCTTAGCCAATCTTTTAGGTTGGGTCCGGTTAACATGTTATTGTCCATTATCCTTAGGAGAACATTGTTGGCCATTTTTTCGATTATTTATCACAAAGATGAAAGCGCAAAGAAAAGTAATTTTATTAGTGTCTTGTAATCTTTTAAACCTTTTAATGCATAATCAAATTAGCTCCCACTATTTTATTCGAGTCCTACACTCCCTTAAATAGGATCCGGAAATTTTCGTTGGATTAAATTTCTTAGTGGGGGAATCAATTTCTTATCAAATTCAATTAACCTCACATAATAGAATTCTTGGTTAATTAAGTCTAATAAGTAGGAAACTCTTTTCCTTTTATATCACTATATAAGGTTTGATTCATATTCCTTGTCCTAGCTTGATACCTCACATAATAGAATTCTTGGTACCTAGGCTAGTTAAATCCGAACCATTGTGCTTTAGGATGGCATTTTCATCATGTCCTCACATAATAGAATTCTTGGTCAAGGTGAAAATATCCATCCAAGAACAAGATCCAACTTAATTCTATGATATAAAGATTGTATCCCTCACATAATAGAAATCTTGGGATATTAAAATTTATATCAAAAGAATTTAGTTATCCCACAATGGGAGACTTGGATTTAATAATTTTAAATTGGGGAGATTTAGGTTTAACCTTTAGTTAATTCATTTTAGCATGCCATGTTTAATTAACAATTCATACATATCACATATATGCATAAATTAAAGCATGTGGGGTTGGACCATGGGGCTTTTTCAAAAATACATCCTAAAAGGCAAACTATTTACCCTAATACTATATCTTGATTGGATCGTCATCCGGATGCTCTTGGTTCTCGTCTAGCCGATTCCATTACATATTGGATATTAGGCACGCAGGCCCGATTAAAATAAATAAATAAAATTTAATTATTACAAGCCATTTAATAAAAGAATATTACAAATACTTTTTGAATATTTTGAAAACCAAATGGCGCCCCATGATCAACCCTCTAATCTAATATTCATTCATCACATAAATAAATATTAAACATTCATACCAAATATAATAAACAATTATTTAAAGGCATGAATATAAATATATAAATATATCTCATATATTAATAGATATTATATATATATTCATGTGGTAATTTAATTATAACTTTGGGCCATGCAACAATTACACATTTTATAGGAATCATTACACAAACACTTTTGTCATATTCCACCCAAAGATATACTATTTAATTGTTAGCATCATTTCAATACTTTTCACAAAAGTCATGCATGGCATAGATAAGTGGGTTTTATTACTCCAAGAGTAATCATTCTATGACACAAGTTACTTTTAACTAAAGTAATACTTTTTATGACATATTTATCTTTTTCAAAGACAATCATGCCATCTTGCATCATCATTTTTGAAACCATTCAAACAACCAAATTATTACATTTCAAAAATATAATAATTTATGCCATGCAATGATGCATTATAAGATAATTTAATCAAATTAAACATCCTACATTAAATTTACCACAATCATATATAATATCATAATTCATCATATGAATGAATAATCCATAACTTTATGCTAACATCAAATTCCACCACTAAACACTTGCAACATTTGCATACACTTCATGCAAAAAATATACTTTAATCAAATTAAAGATAACACATTTAGCATGTCAAAGCATAAACCATTTAATCAAAGTAATGGAAATGAACATGCATGAACATTTTTCTAAATGAATCATCATGCAACATTTCCTAAAACATCATTCATCAATACATGAATGAAATGACATTTTATGGCAAAACTAGTCATAATGAAAATGACATATATGCATGCATGTAGTTTTCATCACATTTCATGCAATAATCATCATCCAAACATGCTTTAAATCATATTCTAACATACCCAAACATATTAGAGCAAGAAGAAAAACATGTTTTCCAAAGATCAAGAGATGGCCGAGACATACACATGCATCAAACATGCTTATTACATCAAACAACTCATCCAATACTAAGGCATGCTCATTATAACCATTATCATCATTCAAACATATAAGAATGAAGAAGAAGAATGAACATATACCTCTGATCTATGTATGGCCGAGACATGCATGTAAAGATCTACTATGAAAAAAACATTTTTGAACCATATCACTAACATGCAAACTCAACCAAGTTTGATGAACATATGAACACATGGAAAATGCCATTTTTAGCTTATAAATTCGACATGCAAGGAGCTTTTGGCTCTGATACCATTTGAAAGATTCAGCATGCATGAAGAGTGGTGGAGATGGAGAATGAAAGCATGAAAGCATGGATTAAAACAGGTTTACATGCAAAGCTTGGATATGAGATTATACCTACTCCTTTGCTTTGGATTGATGAAGATTAAGCTTCAAAAATGATGAAACCTCCACACTTTAACACCACCTTGAGAGGATTAGAGAGTGGCCTTGGCTAGGGGAGAGAGCTTTAGTTTGTGTTTGAGTGAACAAGTGAATAATGAACAAAAATGCAACCTTTTGCACTTATATATACTTGGGCTATTTTGCAATTATTTATTTTTCACTTCCAACCCCAATAAAATCTTATTTTTATAAAGGGACCCCACGAATTTAATATGCTACCCTTTGAATAATCAATATTATTCAAGGGCCCATGTAAACTAAACTAGTTTACATTAACAACCCCATAAATTTACCCCTTTTTACCCTTTAACTATTAAAAGGTTATTTTTTGTTCATCTCATTAATCTTAACACTTTAAGATATAATAATTAAATATAATTAATTATTGCTTGACCATTTTAACCCTTAAAATGTCACAAATTGTTTCTTTATGTAACTATTACTATAGAAATCTCGTTATTACCCTCGGAAGGTGCTAGCCCTCTTCGGATAATCATTTTCTCTCTCATCATTCTCTAACTTCTCAAGGCTATTGGTGTGACCATGTAGGTCCACCGTGGATTAGCCGTGAGCCGGTTCCTTCGATGAATCCGGAAACCCGGGTCCGGAGGCCCAACGACTATGGTAAACATCTAGCAATGTGCCATAGTCCCTAAACCACGATGAAGAAATACTTCATCGAACCCATTTCATATCATACGTACCATGCGGGTAAAGTCCCTCCATTGAGATATCCTAATCAGTATGGATTCATGGAACGTCAAAATCCTAAACTCGATCTTCTACCGAATTGTCCGATCAATATGTCCTAACTTGTCATCACAAACTTACTTTTGTATGACTAATAATAGACTCGGCCGTAGATTCAGCCTTTTTGACATTTATCGATGTTCGTCAGGAACTCGAATCCGGATGGAGTCAGGTACTCCCGATCCTATATTTCCGAGTCAATGGATCCCCTCTTGACCATCGTTCGCTTCCGCATATGAACAACGCATGACCAAATAGGCTTTATTGTGCGAAACATGATTAGTCTCGTACTTATACACCGTATGAACCATATGCATCCATATCGGATCCGACTACAATGTCTCGTGTCAAAGGACTACATCGTGCAACGATATAACCAAAGCGATAAATCATTGACTACATGCTTTTTCCAAGTGATTTGTCGTTATTCGGTCACGTTCGAAAAATAGTTCACCAACCGTTAATTCATACCAATGCCCTAGTGACATGACTATCATCGTCATCCGTACTTATATCAACTCATGATATCTTTCAAGCATCCGGTATGCCTCTATAACATAGTTGCCCTTCCCAAATTTATATTGCTTCCTGCAGGAACCTTTTTCCGATAATTCATTTACCTATTAAATGAATCATCACGACAATTCATATACATACTTTATTTTAAATGCATGACTGAATAAAGGAAGCAATTTACATATATGAATTGAAGAACTCTTTCTTCTATTATTTATGATATATAGATACAAGACAAAAATACTCAAACCGACAACACGAATGGTTTCTAGGGCATACACTAATATACACTAACATTTCTTTCGGGGACGTGACGCCATCATTGGATTCGAGCGTGGGAACGGCTCGAATCAGCAGGGCCCCGGTTTTAAGAACTCGGGGTCCCCCGCCGCCCACGCAGGATGAGCACGAATGCCTAAATGACCGCGTGCGCCGATGTTGCAGGCAGAATGGAACCGTCAACATCCGCACCCCTCCAAGGAAGGAGCCACCATCCTCGCGGGAAGTTCCCGAGGGACGCGACCCTCCGATGTCTACTCGGTTCTTACCTCCGAGGAATATAATAGAATAAAGAGGCGTTCGACATTCGCGCGGAGGTGTTCCTCGACCACACCAGACTGTCACGACGCCCGGTCGATGGCCTTGCCGCGATCTCTCGAAGAGATCTTCAAGGGTGGAGGGAGGATCCCCTTTCATCCGCTTCATCGTCGGTCCCCTGGATCATTTTTGGGATCGCACTAATGCGATTGACGCCAACGCGACGTCATTCTTTGCCGCAATGTACATCGCGTCGCGAGCGGCTTGGGGAGCCAACGGCGGTCAAGCTCAAGTTGCCTACTACCTTAAGAAGAGTAAGGACAAGGACTCGATTATTTGTCTCGGCGACCTACCATTACCGCGGATACACGGTTATCCCAAAGAATGCGGGGGCCTACGAGACAAAGTTCTTCTTTTTCTTTTATAACGGCCACCCGCCGCCTTTCAGGATCCAAGTAGGTTTTTCTTTCTTGGGTTTATTATCTACTACTTTGATCCATAATAACGACTGCTTTTCTTTTGTAGTCAAATAGAAGCAGCCAAGAGCGCTTACTCCGACCGCGGAGGCTTGTATCATTAGACCGGACGAGGAGAGCCGTGATGCGAGGAAGCTTGTGACAACCGCGAACTTGCGGAAGTACGGTTTTTTCAGCGACAAGGCGTCGTTAGAACCTTCAGAAGGTAAGTTATACCGGTTCCTTTCTAGTCGTAGAATAAGTTTGTTTACTAACACTTATGTTGTGCAGAAACTATGCCTCCGAAAGAGTCTGGGCAGTCTCACCAGCCACCGTTCGTTTTTCCTCGATCGAGGAATGAGAGGGTGGCGGAAGCTGCTCGCCCCGTCCCGGCACAACCAACAGAGCTGCCGCGCCCTCAAGGCCCCAACCCGCGCAAGGAGCGACGGGCGGGCGGGAGTCACTCGCGGCCCCTCGGCCCGTCCAAAGCGTAAGGCTCCAGCTCAAAGGTCGAAGAAGAGGAAAGCAGTTCCGACGAGTCGAGAGAATCCGAGGAGGAGGAAGCCTTGAGGTCGCAACAGGACTCGAGGAGGCTGGGAAAGGAACCCGTGGGCGAGGCGATCGCGAAAGATACACTAGTGCTCGACTCACTGGGGGGGCTGCCCGAGTATCTGCAACCGATAGTCTATTCTCTGCTCGAGTGTGGACTATCGGAGTCTTATGACGAATTTGCTGATACGGGCGACGACCTTCTGACCACGTCGTTCCAACATCTTAGCAAGGTAGGCGACCTGCATTTAAGCGAGGTGAGCGAGCTATTCTTAAAACTGGTTCATTTCTGATCACATTCTTATTCGCAGGCTTTGCTTGCGATGAGGATGTCTATGGAGAAGACCCGGGTGGGGGCCGGGGGCATTGAGTCTAGCGATCGGAGGAGATCGCGAAGCTTAAGAAGAGCTTGGAGTCTCGCCGGCCGGAAGGAAGGAGGCATTCATGCGGCGAACAGGTGCCACGATGCGAAGGATGCGCCTTGCGGCCGTGGACTTCCGTAAGGCGAGCCTAGCGGCGCACGGAGGAGGTGAAGGAGCTGCAAAGGACAAATGCCAGGCTCTCCAAGAAGGTCGGGGAGAAAGACCAGGTGATTCAAACGACCTCTGATTGGGCCGAGAAGGCCGAGCAGGAAAGAGAGGCTTCCGAACAGGAGAAGCGAGCTCTCAAGGCCGAACTCCAAGAGAGCCAGGAAAAGGTCGCTTCGCTGACTGAGGAAATGCGGGTTCAGCTGGAGGAAACAGAGGAAAAGGCCGCCGACTGGGCGATCGGGGCCATTTACACATTGCGACCAATGAACCCGGGTCTGGACGTGTCCATCCTTCCACCAGGTTGGCAAGAGACCTTGCGGCTCTTGGCAGAGGAGGAGCGGAAGCGATAGCCGGCGGCGACCAGAGGGTCCGGAGCCAAGCGGGGGTTCAAGGGTTACTGAAGGATCCCCCAACCGGTTAAAGTAGTGTAATAGACCTTGCTCCATTGGAAGTGGGCTTGATTTTTTGATTGTACATAAAATGGAAATATATTTTGTTTTTTAATTACAACTTGCTTTTTCATACATATGTACTTGTTCGCCATGTTAGTTTAAATACATAGGCAACGCCATTCGTATATTACAAGTGAACAGGGTAAGCTTGGACCGTTAAGCCAACAAAATAATGCTTTACAAATACAGGAACTTAACCAAAAACGAACTAACTTATAACAAGGAATGAGTTCGGGATTACTGATAGTAGGGTCGAAGGTGCTCGGCGTTCCAAGCTCGAGGCACTTTGGAACCATTCAGCCTTTTGAGATGGTAAGTCCCTGGTCTGATTACCCTATCGACCCGATATGGACCTTCCCAGTTAGGTCCTAACACTCCTGTACTCGGTTCCCTGGTTCCGAGGAGAACTTCCTTCAATATACAAGGTCACCGACCTGGAAGTCCCTTCGCTTGACCTTTGAATCAAAAAACCTCTTTGCTAGGCTGGGCCGGGAGGGAGGACGCTATCCTTACGAAGCCCCTTCTTTGCGATGTTCTTCAACGAGGTCCAAACTTGCCCTCATAAGAGCTTCGTTTTCAACCTCATCGTACAAGTCCCTCCGAAGAGAACTAGTTCCGACCTCTACAGGGATCATCGCTTCGCAGCCATAGGCGAGCGAAAAAGGGGTTTCCGAGGTGGAGGTTCTTGGAGTTGTCCTGTACGCCCATAAGACTTCGGGGAGATCGTCGGCCCAATTTCCTTTGGGCGCCCCTGACTTGGCCTTGAGTGTGCTTGATGGTCTTGTTGACTGCTTCAACTTGGCCATTCGCTTGCGGTTTGGCGACTGAGGCAAACTTTTTATGGATGCCGAGCTCGTCGCAGAATTGCTTGAACTCTTCATTATCGAATTGCTTCCCATTATCCAAGATAAGGGTGTGAGGAATTCCGTAGTGGCACACTATGTTCTTGAAAACGAAATCTTTTAGCTTTCTGGTCGTGATCGCGGCCAGCGGCTTGGCTTCGACCCACTTTGTGAAATAGTCTATCGCAACCACGACATACTTGACCCCTCCCTTTCCAGCCGGCATGGGGCCGATAAGGTCGATCCCCCACATAGAAAATGGCCAGGGGCTAGACATAATGTCGCCTCGTGAGATGGGGCTCGCAGAATATTCGCGAACCTCTGGCACTTGTCACATTTCTTGACAAAGTTGTGTGCATCTTCTTGGATCCGGGGCCAATAATATCCCTGACGAACAACCTTGTTCGCAAGAGATCGAGCTACTGTGTGGTTACCGCAGATCCCTTCATGAATTTCCCTCATGATGTAGTCTGCTTCTTCGTTGGTTACACATCGGAGGAGAGGGGTACTGAATCCTCTCCTGTACTAGCGATCCCCGATGAGTGTGAAACGAGCAGACCTTACTCGCAGAATCCTTGCCTCGACTTTGTCGCTCGGCAAAGTCCCATCCTTGAGGTACTGGGCAATGAGGGTCATCCAGGAATCCTGTTGAACCACATTTAAGACCTGTCCGGTCGAGTTGATAGTAGGAGCATCGACGAAGCGAACAGGAATGTTATTAGGAGCCTCAGAATCTAACGATGAAGCTATCTTTGCCAAGGCGTCCGCTATAGAATTGCTCTCTCTAGGGATCTGGGCGATTTTAAAGTGCTTAAACGCCCCTAGAGAGGCCTTAGCCTCTTTTAGGTAGCGGACCATGTTCTCTTCCTTGGCTTGGTATTCCCCTAGGATTTGGTTGACGACCAAAGATAGAGTCGCCAGAATGCTGATCGCGGTTGCACCCATTTCTTTGGCAAGTCTCAACCCGGCGAGCAGGGCTTCGTACTCGGCCTCATTGTTGGTCGCTTTAAACCCAAATCGGAGGATACCGTGAATCCGAGCCCCCTCGGGGCTCACAAAGAAGACCTGCGTCGGCTCTTTTCCTGTTTGATGACCCGTTGACGTAGAGGTTCCGCGTCATGGTGTTCGAATACTTTCTTGCCCGACTTCATTAGGGTCATTGCTCGCTGGGAGATAAGAAAATTCTGAGATGAAGTCTACAACAGCCTGCCCTTTGATGGTCGACCTGGGCTTATACTTTAGGTCGAACTGGCTTAATTCCATGGCCCATTTGAGCAATTTACCCGAGACCTCTGGTTTCAAGAGGACCTGTCTGAGGGGGTAATTTGTCATTACATGGATCGTATGGGCATGGAAGTAAGGTCGCAGCTTTCTGGACGCGACCAGCAGAGCAAAAGCTAGCCGCTCCATCTCCGGGTACCGTATCTCGGCATCCGATAGACGCTTACTTGCATAATATACTGGCCATTAAGCCTTTTCCTCTTCCCGTATTAAAGCCGCAGACCACCGCCGTGTGACACTGGATGTAGACGAGCAAGGTCTCCTGTGGAAGTGGCTTAGAGAGAAGAGGTGGTTTCCCAAGATGCTCCTTTATATTCTGGAATGCCTGCTCGCATTCGGGAGTCCACTCAAATTTCTTATTGGCCTTTAGGATGTTGAAGAATGGTAAACAGCGGTCTGTTAGTCTTGATATAAAGCGACTAAGTGCCGCTATTCATCAGTTCAGACTCATGACTTGCTTTTTGCTGGTCGGGCTATCCATATCGAGCAGAGCCTGAATCTTTTCGGGGTTTACCTCTATGCCCCGCTGATTGACATGCCATTATAAGAATTAAGAAACAAGCATAGTATAAAGGCCTTAGAGATTTTATTCTTGAGAAATGTAATTTCCATTAGTAACCGAAAATGAAAGATTTTACATAACTATGACTAGCTTTAGCTTAACAAAACTTCCAACTCCAATCTACTGCATCAACTTCAAGATTAATAATTACATAAAAAACTACTAAATCAGCTAGCTTTGAGAAAGCATTTTGGATGTTGCTGCTATGAGATTTTTCAAATTACTTCAACCATGTGAAACAAGGGGAAAGTAGTAACAACTAGTTCTGCTAATTCGAATGGGGTATCAACTTCTTCAGACACGAGCAAAAGACAATATTATGATCAATGAAAAAGCACATTTGGAAAAAAGAAGAGGGAAAGAAATAACACCAGGGATGTATATCACAGAAAAAGGCACTTGGATTAAACCAGCAACCAAATGAGGCACAGGGCAGCACTTATTACCATAGTCTCTATTATTAATGAAAATCATCAATTAACAACGACAAGTATTGAGCTCATCTGAAGTTAGAACTACTGGCACCCAATTCAGCAAACTAAAAATTATCATCATATTGAATATCACAAATGAGACAATGCTAACCAAAACAACCCAATTCTTCTTCAACGTGTCATCTTCAGCTACATACCAACTAATGTAAAACTGTAAATACTATAAACATACATGCCGTTTAGGATGCCATGAAAAGGCAAATGACTGCAAAAACTTATTGATTTCCAACTAAATGTTTCACTAATCAATTCTCTAAAACAGACTCAAGAAATTTGTACAAATATCGGTGCTCTTGCAGTCTTACTTGCTACTACTAGCCGTACCCAGACGATTAAATAACAACATTGAAAGCGATATCAAAAGAATCCACGGATCTAAGTGAGCTCTAACCAATTCTTTTTCATTGCTTAAATTAATTAACCTCATTAGCAATGTCATCATCACTCTATTCTAATCACCATTATAATATGATTAACAGACACAAACACAAAGCCACTCAAAGAAAAACCAAACCAAACCAAGGCAAAATACATTTCAAATGTGTAGAAACGTACTGATGACTGACGATTAATCGAAGAGGGAGTTGAGAGAGAGGAGATGACTAGCCGACGATGATGAGTGAGGGCGGCCGTGACGGTACGATCATGAATGAATCAGGTGGATCCGCCGTCATTGATGAGTGACGATTAATCGAAGAGGGAGTTGAGGTACGAAGAAGATGGCAAAAAGGGAGATACTCAGTTAACTGATCAGAGATTGAAAGGCTTATGTTGAAGATTGAGATGCGAGAGAGATGACTGATGAGAGGAGAGGCGTAGCGCGGGATATAAGAGTCAAGAGTTAGGGTCAAGGTGTCACTTTTTTACATTTTGCAAAAACGGGTACCCGCGGGTGCCCGCGGGTTCACCCTTTTAACCCGTCAGTTATACGGGTTGGGCCGGGTACGAGTCCAAAAAAAAGGGTACAATTTATTAGACCCGTATCTATATTTTTTTACTGGTACGGGTTCACCCACCTGTCTGAACCCGCTTTTGCCGTGTCTACTATAAAAGGATTAGGGTTTCCCCTCGTTGTAACAAGAGATCGAATAAAAAGTTGAGAGCGCTGCTTTTCTTAGAAAACTAGGGTTCTTACTTTGGTCCAATTTTCTGTGTAATCTGTGGGTTTCTTGAGTGGTTTGGGTTAATCAATCAAGTGAAGAACTGTTGTGTTCTTGTTATAGGGATTTCCAGGTTAGAGGAGTCCTAGGGCAGATTACGGGTTCAGAAAGTGTTGTTCGATCTGGGTTTCTTGGAGAGTCTTTCTTTTGTAATCGTGACTGTAATCGAGTGTTCTTTAATCATAGTGCAGCGAACTCTCTTTCCAGAGTTCAACGTGGATGTAGCTTACTCAAATCGGGCAAGTGAACCACGGTAAAGATTCTGTGTTTTGTTTGTGGTTTTCTGGTTTTCTTATTTGTTTCAGTTTGCATTATAGGTTAATTGCATAACAAAAATATATTACTGTTGGAGGCAGTTAATTTTATTTATAAAAAAGAAAAAAATAATAATTAAGTCAATTATCTTATTTCATTTTATATATTTATAAAATAAAAACAAGGAGTGAATAATTTTTTTAATTATTTATTTATGTCCTGATTCTTGACTCCTGGAGGATCGACCTTGTCATCTCAGGGCTAGTCACCATCCGCTTGGTCTGCTGTAGGTTCCTTAGAGGCATGTCTCGAAGCATCTCCCTGATCGAATCCTCGGGTGGCGTCTACTGCTTCCTCATCCGCGCCCTGCGCCATGGAAAGAAGAGTTTCCCGCCAATCCTCCAGGAGGTCGGACATATCAATCTGCGGATTCTTTGGCCACAAGGCATAGATGGACTCGATCGCCCATTCAGCAGCCTTTGCTTGGATCTCATCTGCTTGGTTCTGCATCTTTTCAGTCAGCCAAGTAACTTTTCCCTGACTCGCTTGGAGTTCGGCCTCAAGAGCCTGCCTTTACTTCTCTAAGACATCCCTCTCCTACTTTGCTTGCAAGGCCCACTGAGAGGTCGTTTTGAGCTCCTGATCTTTCTCGCCGACTTCCTTAGAGAGCTTGGCTATAGTTCTCTAGAGTTCCTTTATCTCCTCCCCATGAAAAAGAAATTGTTGTTTTAATATTTTATGATTAAAAAATAAAAATAAAAATAAAAAAGGAAGGTTATTTTAAATATTTATTGATAAGAAATAAAATATTAACAACACTTTTAACTATGTCCTATAATAAATAAATAAAAAATAGAATTTTTATTTAATTATTCATTTACAAAAAGAAAAAATGAATGGCTAGTTAATTATTCATTTATATATAGAAAAACATTGGTTATTTTAGTAATTTATTTATTAAAAATCAAAAGTAAATGTTTTTGGTTGTTTTAATTAATTTTTCCATAAAACATAAGAGAAATAGAAAAATATTTGTTACTTTAATTATTTTAAAAAAAAAAAGATTATTAATTAGGTATCAATTCCTGTTAAAATTGGATTCTATTCAAATTATGTGCCACTCTTCCAAAATGAAAAATTTAACAACAAAAAAGTGTCACACAATTTTATCAAGAAATTGACTATCGTTTAACAGTAACTATATTAATGTGATTAACTTTTTTCTCCAATAATATTTCTGAAAATAATAATTAATTCTTATTAATATATTAAAATATTAAAATATCAATTATCTTTAATTAACATTTTAGGGATTTTCTCGACTGCTTGATATTTTAGAAATAACAAAATCCTCCAACTATAGTGTAAAGTTAAAATCTATGACATGATAGGTTAATGAATATTTACTTAATTTCCCCATACCATGTATTTTTATACCAAAAAATTTATAGTAAAGGGATCTTGTTATTAATCCAACATTTTATTATATTAATATGTAATTTTAAAACTTTGTAAATTACATTGTCTTTTATATCTTTACTGTATCTTTCAAATTTCAAATTATCATTTTTATTTATTACGTCAAATTTTATCACTCTTCTATTTGTCATTATATTTTTCTTGAATATTTTGAATTATTATCATCATTATTTTCAAATTATTTTTTTGTTCATCCCTAGTTGAATACATGGACACGCCTCAAGTTACCAATATTAACAATCTTGCCACTAAAAATTAAATAAAACCTATTACTTAATGATGTTTATTTGTCTTTCTAAGCTCAAGATCCAACAAATATTTATCCGGACATCATGGCTAACTCATCACACAACATGATCGGCAGCTTATTGCATGATAAACGAAAAATCATAATAAACTTTTTTTTCATGTCATAATTAAGCAACATGTAAGTCCAGATAGTATATCATCAAAATTTAATCATGCCAACAGATCATTTTTCTTTGGAACCTAAGTGAAAAATTAATCGTGGTACTTAAAATCTGAAAAACAGAGTTTAAATAGAGACTCTTGACGTAACTCAAGCTAACTCAAGCTCGAAGAGTCGTCTGATTCTTCTTGGAGCAAAAGAGGAACGATGAAGTTATCGCCATCTTCTTCTTCTCTTCTTCCAATGGGCGGCGGTGGCGGCTGCTGCAGATTGATGCTAGTTAAAACAAAGGCAGGAATGGCTTGAAGATAGTCATGATAAAACCATAGCCATAACTGTTTCACAATCTCTACCAGCTTTGGAAACCAAGGACAAATGGCTATGCAAATTAAGTAAGCGATGAAGAAGAGTAAGGGACGAAGGAGGAGTGAGGCAAGTGATGCCAGAGCCAATGGCCCTGAGAAGTCGCCGAACTTGAAAACAGGTGGGTATGTCAAAACATGTATATGGAGTTTGATGGAGGTGAGTAGAAAGAAGAGAGTGGCAAAGAGGAGATAAAGTAAGGCCAGGATGAACAAGAAGAAGTGATTATCATCGTCGTCTTCTTTGTGAAATAGATCAATGTAAGCTAATTGGTTTGTTGAAGGAGAGTTGTTGTAGATTAAAATAAGGAGAAGATTGAGGAAAGGTGGAAGAAGAAAGCGTAAATCGATTTTCCAGTTCATGGTTATGGCTCAAAAAGTTTGGTGTTGTGAAGTGAATGGACTGCAGATTGTGGTTCACCGTTCACCTTTTATAGACAAAAAGCCTGATGGGAAAACCACCGGAGAATAATGTAAAGTGAAGTCTAAAGTGAAACACGAAAACCACCGTTGAATAGCATTACCTGAAGTTTCCGTGGAATGTGCCACAGGTACTGTAGGAACAAATCATAATCAGTCTAACCATTATAACTGTGCTCTTATATAAAATATCATTCTAATATTCTATTAATAATATTAATTTCTAAAATAATTACACATTACTATGAATAAATATTCTATCAAGTGGCTGTCAGTCCGATTCTCCGTAAGTATTCAGTTGATTTTATATTGCTACTCATCACATGTTCAGGCCACACTTCCTCATTTTTTTTTCTGCTAAAACTTCAAAATTGTTCATTAGAATCTTTGATTAATTGCCCCTTGTCATTTATTTTTATACCAAATAATTAACAGTAAAGGGATTTTTGTTATTTGAGGATTTTGTTATTTAGTTATACCTAAAGGGGATTTTGTTATCAACCAAACATTGTATTAGATTAATACTCTGTAAACTACATTGTTTTTGATATCTTTACTACGTCACTCAAATTTCAAGTTATCATTTTTATTTTTTACGTCAAATCTTATATTTTTATTGAATAATTTGAATTATTGTCACCACTATTTTCTTTTGTTTAATAATTATATATTTGTTAATAGATATCTTTTAATTTTTAGTCCCTCAAATAAATATATAATGTATGACTCTAATTCACCAACGTTTTCCGATCTCTAGAGGAAATTAGATTCATACATTATATAGTTTGACTTAAGAGCTTCTTCTGTATTCAAATTGAAAATGGAAATTATCAATTATAGAATGTTTATATTGACAAACTGGTTGTGCGCGGTGTTTAGGACAATGTTTCAAAATACGTAGTATTGGTCTTATCATTTTAAAATACTACTCTGTTAATCTTTTGACTCGACAAACGGTTAATTGATTATTAAAATATATTAAAATGATAAAAGAATATCCTCTTTTAAAGTTAATAAAATTTAATTAAATACTTGATATTAAAAGATTAACAGAGTAGTATGGTCGGAATGGCCAAATAAAAATAAAATATAATACGAGCTTGTATCAGCTGTGCCTGTGATGTTAGAATGAGCAGAAGAATATATAATATAAAAATGAGAAAATTGAATGGTACTGTCACTGCTATATTTGCTGGTTACTCCTTTTCTTTTCTTTTGTTTTTTTTCATTGAAACAAATAAAAAAACTAAAACCAGCAGCCCCAGCTGCATCAAAATCCATTGTGTGAAACAATCTGGAAAAACAGCCAAATTTGCTCTTCACAGTTCACATCGCAATATCCCATTTAAGGAGAATAATATGCAATCACAGGAAGATTAATATTGCTCAACAACCGAATGACTAAGCCTTTTTCTGCGCGCTTGACGGCGCGTGATTGGAGCAGCAGAAATCCTTTTTATTTTTTTCTCTCTTAAACAATCTAATATATAGAGTTTACATGGATATGATACAAAATTGACATGAAAAAAAGGAAAAAGAAGATGGAAATGGTAAAGAAGCGCGTGGCGTGGAGAGTTAAATGGAAATGGGGAAAAGCACAGGAAATCCATTAGCTTTACTGTACGAGGATGGCTGTAGTCAACACCCTCCTTCCAGACAAAAAGTGGGCAGTGGGTCTGGGTTAAGCTTGAAAGTTGCAATATTCCAGGAATGATGAGCAAATTCTAAATAGTAGTAGATAAAATCCAAATTATTGTCTGAATATTTATATTTAATTGATTAAAATTAAATAATAAATAAATGCACGTGTCATCCTCTATATTTTTTTCTCTCTCTTAAACAATCTAATAAATAGAGTTTACATGGATATGATACAAAATTGACATGAAAAAAAGGAAAAAGAAGATGGAAATGGTAAAGAAGCGCGTGGTGTGGAGAGTTAAATGGAAATGGGGAAAAGCACAGCAAATCGGTTAGCTTTACTGCACGAGGATGGCTGTAGTCAGCACCCTCCTTCCAGTCAAAAAGTGGGCAGTGGGTCTGGGTTAAGCTTGAAGTTGAAGGTTGAAATATTCCAGGAATGATAAGCAAATTCAGAAATTCTAAATAGTAGTAGATAAAATCCAAATTATTGTCTGAATATTTATATTTAATTGATTAAAATTAAATAATAAATAAATGCACGTGTCATCCTCTATATTTTTTTCTTTCTCTTAAACAATCTAATAAATAGAGTTTACATGGATATGAATGGGTGAGCACGGGTAGAACCGGAACCGGGGGTAAGAACCGGAACCGGAACCGGAATCGGAACCTACCCAAAACCTGCACGGTGCGGGTAGGTTTCGGTTTTAATTTTTTGGAACCGCTACTGTGCAGTTCCGGTTCCGGTTCTTGCATGTCGAGGAACCTGGAACTGCAACTAACCTATAAAAAAGGTACCTGCTTTTGGAACCTGTTTGGAACCTGTTTTGGAACCTGTTTGGAACCTGTTTGGAACCTGTTTTGGAACCTATTTGGAACCTGCTTTGAAACCTGTTTTGGAACCTGTTTTGGAATATATTTTTGGAACCTGTTTAGAATCTATTTTGGAACCTGGACTATAATGAAATATTTGTGAAATGTAAATAATGGGGGAGTTTCTATTATTTTACATATAAAAAAAATTAAAATAGAAAAAGTTAAATTTTTAGAATAACCTAATTAAATAAATATACGAATACAATTATACTTATTACATATAAATTACACCATATTAAAAGCTTTAATATATTATAATACATTAATATTAAAGTTTTGATCAATTAAGTGAATAATTGGAATTATAATCCAATTAAAAGTGTTTTACATTTTTAATGTTATTAAAAGAATTATTTTTGAATAAAATAGTATATTTGATTGAGTAATAATATATTTAGTTATTTACTTCAATTATCAAGTTCTAAGTATATCTATAATAAATTAGTAATTAATTAATTATATATGATAAATTGATAAACATTAATAAATTTAATTACTAGTTAAATATCATACTTAATCAATTATAACATTACATTATAGTTAAATGATTACTTAATTAATTATAATTTTATAACATTACTTAATTGATTTATAGTATAATTAATTATAGTATTACATTAATTGATTACTACTTAATTAATTGACTTATAAATTATAACATAATTAAATAGTTAATTAATTGACTTATAATTATAAATTTAATTAATTATAGCATTACGTTATAAATTTATAGTATAATTACTTAATCAATTATAACATTTTATTATAAACATTAGTACAAACTTAATTAAATGATTAAAAATTTAATTAATTATAATATTACATTAAAAAATTTATAGTATGATTACTTAATAGTTAATTCACTATAACATTACATTATAGTATGATTATATAATTAATTATAACATTACATAATTAAATAATTACTTAATTGATTATGTCATTATATTATAAATATTAGCAATTACTAATTTACTACATAAACATTAGCATAATACTTAATTAAATGATAAGAAATTTAATTAATTATAACATTACCTTATAAACATTTCATTATAAACATTAATTAAGCATTACATTATAGTTAAATAATTACTCAATTAAATTATAATATTATTATATTACATTATATATTATGATCACTGACTTAATTATAGCATTATATAGTTAAATGATTACATAATTACTTAATTAGTTATGAATTCATAACATTACATTATAAACATTAGTAATTTACTAATTTACTATATTATTACATTACTTAATTAAACGATTAAAAATTTAATTAATTATAACATTACCTTATATATTTATAATATGATTACTTAATCAATTATAACATTCCATTATAAACATTAGTATATTAATCAAATGATTTGAAATTTAATTAATTATAATATTAAATTATAGATTTATAGTATGATTACTTAATTCATTATAACATTACATTATACTATTATAGTATGATCATATAATTAATATAACATTATATAATTAAATGATTACTTAATTGATTATGAGTTATGATATTATGTTTTAAACATTAGTAATTAGTAATTTACTACATAAACATTAGCACAATACTTAATTAAATGATAAAAAATTAAATTAATTATAACATTACCTTATAAACATTTCATTATAAACATTATATTATAGTTAAATAATTACTCAATTAAATTATAATATTATTATATTACATTATATATTATGATCACTTACTTAATTATAGCATTATATAGTTAAATGATTACATAATTACTTAATTAGTTATGAATTCATAACATTACATTATAAACATTAGTAACATTAGTAATTTACTATATTATTACATTACTTAATTAAACGATTAAAAATTTAATTAATTATAACATTATCTTATATATTTATAATATGATTACTTAATCAATTATAACATTCCATTATAAACATTAGTATATTAATCAAATGATTTGAAATTTAATTAATTATAATATTAAATTATAGATTTATAGTATAATTACTTAATTCATTATAACATTACATTATACTATTATAGTATGATCATATAATTAATATAACATTATATAATTAAATGATTACTTAATTGATTATGAGTTATGATATTATGTTTTAAACATTAGTAATTACTAATTTACTACATAAACATTAGCACAATATTTAATTAAATGATAAGAAATTTAATTAATTATAATATTACCTTATAAACATTAATTAAACATTACATTATAGTTAAATAATTACTCAATTAAATTATAATATTATTATATTACATTATATATTATGATCACTTACTTAATTATAACATTACATAGTTAAATGATTACATAATTACTTAATTAGTTATGAATTTATAACATTAAATTATAAACATTAGTAATTTACTAATTTACTATATTATTACATTACTTAATTAAACGATTAAAAATTTAATTAATTATAACATTACCTTATATATTTATAATATGATTACTTAATCAATTATAACATTCCATTATAAACATTAGTATATTAATCAAATGATTTGAAATTTAATTAATTATAATATTAAATTATAGATTTATAGTATGATTACTTAATTCATTATAACATTACATTATACTATTATAGTATGATCATATAATTAATATAACATTACATAATTAAATGATTACTTAATTGATTATGAGTTATGATATTATATTTTAAACATTAGTAATTACTAATTTACTACATAAACATTAGCACAATATTTAATTAAATGATAAGAAATTTAATTAATTATAACATTAGCTTATAAATATTTCATTATAAACATTAATTAAGCATTATATTATAGCTAAATAATTACTCAATTAAATTATAATATTATTATATTACATTATATTATGATCACTTACTTAATTATAGCATTATATAGTTAAATGATTACATAATTACTTAATTAGTTATGAATTTATAACATTACATTATAAATATTAGTAATTTACTATACTATTACATTACTTAATTAAACGATTAAAAATTTAATTAATTATAACATTATTTTATATATTTGTAATATAATTACTTAATCAATTATAACATTCCATTATAAACATTAGTATATTAATTAAATGATTTGAAATTTAATTAATTATAATATTAAATTATAGATTTATAATATGATTACTTAATTCATTATAACATTACATTATATTATTATAGTATGATCATATAATTAATATAATATTACATAATTAAATGATTACTTAATTGATTATGACATTATATTATAAACATTAGTAATTTACTAATTTACATAATACTTAATCAAATTATTATAATTTTATTAATTATAACATTATATTATAAATTTATGGTATGATTATTTAATTAATTATAACATTCTATTATAAACAATATTACAATACTTAATTAAATGATTAACAATTTAATTAATTATAATATTACATTATAATTAAATAGTATATTATTTAATTAATTATAATATTACAATTTACATTGTAGTATGATCACTTAATTAATTATAACATTACAATTTACATTGTAGTATGATCACTTATTTAATTATAACATTACTAGTTTCTAATATTAAATTTACTAAATTATATTTGGTATATTATAAATACCCAATTGACCAATTATAACATTAAATTAATAAATTTAACCCTAAATGATTTTGGTGAAGTTATTTTATGTGAATTGTGATGAATAATTGTTTGTGTTTTGGTTTTGATTGACGAATTTTATGTGAATTGTGATGAGTTGATTGAATTCAAGTGTTGCTTAGAGATTACAGGTTATGAGTTACATTAGACACAGATGAATGAATAATGAAAATTTGTTAGGGTTGTATTTGTAAACTTATAAGGTGTTTTTGTTATTTTTTAAACTAATAAAGGGGTAATTGATTTTTTACAGGGTACCTTGGAAAGGAATCGGAACCTGCATTTTAGGTTCCGGTTCCTTGAATTGAAGAACTGTCTGTGCTTGGCAGGTTCCGGTTCCTTTTTTTGGGAACCTGCACTGTGCGGTTCCGGTTCTGATTCCCCCAGAAAATACAGGGTATCCGAAATCGCTCACCCCTAGATATGATACAAAATTGACATGAAAAAAAGGAAAAAGAAGATGGAAATGGTAAAGAAGCGCGTGGTGTGGAGAGTTAAATGGAAATGGGGAAAAGCACAGAAAATCCATTAGCTTTACTGTACGAGGATGGCTGTAGTCAACACCCTCCTTCCAGACAAAAAGTGGGCAGTGGGTCTGGGTTAAGCTTGAAAGTTGAAATATTCCAGGAATGATAAGCAAATTCAGAAATTCTAAATAGTAGTAGATAAAATCCAAATTATTGTCTGAATATTTATATTTAATTGATTAAAATTAAATAATAAATAAATGCACCTGTCATCCTCTATATTTTTTTCTTTCTCTTAAACAATCTAATATATAGAGTTTACATGGATACGATACAAAATTGATATGAAAAAAAAGGAAAAAGAAGATGGAAATGGTAAAGAAGCGCGTGGTGTGGAGAGTTAAATGGAAATGGGGAAAAGCACAGGAAATCCATTAGCTTTACTGTACGAGGATGGCTGTAGTCAACACCCTCCTTCCAGACAAAAAGTGGGCAGTGGGTCTGGGTTAAGCTTGAAAGTTGAAATATTCCAGGAATGATAAGCAAATTCAGAAATTCTAAATAGTAGTAGATAAAATCCAAATTATTGTCTGAATATTTATATTTAATTGATTAAAATTAAATAATAAATAAATGCACCTGTCATCCTCTATATTTTTTTCTTTCTCTTAAACAATCTAATATATAGAGTTTACATGGATACGATACAAAATTGATATGCAAAAAAAGGAAAAAGAAGATGGAAATGGTAAAGAAGCGCGTGGTGTGGAGAGTTAAATGGAAATGGGGAAAAGCACAGGAAATCCATTAGCTTTACTGTAAGAGGATGGCTGTAGTCAACACCCTCCTTCCAGACAAAAAGTGGCAGTGGGTCTGGGTTAAGCTTGAAAGTTGAAATATTCCAGGAATGATGAGCAAATTCTAAATGGTAGTAGATAAAATCAAAATTATCGTCTGAATATTTATATTTAATTGATTAAAATTAAATAATAAATAAATGCACGTGTCATCCTCTATAATACAATTCTCTTCTGCGTCACGCTACATCACTGCATGGCCTCAAATGTAAGTTTACATTCAAATGTAGGCGGTTGAAGTAATATTACACTTGAGGCCAAGGCGGTTGAAGTAATGTAGGCTAATTTCTTTTTCTATAAATTTGGTGAATAACATTTAACTCAATCTACACCCCATAACCATAGCGATGAATTGGAAAATCGATTTGCACTTTCTTCTTCCACCTCTCCTCAACCTTCTTATTTTACTATGCAACAACTCTCATTCTTCAATCCAATTAGCTTACATTGATTTATTTCACAAAGAGGATGACGACGACAATGATCAATTCTTTTTATTCATCTTGGTCTTGCTCTCTGATCTCCTCCCTTTGCTTTCATTAATATCTCCCTCTAATTAACACATTAAGTAATTTATTTATATACTATAAGATGTGTTCGTGTTTGCAATAATTAATGTTATGCGATTGAGTTCCCTTACATTAGTGCCAAATAGAATCACCATAATTCTGCAAATAAAAAAAATCATAAAATAATTAATTTTTGATATATTTCTTGAATATTACAAAACCGGTCACTAATGAAACCTTTAATAATAGAATAATATTTCCATTACATGAAGTATTATCATTATTTATTATCAATAATTGTCGAACATTAAGCGTTATTGAGCATTAATAAGCTCCAATAATAAAATATATTTTGAATTTGCAATTGCAATTAATTATGTTGACGATCTCTATTATTAATGAATTAATGAATTATGAGTCATATTAATTTTATTGTCAAATATAAATAAAATATATTATATTACTAGACATTTTAATTTAGTTATCTATAAATTAAATATTCAACTATTAGCATAATCTAATCAATCAACAAGTGTTACAAGTCTATTATAAGACCAAGTTTAGTTTTACATAAAAATTGAAACTATTAAATGTATGAAATTACAAGTTTGGTCTATTGAGGGAAAATTCCCCACAAGGATTAATACCTGCAAATCCCCGACCTCTAGGGTGGGGATGGGGTGCGGACGGGGATCATCCCATCCCTGTCTCAGGGATGAGGCAGGGACGGGTGACCCACAATGGGTCGAGGACAGGGCCGAGTACCCCATTCCCCGACTCCGATTGGACCTGCCCCACGCCCATCTCTATTTAGAAATGACATTACAATAATCCAAGTTGCATTTGTGTTGTATGACATTGAAATAAAATACCTTTGATTTATAATCAGTTGTGTGAAATAAAGATTTTGGTTTATAGGTATAAAAAACGATAATTACCGATTTTCCATTTTTTATCCCTTATAAAATTTATAATCAAACAATTTTATATTGAATTTTTCACAAAAAGAAAAAAATATTCCCAAATAGGAGGGAGAATCAGTAATTTATAATCAAATGATTAATAGAGTGGTCGGAAACGGTGAATAAAGTCGGCAAGTAAAAGTATGAGTTTTGTAAAGGAGGTTGTGAGGAATCCAACAGTGATCTTGGAAATACTTTTGGACTTCAGAATCAACCGAAACCAAAAACCGTTGGCTTGAACATTGCTAACGTTAGTCATTGTTTGCTAAAATAAGTCCATCTTCTACCAAAGAAAATGTCGGCATACTTTAATGTGCTAACGTGCATCGCATTATAGTGAAAAGTTGAGAATCTGTTAAAATAAAAGAAACGACGTTACTTTAAAGGTGGGAATTTGAAATAAATGGAACAAGGAGTATCAACTTAAGATTTTACTAAACCTCTAGTCGGAATATCTCGTTTGCTCTAAATATATAATACATTGTATATACATCCACTGACTGCACATTACGCTCATAGCAAATCTGAATGAAGCTCAATTTTTATCTGACCCAAATCAGATTACATATTGTTTTTCATATCTAAACACATATTTGTTCTTAAATTAAATAGATAAATGGCACTGTGTTTTCTTCTTCTTCTTCATTAAACTGCAATAACATATGATTATCTTGATGCTCTGATTACAAATGGCCAAAGATAATTGGTAAAAATCAGGATGTTAGTTAAGTTTCAACAGCCTTAGTGATCAATGGTTTTCACCATTGTTCAAGTTTAATTAGTTTTTACAGCCAGAAATAGAATAGAAATAATCTCCGGAAGGAATGCCATCAACTTCTAGCTTAACTTTCAATCGATGTCAACCAATTTCTTAAATGCCTTGACATGTTCAAGCCTCTTGCTTTGAGCCTCAGTTCGTGCATTCGACGCTGTTAAACTCTGATAAAGATTCTTATGGTGCTTTAAGAACTCGCTTTTATACATCCATTTGTCTATGTACGTGTTATGCCCTTTCATGTAATTGATGACCTCCATCACTCTCTCAAACTAACCACCTTTAAGAAAGTTCAACAGCATGATCTCAAAGAGACCTGTGTTCACTGCTAAATTGCCAGTCGCCATGTTCCTTTTAATGTCACCCCATAAGATTGTAATATCGCGATAAATTTCCAAAGAAGAGTACCCGTATGCCAAATAAGCAAAGGTTTGCACGGTTGGTTGGATATTCATTGCCTGCATTCTTCCGTATATCTTCAAAGCATCGTCTATCATTTTGCCTTTGCAGAAAAAGAAGATAGAAGAGTTTAACTCGTAGACTGTAGAAGGAACTGCCTTTTCCTTCTCTCTCATTTCTCGAATTAAAGACTGAGCTAGACGTGATCTATTGATGGATTTGTGCTTGAGATTCCTATGTCATCAGATAAATTTACAGCCAAACCAGCCTTCTTCATTTGCTTTAACAGTGCCTCGGCCTCCCTAGACATTTTTGTTTGTAATAAGCTCTTAGGAGCGACATGTATGTAGTAAAGAGCATGGGATAACCAGCTGATTCCATGTCATCCAGGATGTCGTGAGCAGTCTCCGGCAAACCTGCTTGAATAAAAGCATCAATCACATCAGAACACAGAGCGAATCCCTCCAATGAATTATTTTCCTTCTGAATGCTTAACAAGAGCTTTGACAGCCCACTAATCTTCCCGTATCTCTTGTATCCATTAATGAGCTTGGCCAGAGCCCTGTTACCGAGCAGAAGTTGTAAGAAGCTGGTGTGGCAGCAAGCACGAGGAGGCAACTAAGTTACCAAAGAGTGCAGCAGAGGCAAGAGAAGCAACCTAAGTTGCTGAGTATGCCGAACAAGAGAGAAGAGAAAGAGAATAATTTTTGCATATTACTTTTCATGTACAGAAGTCACAATTTATACAATTGTGAATGTAATGTGTAAGGAAACCAAATAAAGGAAAATGAATGTAGATCAATACATACAAGGTAATTACCTAAACTACATATTTGGAGATTACTGGATATCTTCTAAATATGGTATATACAGTCATTCACATGTCAACACTCCCCCTCAAGCTCGTGGTCTATAAATGTCAAAAACTCCAAACTTGCTCAATAAATGTGAATGTTGTCTCTGACACAGTGGTTTTGTGAATATGTCGGCTGGCTGATCTGAGGTTCGAATGTGCTCTGTTTTAATCATACCTTCCTGTATCTTGTCTCTGATAAAGTAGCAATTAATTTCTATGTGCTTGGTTCTTTCATGGAAGACTAGATTGGCTGCAATACCATTTGCCACTTTGTTGTCACAATAGAGCTTAACTGGTGTTTCCACTTGAAGATTCAAGTCCTGTAATAATCCAAGAATCCATGTGACTTCACATGTGGTCTTGGCCATGGCTCTGTACTCGGCTTCTGTTGATGAAAGTGATACAGTGGATTGCTTCTTTGTTTTCCATGAAATGAGGAATTCTCCAAGTTTAATACGGAAACCAGTGAGGGATCTTCTTGTCATTGGGCATGAACCCTAATCTGAGTCGCAGTATGCAGTGATGTTGAGGTCTCCTTTCCTTGGTAAAAGAAGTCCCAGCCTTGGACATCCTTTCAAATATTTCAGTACCTTCACTGCTGCATCCATGTGGGATTGCTTTGGGGCATGCATGAATTGGCTGAGGATTTGTACTGCATAGCTGATATCTGGTCAAGTCATGGTAAGATAAATGAGCCTTCTGACAAGCCGTTGATAGCTGGAACTATCTTCTAATAATGGATCAATCTTAGGGTTTTGGCTTTTCTCATCATATTCTTGTGTGGTCAGCTTAACATTTTGTTCTACGGGAATGACGCTTGCTTTGCATGCAGTTAGTCCTAAGTCTGCAATGAGTTCAAGTACATATTTCCGTTGGCTGAGGGATATTCCTTCTGAGGAACGAGCAATCTTAATACCCAGAAAATATTTTGGTGTCCCTAAATCTTTAATGTGAAATGTACTGTGAAGATACTCTTTAAATTCTGTGATTGCTTTCTCGTCATTTCTTGTAATGAGAATGTCATCCACATAAACTATGAGACTGATGAAAGACTTACCCTGTTGTCTGGAAAATAAGGCATAATCATGTTTGGATTGGCTGAATCCAATGGCTGTGAGAGCTTCTGTGAATTTTGTATTCCACTGTCGTGATGCTTGTTTTAGCCCATATAAAGATTTCTGTAATCGACATATAAGATTCTCCCCCTAATTGTGAAGACCGGGAGGAATATCCATATAAATCTTTTCATCAAGATCCCCATGAAGGAAGGCATTATGGACGTCCATCTGATGAAGTGGCCAATCATGGTGAGAAGCGACAGAAAGGAATGTACGGATAGTGACATGTTTGGCTACTAGGGAGAATGTTTCCTGATAGTCAAATCCTTCCTGTTGAGTGAAGCCTTTGGCAACCAGACGAGCTTTATACCTTTCGATGGAACCATCAGCATGATATTTTATCTTGTAGACCCACTTACAACCAATCGGTTTCCTATGTGAAGGTCGGGAAACAAGGTCCCATGTGTGGTTGCTAACTAGAGCATTTAATTCTGTCTCCATGGCCTGACACCAATAAGCATCTGGACAGCATCAGAAAAGGTGGCTAGTTCTCGATTAGCAGAAATATTGCTCATACAAAATCTGTGTCCAGGAGATAAGCGATCAAAATTGACATAATTGGATATGGGATAGGCAGTACCATTCACAGTGGAGCAAATGTAATCAGCTGTCCAGACAGGTGGCCAGGTAGTTCTGGAAGACCGGCGTAAAGGAGCAGTAGCTAGTGAAGGAGTAGGAAGGGCCATATCTGTAGATGAGGGAGTATCCTGGGAATGATCCGTGGTGAGGGGAGAGGTTGGAGCTGGATCAGTAACCGTGGAGTCAGGGTCCAAAGCAGTAGTATGATCATATTGTAGCTGAGTAAATGGAACGGGAACCATAGTGATGGGAGATTCTGACTGATAATCCAGTAAGGGAGGAGCCGATGGAGCGATTCAGTGTCAGTTGCCGAGAAGGGAAAGACACTCTCATGAAAGACAACATCTCTGCTAACAAAGAATTTGTTAAGTTGAGGATCATAAAGGCGATATTCTTTTTGCAGCATAGGATAGCCCATGAAAACACATTTCCTGGCATGAGGAGCAAACTTGTCACGGGAACCCACGATTGTGGAATAACATAAACAACCAAAAACACGTAAGTGAGAGTTATCAGGTATCTTTCCAAACAGTAATTCAAAAGGAGTTTTACTTCCAATAACCCGTGAAGGCATGCGATTAGTGAGATAGGTAGCAGTAATTACACATTCGCCCCAAAATTTGGCAGGGATATTGGCTTGGTGTTTGAGGGCTCGAGCTACTTCTAAGAGATGACGGTGTTTTCGTTCAACAATCCCATTTTGTTGAAGAGTATAAGTGCAGGAACTCTCGTGGAGAATCCCGTGGGAGAGGAACAAGGAAGAGCATTGCTGGTTAAAAAATTCTAAAGCATTATCAGTCCTAACCTGTTGAACCCGTGTTTGGAATTGTGTTTGGACCATGGATAGAAAGTTGAGAATATGGGAAAAGGCTTGAGCTTTGGATTACATTAAGAATATCCAGGTTCCGCGAGAAAAATCATCTACGACGATAAGAAAATACCTGGATCCATCATGATTAGGGACAGAGTATGGGCCCCAGATATTGAGATGGATTAGGGCAAAAAGGTGGTCAGTGGAGGATGTGCTAATGGGAAAACTCGTCCGTGGCTGTTTAGCAATGGGACAAATTGGACAATGAGAGTGAGGTATAGATGCGTTGTGACCCATTCTTTGATGTAAAATCAGATATTTATTATTAAAATTGGCATTACAATAATATTTAGTACTACGAAAAGAAAATGGCTCCCAGTAGTAAAGTCCCTGGTGGGCTTTACCCAAGCCCATCTGTTTGCCAGTCAAAGGGTCCTGAAAGGTACACATATCCGGAAGGAATCGCAGTATGCAATTATTATCAATGCAAAATTTAGAGACAGAGATGAGATTAAAATTAAAAGCAGGAACCAAAAGGACATTTCGGAGAGTGATGCTGTCATTAAGTTGGACTATCCCTGTGTGGGTTGCATTGGCAATATTGCCATTTGCCATTCGAACAGATAATTGTGTAACAATGTTTGTGTGTGATTGGAAATATTTAGGGTCACAAATTATGTGATCACTAGCACCTGAATCAATAATCCATAAATCACGGGAAATTAAATTACTGAAACAAAAAGATGTACCTGCATAACTTGCGGAAGCATTGTTTGTTGGGAGTTGATGCAACATCTGGATGAGTTGAGTGATTTGTTCAGGTTTGAGCAAGGAGGATGGGGTCTCAGATCCAGAAGTGGTAGTGACAGTCACATTATTAGCAGTCGGAGGGCCTGTTCTATTTTTAGGGTAACCATGTAATTTCCAACATCTATCCCGATTGTGATTCCGCCTTTTGCAATAGTCACAATACATTTTTTTACTCGATCGGGATGATCCAGAACCATTGGATCCATATTGAGAATTGAAAAATATGGGCCATTAGATGAATTACTAAAGGGTTGACCGGTTTGATTGTTGACCTGGTTGACTACTTGTGGGCCGCCAGATTTCTGGATTGAATCGTGGTCGTTCACGGCTTTATATAAAAGAGCCTGTTCATTCTCATTTGCAAACCCTAGCCGCATGCCTTCCACCATTCTTGTCTCTCTCGAGCAAGGCCATAGAATCACCTAACTTGGGTGATTCCATGGCGGCAAGGCCTTGGCTTTCGTCTTGGACAGCAAGCTGGTAAGCCCGGTGAAGGGAAGGCGGCGAGGTTGCGGCCAACATCTGGGTGCGAAAGGCTAAAATTTTTTCGTTTAATCCAAGAAGAAAATGGATTAAACGATCCTGTTCTTTGATTTGTTGGTATTGGTGCAGGGTTCCGATGGTCCATGGAGAGGATCTGTGACGGCATCGAGCTCATTCCATAGGGCTGAAAGGCGATTGTAGTAGGCCGTAACAGTTTGATTTTGCTGTTTAACATCGGCAAGATTTTGCCGTAAAGTGAAAAGTTTGGCTAGATCCAACTGGCCGTACATTTCTTTGATGAATCACTAGAGTTCCTCGGCGATGTCTGTTGGGGGTAAACCGGCGGCAATCTCCTGGGTCAGGGAGTTGCCGATCCACGAGCGGACTAACATGTTGCAACGGGTCCAAAATTTGTGTTGATGTGGATCTTCCGGTGGTGTGACAGTGCCATCAATAAATTCGTCTTTATCTTTTACGATTAATGCCCGCCGAAAATCGTAAGCCCAGGTCGCGTAATTGTCTGTGCCAGTGAGAATGTGTTTGACTAGAACAAGTTCTGGTCCATCAGATAGGGAGGAATACAGGGGGTCACCAGGCTCCAGCCGACGAGATGGAGGCTGGAAAATCTGGAATTGATAAGGAAACGGGTTCAAGCCAGTTTGACCTGAAAACCCGAAAGGAAAAGTGTTCGGGTCGGGGTTGGGGTTGGGGTTTGGGTTGGGGTCTCTATTTGGGTCCATTTGTGTGTGTGTGTGTGTGTGTTGGCTTGGTTGTTTGCTGGATCAGACCCAATTGGGTTTGTTTGGTTTGTAGCCATTTGGTTTGGAGGACTAACTTTGAATTTGTATTGCAGGAAAAAAAAACGAATTATTAGTGCATAATAGGGAAAATGGCTGGCAGGACAACCTGCTCTGATAACATGTAAAAAGCTGGTCTGGCAGCAAGCACGAGGAGGCAACTAAGTTACTAAAGAGTGCAAGAGAGGCAAGAGAAGCAACCTAAGTTGCTGAGTATGCTGAACAAGAGAGAAGAGAAAGAGAATAATTTTTGTATATTACTTTTCATGTACAGAAGTCACAATTTACACAATTGTGAATATAATGTATAAGGAAACCAAATAAAGGAAAATGAATGTAGATCAATACATACAAGGTAATTACCTAAACTACATATTTGGAGATTACTAGAAATCTTCCAAATATGGTATGTACAGTCATTCACATGTCAATAGAAGTTTCCCATTTTTGAAGAGAACAAGCTCCTGTTTACCTTCTATTTTGAGGATGGAATCCTTCTTTAATAGCTCAGGCATAATCTGTATCTTCAATCCGTTCCTCAGATTGGGAGAACCTATCAGAGCAACTGAACACGGCAAGGTTTTTGACAGCCTTTCATCAGTTTTTGATCAAGAAGAGAGTCTCGATATCTATTCATATCCAATACAAGCTCAGAAGCTGCATCATATCATCGAACTTAAAATACAAGCTCAAAAGACTATCATAAAATTGCCTGTAATGTTGTAGAAATGGAACTGAGACTCGATCAATGCAATCTTTAAATTTCTTCAACTCATCCCTCCGATCTTCATTTCATGAATCGAGCCATAATAACAATTGTGTGAGCATCAGAATGACCCCACTGTGACATAAGTTCCATTATATGTTGGCCTTTAAGAGGTAAACCGAATCTCACACAAGCATCCAAAGACAAGGTTAAAGATCATTGTATCAGTTTGATCGCCTTCGCGCAATTGCTTTTCTCGCACTTGAAAGTAGGAAACAATCACACATCGAATCAAGAAACTTGATGCAACACACGTCCCGAGTCTTCACCATATGCGAAAAACCAACCATAATACATTCATTGCTGGAAGATTCTTTTTCTCCAACATCAGTCTAAGTATCGTTAGAACGTCAAGCTGAAGTAAATTCGGTTTCTCTTTCTAGATTATAAGAACCAAAATGCATGCTTTTTTTACCCAATGAGACTCAGATGAGTAAGACAACCCGGTGACAAACTTGTTCACAATTGAATACTCAGGAAAACCATGCAATCTCTTTAAATCATTAAAAGTTTCCCATGCTTCATCCACTTTATGATTCTTCAGTGTTAATTCAAGTTTTCTCAGTAAAACTTCACGAGAAGTACCTTCCCAGCATTATATATTATTAGAGTGTGTAAATATTGTAAATACTGATTAGTTGTTAATCTTCAGATTAGTTACAGATTAGTTAGTTAGTTAGCTTCACTAATTACATTTTATGTTATAACTAATCCATTGTAATAGTGACTATATATAGTCTGCTTGTCTGCTTCTATTTTGGTCGACTAATAATAAAGAAAGTAGTTTATTCTTCATTCTCTCTCTTCTTCTCAGCTCATCTTCTTCTTCTTCACGAAGCTTAATATGGTATCAGAGCAAGCCTCGAGACAATGGTATTCAAAATTTTCTCAAGCCTTGATCAAGTTTGGCTTTCTTCACTTCAAGTCCGATTATTCTCTCTTTACAAAGAGTCATGGGTCCTCGTTTATTGCTCTTCTCGTTTATGTGGATGATATCATCCTTACTAGTCCTTCACCTCAAGCTATTGATGAGCTCAAACAGTTTCTGCATACACAATTTAAGCTAAAAGATCTTGGTGGTCTCAAGTACTTCCTTGGTCTTGAGATTGCTCAATCCAAACAGGGTATTGCACTTTCTCAACGTCATTACACCTTACAATTGCTTAAGGACTCTGGTTACTTGGCTTGTAAACCCACTGCTGTTCCCATGGATCCAAAACTCAGATTGACTACTACTGAAGGTGAATTGCTTTATGATATTACACACTATAGACGGCTTGTTGGGAAACTTCTTTACCTCACTTTGTCTCGCCCAGATATCACTTTTGCAGTTCACAAGCTCACTCAATTCTTGGCCCAACCTCGCCTTCCTCATCTCAAGGCGGTGCATCATCTACTTCGTTATCTCAAGAACAGTCCTGGCCAAGGGTTGCTGTTTTCATCTCATTCTTCCTTACAGCTTAAATCATTCTCTGATGCTGATTGGGGATCATGTCCTAATTCTTGTCACTCCGTTACAGGTTTTTGCATCTTTATTGGAGACTCTTTAGTCTCTTGGAAGGCCAAAAAGTAGACCACCGTCTCTCGATCATCAGCTTGAGCTGAGTATCGAGCTCTTTCCTCTACTGCCAGTGAGCTCATCTGGTTGCAGCAACTTCTTCAAGATTTTCAAGTCACAGTTGCTTCTCCTGCTTTGCTATATTGTGACAATCAAGCTGCGATACATATTGCCTCTAATCCAACCTTTCATGAATGCACTAATCATATCGAAATAGATTGCCATTTTGTTCGTGAAAGAGTTGCTTCGGGAGTTCTCAAATTGCTGCCCATTCGTTCTCAATACCAATTGGCTGACCTGTTTACTAAACCCCTTCCCTCTACTCAGTTTTTCTCTTTGTTGTCCAAGATGGCTGTAAAAGACATTTACCAGCCACCTTGAGGGGGAGTATTAGGGTGTGTAAATATTGTAAATACTGATTAGTTGTTAATCTTCAGATTAGTTACAGATTAGTTAGTTAGTTAGCTTCACTAATTACATTTTATGTTATAACTAATCCATTGTAATAGTGACTATATATAGTCTGCTTGTCTGCTTCTATTTTGGTCGACTAATAATAAAGAAAGCAGTTTATTCTTAATTCTCTCTCTTCTTCTCAGCTCATCTTCTTCTTCTTCACGAATATATATATATATATATATATATATATATATATATATATATATATATATATATATATATATATATATATATAGATACATACATACATACATACATATGTATGTATATATACATACATACATACATACATATGTATGTATCTATATATAATTAAATGAAATTTATAAATTATTATATAAGATCCATATTTTAAAATGTCTCTTAATTTTCTATCATAATTCATTATGTATCATATACTTTTTCTTTTGGATAAAGACTATAATAAATTCAATTTATCATATAAATATTTTATTCATTTCTTTAAGATAAAATATATATTTTAAACGACAAAACTCATTCTAACTTCTTATTAATATAAATTCTCACACGACTAGATCTGTAATTTACATATATAATACAAAACTCATTTTAACCATTTTGTCATGGTTGTTAATAGTCGATGCGGGTTAGGGTATGTCGAAGGCAATGAGCTTTGTTTTGGAAACTTGATGTTTAATGTCGGAGAGTCACTATTTTACTTGATCATTGAACTTGGTATTTTGCTCTTAGTGGAATAAAATATGACTCGAGGATGGCCTTTTTGATATCTATTTTTGAATTAAATGATGATTCAAATTAAGTTGTCCATCTGTTGGTTTTGGAAAGAGTTGCCGTTGGGATATCATTATTATTATTATTACGTTTTCGAAAACAATACTGTTGAAGAGTCGACATGTTTTAATTCATTTTTTTATTTAAAATTTTAATTTAGACGGTGAATTAGTTGTTAACCATAAAATGAAATTGAATGAAATTAAAGATTTATTTGCCAAATTAGAAGTCCAATTAGCATAGTTTTTTCTTTTCAACTAATCCTTCGGAACTCTGAAATTGACCGCCGAATAAATCTCCTCAATGACCACCTCTATATTAGGGCATATGGACACTCGAACTAAAAAACTCATGTTGAATCTCTTTGCTCTTTTACCATCAAACCACCCAGTAGTGGTTAATGGACATAGTTTTGATACTGGTTATCATTTTATTTTGTTTAATGCTTTTTAGTGTGTGGTTGAAATTAAATTGTAGATTCCGACCCACATTCAAAATGTTGCAAAGCAAGATTGGATGAGTTTTCAAATAATTATGTTGATGCGAGATTTTGCACCAAGGAAACGCACGTGCGAAATATTTTAGGGACCCCGAAATCACATGTGAAAGTAATGGATAAGAGATAGTAAATGCAATGGAGACAGTTTTTAAAGTGGTTCGGATGCTAAGATAGCAAGTCCTACGTCCATTGATGCCTATATTGATGATAGGGGTCAGGTTGCTATTAGCTGACTGACTTTATAATGATATTACAAGATATCAATTGCTAAGAAAAGAGAGAATAATTAATCAAGTGAAAAATGTGCGAATCCCCTTTAATGAGAGATGAATTCCTAATTTATAGTTAGATGCCTTGAGGCAATGATCACTAAATCTGCAAGTTGGTGAGATTATTCCGTGCAAATCCTTCTTTATGTCGCATTGCCCACCTTCTAGAGTGATTTGCGCGATTTAGAGCAGAGATTGGACATGTGGGAGCACCACAGCCTCCTGACTAGCCTGACGCGCGCCCACTATCCTGACAAACGCAGACGGTGGCTGTTCCAATGATCTGACTTTTGCGAGCTAAAAGGTCCTGACGTCAGCCCTTATATTTTCAGGCATAACAAATTAAAAATAAGAAATCATAGATTTCAACCCTCTTAATCTTCATATACTATACAGAGTGAAATTGACTGGATTGTAATACCAACAAGACACTACATTAAAAAGCAGTGACATTACATCAAGTCTTTATAACCAACACAAACTTAGTATATAAGTCTTGTTGATTTGATAAATTAGCTGATGTCGTCAATTCTCAATTTGGTTTTTAAGAGGATAAAATGAACAAGGTCCATTTGGTTAGCCAGAAGTTCAATAAACTCCTCCTGGTGGATTCTGGAGGTCCTCTTAAATTGCACATAAACCTCCTGACAATCTAGGGTTATAAATTGGGAGAGAAATAAATACTCTGGACCAGAGTTGGGGCCTGTCAAAGCCTCGGCCGGCGCCTTTTTTCTTCATCCCTGGTTGAAAACATGGACAATATTACCAATCTTGCAACTAAAAATTAAACAAAACAATCCTACAACTACAAGGGATCGAAACGTGGCTAACTTATTATAATATTATTCTTTGTTGACATCACACAACAAGATCAGCAGCTCATTGTATGATAAATGAAAAATCATAATAAAGTTTTGATCATGTGACAAATTAATTTCATAAGCAACCTGTAAGTCCCAATTATATATGACAAAAGTTTAATCATGTCAACAGATCATTTTTCTCAAGAAACTAAGTGAAAACTTACAAAACAAAATTATTCACATGTACTTAAAATCTGAAAAACAGAGTTTAAACAGACTCTTCACGTAACTAAAGCTAACCCAAACTCAATATCAGAAGAGGAGTCTGATACTTCTAGGAGCAAAATCGGAACGATGAAGTTATCGCCTTCTTTTTCTTCTCTTCTTTCAATGGGCGGCGTTGGCGGTAGCTGCAAATTGATGCTAGTTAAAACAAAGGCAAGAGTGGCTTGAAGGAACTCATGATAAAACCATATCAGAACCGCTTCACAATCTCTACCAGCTTTTGAAACCAAGGAGAAATGGCTATGCAAATTAAGTAAGCAATGAAGAAGAGTAAGGGACGAAGGAGGAGTGAGGCAAGTAATGTCGGAGCCAATGGCCCTGAGAAGTCCGTTTTAGCAAAAATTTACTACACATACTTTAGTTCAAAAATATTTGTGTAACTCCATGATTTTGACAAATAATCTTAAGGTAACTTTTGCTTTTTTTATTGAATTTTTTTAAAAAAAAAAAAAAAAAAACTTATGTAAATATCAAAGAATATAAAGAGGAAAAAATAATCATTTAATTCACTTGTTGAGTTGAAATGATATTTTATAGAGAATAACCCACTGTCAAGATATTTATGAATTTTTGTCTCTTACTCACCTCAAAATCAAATAGTGAGGGTAAGAACGCGTACCTCTCTATTCGAATATATTACTTCATTATTGAAAACCAATTACATTCACTTAAAAGAATGGAGTCTTGGAACAATGAGTTGGGTGTTACAGATATGTTACTGTTGGAGGCAGCTAATTTTATTTATAAAAAGGAAAAAAAAATAATTAAGTCAATTATCTTATTTCATTTTATATATTTATAAAATAAAAACAAGGAATGAATAACTGTTTTAATTATTTATTTATAAAAATCAGAATAAAAAAGGAATTAATGTTTGATTATATATTTGGAGAAATAAAAGATAACAATGAATTTATTATTTGCTATTTATTTATTAAGATCAAAATGAAAAAGAAATTGTTGTTTTAATTTTTTATGATTAAAAAATTAAAATAAAAAAGGAAGGTTATTTTAAATATTTATTGATAAGAAATAAAATATTAACAACTCTTTTAATTATGTCCTATAATAAATAAATAAAAAATAGAATGGTTATTTAATTATTCATTTACAAAAAAAAAAAAAAATGAATCGCTAGTTAATTATTCATTTATATATAGAAAAAACATTGTTTATTTTAGTAATTTATTTATTAAAATCAAAAGTAAATTTTTTTGGTTGTTTTAATTAATTTTTCCATAAAACATAAGAAAAATAAAAAAATATTTGTTACTTTAATTATTTAAAAAAATAGATTATTACTTAGGTATCAATTCCTTTTAAAATTGGATTCTATTCAAATTATGTGCCACTCTTCAAAATGAAAAATTTAACAACAAAAAAGTGTCACAATTTTACCAAGAAATTGACTATTGTTTAACATTAACTATATTAATGTGATTAAATTTTTCTCCAATAATATTTCTGAAAATAATAATTAATTCTTATTAATATATTAAAATAACAATTATCTTTTATTAACATTTTAGGGATTTTCTTGACCCCTTGATATTTTAGAAATAACAAAAATCCTCCTGCTATAGTGTAAAGTTAAAATCTATGACATGATAGGTTAATGAATATTTACTTAATTTTCCCCATACCATGTATTTTTATACCAAAAAATTTATAGTAAAGGGATCTTGTTATTAATCCAACATTTTATTATATTAATATGTAATTTTAGAACTTTTTAAATTACATTGTCTTTTATATCTTTACTGTATCTTTCAAATTTCAAATTATCATTTTTATTTATTACGTCAAATTTTGTCACTCTTCTACTTGTCATTATATTTTTATTGAATATTTTGAATTATTATCATCACTATTTTCAAATTACTTTTTTGTTCATCCCTAGTTGAATACATGGACACACCTCAAGTTACCAATATTAACAATCTTACCACTAAAAATTAAATAAAACCTGTTACTTAATGATGTCTATTTGTCTTTATAAGCTCAACATCCAACATATATTTATCCGGACATCATGGCTAACTCATCACACAACAAGATCGGCAGCTTATTGCATGATAAACGATAAATCATAATAAAATTTTCTTCATGTGACAAATTAATTTCATAAGTAACATGTAAGTCCAAATAATATATGATCAAAATTTGATCACCCCAACAGATCATTTTTCTCTGGAAACTAAGCAAAAAATTAATCATGCGTACTTAAAATTTGAAAAACAGAGTTTAAATAGAGACTGTTCACGTAACTCAAGATAACTCAAGCTCAATATCAGATTCAGAAGATTCGTTTGATTCTTCTTGGAGCAAAAGAGGAACAATGAAGTTATAATCATCTTCTTCTTCTCTTCTTCCAATGGGCAGTGATGGCGACTGCTGCATATTGATACTAGTTAAAACAAAGGCAGGAATGGCTTGAAGAAACTCATGATAAAACCCTAGCCATAACCGCTTCACAATCTCTACTAGCTTTTGAAACCAAGGAGAAATGGCTATGCAAATTAAGTAAGAGATGAAGAAGAGTAAGGGACGAAGGAGGAGTGAGGCAAGTAATGTCAGAGCCAGTGGCCATGAGAAGTCGCCGAACTTCAAAACAGGTGGGTATGTCAAAACATGTATATTGAGTTTGATGGAGGTGAGTAGAAAGAAGAGAGAGGCAAAGAGAAGAGAAAGTAATGCCAGGATGAACAAGAAAAAGTGATCATCATCGTCGTCTTCTTTGTAAAATAGATCAATGTAAGCTAAGTGGTTTGAAGGAGAGTTGTTGTAGAGTAAAATAAGGAGAAGATTGAGGAAAGGTGGAAGAAGAAAGCGTAAATCGATTCTCCAGTTCATGGTTATGGCACAAACAGTTTGGTGTTATGAAGTGAATGGACTGCAGATTGCCGTTCACCTTTTATAGACAAAAAGCCTGAGTGGGTGTTAGTGTAGTCTGAGGGGAAACACGAAACCCAACGTTGAATGACATGTAGTTGAAGTTTCCTGGAATGTGTGTCTCCAACAACAGGTACTGTAGGAACAAATCATAAGTTGTACTATATCTTTACTATATCACTCAAATTTCTAAGTTATCATAACTAAAACTTTGTAAACTACATTGTTTTTTATATCTTTACTATATCACTCAAATTTCAAGTTATCATTTATATTTATTACATCAAATCTTATATTTTTATTGAATATTTTGAAATATTATCACCACTGTTTACATTTGTTTAATAATTATATATTTGTTAGTAGATACCTTTTAATTTTAAGTCCCTCCAATAAATATGTCAAGTATGACTCTAATTCACCAACGTTTTTCAATCTCTAAAAGGAATTAGATTCATACTTTATATATTTTGTGTTAAGGACTTCTTCTGTCTTCAAATTGAAAATGGAAATTATCAATTATAAAATGTTTATTTTCACAAACTTGTGGTGTGCGGCCTAGAATTATTTAATGAGTAAACAACATGTTCCCACCCAAGGTTTAACGAAACAACAAGTTACCACCCTTGGTTTCTTAAATTCCAGATTCCCACCCATAAATTAACATAAAATCGTGTAAAGTAACAGTAAAATGGTTATTTATGACATTAAATCAGGAATGAAAATGAAAATTATCTCAAAGGGTGAAGTGGCTGGGTGGTGGCTTTGGATGAGGAATTTTGTCAAACAGGTCGTGGGCACGTTGGCCGTGGGAAGGTTGAAAACGATGAAAAGTCGCCAGCAACCAGGTAATCCGGCCAAATCGAGCCTAAATCGTCAATTGAATGGGTGGAGATGGTTCACGGGACGGTGCAAATCTGGCCAAAAAAATTCGTATGCTTAACAAGGCTACGATATGAATTTTTTTTTTATGGATGAATTTCAGATTATTCATGATTCTGATGCCATGGAATTCTTCTTTTTTCTTTTAATTATTTTATGTATATGTTTTGATAGATATAGTGTTAATATCTCACCTGTTGAGATTATTCCTAATTAGTAAGGAACACGGCTTCATTGCTTGAATGATTGTAAGATCTTTTATGTCCTCATTGTAAAAATCCTTGCTTTAGTATCGACTCCAATAGGATTTTGCTGACAAGTGACAAGAATATTATTGGAATGTAGGTACTGCAACCTGTTGAATGATTTTGACCCCTGATCTATTAAGAAACATGAGCTCAAGTTATAAGACTGAAGAAGAGAGTGCTATTGTAATAAATTTAAAAGTTAAATGATTATTTTTTTAGTTCTACAAACTTTGGGGTTAAAATAATTTATTAATTTATATGTTAAAGGTGGTATGGTAATAGCGACCTTTATACTTGTGTTAGAACTTATAAATAGTTAACGGTGTTGGTTTAAAAGTGGAAATCTGAAATTTATGAAACGAGGGGTGGGAACTGCTATTTCGCTAAACCTTGGGTGGGAATATGTAGTTTACTCTTACTTAATTTCATATAGATTTTTCAATTAGACATCAGTTGACTCATGCATGCAACAATCCATTAATCAAATCCGTGCTTTAGAGGAAATACTTTACAAGTGAAACTGCCATGAAAGTGAAAATGGAAAATTGTTCAATTAAGGGCATCTAACTTTAACAGAAATTGACCAAATGACTTGAATGCCCTTGATTATTTTTTTCTTTTTTTGAAGTGAATTAAGTTCATAAATCTAATTTAAAAACTAATAGAACAAAACTATTTTTTTTTAAGGGAATCGAAGAAACAAAAAAGTTTAATAAATTTAAAAACTAAAATAAAATTTAATTATAATTAAAAAAATAGAAACAAAACCTAAATATCCTTTTTCTTTTCAATTTTGATAATTTTTAATTTTTATCATTTATATTGTAAAAAGTGTAAATAAAATTATTCAATTACATTTTTACCCTTATATAAAGCTGAACTTGACCCCAATTAATTGTTCTATTAGAAAAATTTATACCCTAAATAACATCCCAATTGGAAATGACAGGTGATAAGGACCATCTTAATTGTAATAGGTAAAATCTAAATTATTATCTGAATATTTATATTTAAAATTAAATAATAAAAAACTTGACGTGTCACCTTGTAACTAATTTAAATAATCTTTTAGAAATCAACCTTGGCATTTGACCTGAACAAAAGGAGTCTATTTTGTACTAGTTTAAAATAATCCAAGTTGCATTGTATTTGTATTGCATGACATAGAAATAAAATACCTTTAGGCGCGTTTGGTTTATTATTTTGGGTAGGATTTTGGAGATAGTATTGGATAGTTGGATAGGGGAGTATTACAAGATAAAATTTAAAAATTTATGAAAAAGCTCTCAAGGTTTGCTAATTTAATAAACACCCCAATATATTAAAATATTATAAAATGACAAAAACACCCCTACCACCTACAATGCCAGATTTCGGCCACCACCATTAGAATCTGGCCGAAAAATTGGATAACCACACATACTGGTCGGATCTGACGGGTATTCGCCTGATATGGCCTTTTCCGGCCATATTCACCACGGATCTGCCAGGAAAAGGCCAGATCTAAGGCCGGATGTGGCCTTCGACGGTTGGAAAAGGCCATCTTTGGCCGTCATTGTCTATCAATGATATCCAAGATTTGGTCGTCGATGACGGCCAGATCTGGCCATTATCGGCCATTTACGGTGGTGGTGTGACTGTTGTGATAGATTCCGACTACCACCGGTAGTGGTTATTGAAATCTGGCAAGTATTGGTGGGTGGGGGTGTTTTTTTTAGTTTTTAAACTTTTTTCTGGGGGGTATTTAATGAAATTAATAAACTTATGGGGTCTAAAAATAATTAAAAAAAATAGATTAATATTTTGGGAATAATATGCCAAACAACATTTGAAGAATAGGATTGTGAATATGGATAAAAACAATAAGTCAAACGCACCCTTTGATTTTAAACAGATGTGTGAAATAAAGAATTTGGTTTATAGGTATAAAAGACAATTTAATGTTTATTAACTAATTTCATTTTTTTCTCTCTTATAAAAATTTATAATCAACTTTAATCACTAAAAGTGTTAAGATTATTATTTTAAAAAAAAAAATTAACGTTTATATCTAATAGTAAACATTGTTTATATATCTAAAAGTGTATTTAGTGCTTAGTAAGAATAAGAAATACCCTTTTTTTTAAAGGTCGAGGAAACACCAAAATACCTAATAAATATTTTCTTGAAAGTATATATATAGAAAATAATTCTGTACCACATTTCCAAGTGCCTAAAAAGAAAAAGAAAAAATCATGAAGTAGAAGCTTGTTTTTCATTTTATGTGTGAAACACAACCGCTTCACAAAATCAAATTTAAGACAAACATTCCATTAATGGGATTTCTTGCTGAGGAAAGTAAAGACTATTGAGAGGGATGGGACTGAAAAGGAAAACGCATTCCTTTGGTAACTATCACGCCGACAATTTTCTCAGGTCCTTAGCTCTTTAAAATTTTAAATAAGCCCCAATTACAAGATACGTAGTGGCGTGCTGTGTCAGCGTGTTGTGTTTATTTGACGCAACCTTATAAGTTGACGGAATCTTTTTTTTATTTTCACAAATCATAAGCCCCAATTACAAATTTATTAACATATGAACTTTTTTTTTATTTAAAAAAAAAAAAAAAAAAAAGGAATTTAGAAGGATAAAGAATCATAAGCTTTTAAATAAAAATATAAATAAATATCCAAAATAAGAGAATCAGAAATTTACTATCGAGAGATGATTATGGAGGGAGATTCCAGCCTCGGGATTGTACGAAGTAGTTCCGAGGGTCCCGTAGATTGGGAACCAAACGAAGGGGACAGTGCACGTGAAAATAACCCATATATACCCTGGGGAAAGAAGAAGAGGGTAAGATAAACAACTTCAACTTCTTACTTAACACAATCAAACTGACTTCCCACTTCTTACGTCTAAACTTCAACTTAGAGATGGGGGTGGGGCGGGTCAGGGCTGGGAATAGGGTATGGGGGATCACCCGTCCCTGCACCATTGGGGAATCCCCATCCCTGCCCCTCAGGGATGGGATGATCCCCATCTTATCCCAACCCACAAGCTGAGGCCTTGTGGGTATTAAACCTCACGGGGAATTTTCCCCAAGCGGGAGATTATTTCAAACTTTTTCTTTTATTGATTTTGTATCCTTCTTTTGTGGTAACTGTATATTTAGTTATTTTTTTACAATAAAACTACACTTGTAACTTGTTTATATAACCCTGAAATGGCAGCTCGCGATTGATCAATTTGCATTTAGACAGATGAGACCTACTACGAGCTGACCAATCACAAACTATTACATCAAGGTTGTATAAAAAGGTTTGTTCGAACAAACCGTAGTGTAGTGTTGCTCAATTTTTTAATATATATTTCATTTTCCCCATCTCTATAATTATATATTTAATTATCTCAAAATAGAACCATTATTCTCCTCTAGTACATACTTAATTCAACGCTACCAAAATTTTTAAAAATCTTCACAATTAAAAAATTGTTTACAAATTACAAATTGCAACTGCTTAATGAAAATTGAATTAATTAATTGACTAAATTTTAAAATATGATCAGAAAACTTTATTATATTGAATATCAAGATTGATATTTGATAACTCATAAATCAAAATCAAAGATGGTAAGCATAGATCAATTATTTGATTTAATTACTTGTTAATTTAAAGGTATAAAATATCAGAAATTCTTAATGTAGTTACAAATACATCATACATCAAGTCTTAGTGAACCACTGAATAAAAATAAAATAATGTTAATAAATAAATAATTGATTGATTAGAAAGATAACATAATTTGTGTAATTTGTTTGTTTTTTTTTTTTTTTCTAATCTAGATTTCTCCTAAAATGTTTCCAAAGTTTAGATAATTTACTTAGAAGATAAACTTTATGTAATAGTGAAATAATAGTCATAAATCTTAATGAGCATCAACAATTCAACATCATAGTTCACACATCAAGTCTTTGTAATTTGTAAATCATTAAACAAGTAAAAAAAAAAAATAATAATAATAATCTTAATATAACAATATGATTAATACTCTTTTTAAATCTAAGAAAACTTTGGTAAGGGGGCATAAATCATAATCAAATCATAAGAAATTAATATAATTTCATATACATCGACAATTCATACATTAAGTCTTTGTAATTTCAAATGAAGATATGATTCTAAATTCAAAAATCTTAGTTGTATTTTTATGATTAATATAATATTAAATTTTTAATTAAATATTATAGAGAATTAAGAAAGAAAATTAACACTTAACATTAAATAAAAATAAATTTTTAATTTTAGTTTGTTACTCTTAATTAAATATTATAGGGAGTTAAGAAAAATCTTTGGGGTTTTATGAGCCGGTCCCTGACAAGGCAAACTAAAACCCCGTCCCCGAGTGTGGGGATTTAGTTCCCTGTCCGTCCTGGTCAGATTACCCAAAAGTGTCAGGGAATCCCTGCCCCAATTGGGGCGGGTCCTTGGTGAGGCGGGTCAAACTCCTATCCATACTTTAACTTCACCAACATGGATTTCTCTTCCCTGTTTTATCTTTCTTTTCATCTTTCTCTTTAACTTTCCTAAATGCCTTGAGATGTTTTTCTGTAAAATCTGGCAATGAAATCAAATTCTCATAATTAAAACTATACGGTAAGATCTAATATTCAGTCTTGGAAAATGGTGAGCTAAATTTAAATCTTTCCCTCCTTGTGTCTCTACTTATCTACTTTCTTCAGCATTTCTCGTTGTTGCCCACCGCAGTCGTCGTGGGTTCTCTCATTTTTGTCGTCGTCCTTTCTTTTATTCCCATTTATCTACCTATAAGTCTTTCAGTTCAATTACCAAAATTTAAGTCCAACCACTTCTCATATTCTCAATATTCGAAGGAGTATTGGTTGCAATGGTCTTTCACTCATCTATGGTTCCATTTGCCTTTCTCATAATTATCATATGTAATACTCAATGGAGGTCATCCTTTCCTTCAATTTGTTATTGCTTCTTTGTTTATTCAGCAGGATCAGGAAAGGGAAGAAGAAGCAGTTGACGTTGAGTTAGGGTCAGCTTGAGCTCCCCACTGGCTAAATTTTGTATTAGAGGGACTCGGATGAGAATTTGATCCTGTTGTGGTGAATATCACTTCAAAACTTTTATTTTACTCTCTAATTTTGGTTACACTACTCTACAACTCATTAGGTTTTGGGAATTTGTGGAAAACGCCATTTCCTAACATAAATACATGAAAAGAATTTAACATGTAGATTCTTATTTGTTTAGTTGAGTATGGATACTCTTGTTTGTACAATTCATTTGTTTTGTTATTATTGTTCTAAGAAATAAGTACCTTCTATGTACTTATTAGTTTATTATTCATTTAAAAACTCATGGTTTGGTTTATTATTTTGGTTAGAATTTTGGGGATAGTATTGGATAATTGAATATGGGACTATTACGAGGTAAAATTAAAAAAAAAACCCTAAATTTGCTAATTTAATAATTACCCCAATATATAAAAATATGTAAAATGAAAAAAAGACCCCCACCACCTACATTGCCAGATTCTGGCCACCACCGTTGGAATCTGGCCAGAAAAGTGCATAACGACACATACCAGTCGGATCTGGCTGGTATGGCATCGCTGCTGGATCTGGCCGAAAAAGGCCAGATCTATGGCCATATGTGGCCGTCGATGGTCGGAAAAGGCCAAAGATGGCCAAGATTTAGCCGTCGTTGACCGTCAACGACGGCCATTTCTTTGGCCAGATCGGTGAATTACCGGCCAGTTCTAGTCGGTAATTCACCGTTGTGGTAGATTCTGGCTACCACCAATGGTGGTTGCCGGAATCTGACAAGTATGGATCGTGGGGGTGTTTTTGTTACTTTTTAAAATTTTTTAGGGGGTATTTAATGAAATTAATAACCTTATGGGGTCTAAAAGTAATTAAAAAAATAGGCTAATATTTCTGGAATAATGTGCCAAACATTATTTGGAGAATAGGATTGGGAATATGGGTAGAAATAATAAGCCAAACGCACCCTAAATTTTTTTCATCCCTCTGACTGTTCATTTCATGAATCTGAGCCATAACAACAATTGTGTGAGCATCGGCAATGACCCCAATCTGTGAGATAAGTTCCATTAAATGTTAGCCTTTAAGAGATGATCCAAATCTCACACAAGCATTTAGCACGAGGTTAAAGATCATTGTACCAAGTTTGATCAGCTTCGCACAATTGCTTTTCTCTGCACTTAAAACTAGGAAACAATCACACATCTGAATCAACAAATTTGATGCAACACATGTCCCAGTTTTAGTCTTCACCATATGTAGAAAAACCATACAATACTGTAGGGATAATCTGCAAATCCACTAACCTAACAATCCACAATTTCATGCACACAACACACACAATCAAACTGTAAAGGAAACAAGAACACGAATTTTACCATGGTTCATTTACCCAATATAGGATAAGCTACATCCATGTTGAGCTCTAGTAAACTTGGGGCTCACTGCACTAAAGATTGAGTATCTACACCAATATAACCAAAAATTACACCCAAACAGTTCACACTCTGTGAAACTCTCTCTCACAGTAAACTGCAACCTTTCCTATGAGAATATTACACCTAGATTCTCAAGACTCAAGGGAAACTCAACCCTCAACCCGTGATTACAACCAATCACTCAAGATTACAACCTGTCAAAGAGATTCAAAGCAAACCCTAACAGAGGATTCTCTAAAACTAAATAACAGTATGAACAGCCACCCTTCGACAGAATGAATCGCTTGATGTATACTATTTTTAGGTGGGATAATCCTGGCCGATAGATGCTAGATTCTTTCAATGGTCAGGATCACTTCTTGTGTTATTCTGCTTAAAACGACAGCGTTGAACTTAAAACTCAATGACGCTATTTTTGTGCTTCACATCAACATTCTCCACCTTGAAGCTCTAAAAAAAATCAACCATATTGCTCAGTCTAAGTCTCTCTAGTGTAGTTGCCTCCCAAGAACCCTTCTCAGCTCTATTGTTTGCTGCTTATTTTATAAACAGTAAGTTCAAACAGTGTTTGAACTTTGTGACAGTTACTACCTTTGTGCCCATGTCAGCTGAATTGTCTCAGTTGATATCTTCTTCAGATCTATGATTCCTTTAGCCACTAAGTCCCTTACGAAATGGTACCTCACATCCATATGCCTTGTCCTTTCATGGTAGACAGGATTCCTACTTAGGTGAATTGCACTCGGGCTGTCAAAAAACACTATTATCTCTTCATCAATCAGCTCTCCCTCAGATAGGATCCCCTTAAGCCATAATGCTTCTTTGAATACATCTACTACAGTAATGAATTTAGCTTCAGTGGAGGAGAGGGCAACAATGGGTTGAAGCTGGGACTTCCAACTTATGCAATTTCCTCCCAATGTGAAGTAGTATGAGGTGGTAGACTTTCTTGTATCCCTATCTCCTACAAAGTCAGAATCTACATATCCCATAAGATTAAGTGAATTTCCTCTTTTCTTATATTCCAACCCAATATATATTATACTATTAATATATTTCAGTAATCATTTCAATGCTCACCAGTGTTCTATACCTAGATTGGACATAAAACGACTAAGAAGTGAAATGGCATAAGATAGGTTAGGCCGGCTGATAATCATGGCGTACATGATTGATCCTATCACATTAGCATAGGATATCTTTTCCATTTTAATTAGTTCAGTTTCAGACTTAGGACATTGAGTCTTACTAAGGGTAAAATGGCTAGCTAAAGGCATGGAAACTAACTTGGAATCAGACATTCCAAATCTGGATATCGATTTCAGTAGGTAGGGGAACTGCTGAAGTTTTAGTTCACGGTTCTCTCTTTTTCTATCAATCACTATTCCTAGGATCTTTTTAGCACTCCCTAGGTTCTTCATGTCAAACTCAGAATTCAGCCTAGACTTTAAATCATTTATCCTAGTTTTGATTTACTAATTAATAGCATGTCATCCATATAAAGTAGTAAATATACAGGCATACCAGCATTCAAGTCATAGTAAAAACAACTGTCATACTCACTTCTTTTGAATCCTATACTGGTAATAAATGTGTCAAACCTTTTATACCATTGTCTAGGGTCTTGTTAAAAGCCCATAAGAAGATTTATGTAGCAAGAAAACATGCTCAAGGCAGTTTCTCTCAATAAATCCCATAGGTTGTTTCCTGAAGATTTTTTCATCTAAGTTACCATGCAGGAATGCAGTTTTTACATCTAACTGCTCTAGTTCTAGGTTTAGATGTGCAACTACAGATAACATGATCCTAATAGTCTTATATTTGACTACAGGGGAGAGGATTTCATTGAAATCAATCCCTTCCCTTTGGGTGTAGCCTTTTGCTACAAGTCTAGCTTTAAACCTAGGTGGATCAATAGGAGTCATACCTTCCTTTACCTTGTACAACCATCTGTAGTCAATAAGCTTCTGGTTTTTAGGACAGGGTACTAGGGACCAAGTCCCATTTACCTTCAAGGATTGCATCTTCTCTTCCATGGTAGCTTGCCATTTATCCCTGTCTCTGGACCTTATAGCTTCATCATAACTATCTGGTTCAGTTCTCTGGATTTTAACACCTACAACCAGAGCAATAAAAACTAAGTCAGTATATGAATACCGTGCAGGAGGTCTGATTTCTCTACTGGTTATGTCTTTGGTGAGTTGATATTGTGCCAATGAACCCTGTTGGGGTTGATCTGAATTTTCAGTTTGATCATTCTCTGATTCATGTTCCAAATCTGATGTTGCAGGTGTTTGTTCTTGGTTCTCCAGTTCAGTTTGAACTTTGACCTGCTCTACCTCATTTTGTGTCCCATTATACTAATCTAGACTATACCCTCACTGGTTGAGGTACCTACAGGATTATTAGAAGTTCTACAAGGAAACAAATTCCCGTTAAAGATTACATCCCTGCTTATAATAACTTTTACCCTTGGTGCATCTCTTTCTCACAACTGGTACCCTTTAGTCCCCTCTTGGTAATCTAAGAATACAAATCTCAAAGACCTAGGTTCTAGTTTTCCCTCACTAGTGTGTGCATAAGCAGCACATCCAAAGGCTCTAAGATGACTTAGGTCGGGCTTCCTATTAGACCATTTTTCTTCTAGGCATATGAAATTAATAGCACTTGAGAGACTTCTATTAACCAAGTAAGCTGAAGTGTTAAGGGCCTCACCCCAGAAAGATTTTGGTAAACCTGATGTAAACAATAGACATCTAATCTTTTCTAATAGGGTCTTGTTCATCCTCTCAGAGACTCCATTTTGTTATGGAGTCTCCCTCACAGTCCTATATCTAAGTATCCCTTGATCACTACAAACCTGGTCAAACTCACTATTATAGAATTCTAGGCCGTTGTCTGTTCTGAGAGCTTTGACTTTCTTATCAGTTTGGTTCTCTACCAATACTTTCCAACTCTTAAACCTAGCAAGGGCCTCATCTTTGGTCTTAAGCAGGTAAACCCAAACTTTTTTGCTATAGTTATCAACTATAAACAGAAAGTAACTGCTTCCACCATGTGTTTTGGTTTTTTCAAGCCCCCACAAGTCAGCATGAAGGTATTCTAGGCCATTAGTGGCCAGGTGAGTTCCTTTCTGGAAACTCACACTGTGTCTAATATACAGGTCTCACAAAAATTTAAAGTGTCAATAGGATCCTTACCAAACATACCTTGCTGGCTCAGAATATTGAGTCCTTTCTGACTCATGTGACCCATTATGAGGTGCCACTTTTCTGTAAAAGTAAGATTAGTTGTAAACATAGTAGAATTAACATAGTTTGAACAGTAATTACCACATACGATGTAGAGGCCATTGCGTTTGACACCTTTTAGGACTAAGTTCTTATTCTTATACACATTTAGGCAACCATATTCAGCCTTATAGCAGCAACCTGATTCATCTAATGTGCCTAGGGAGATCAGATTTCTTTTCAGTTCTGGTATATATCTCACCTTAGTTAATTTGATAGATTTACCATCATCAAGTCTTAAAACTATACTCCCAATCCCCTGAACCTTGCAGGCATTATTATTACCCATATACACAGTCTCTAACTCACCAGCTTCAAAATCCTAAAACCACTCTCTATTGAGGCTCATATGAAATGAGCACCCAGAGTCTAACACCCATTCATCTATATTTTCAGACCTAGATACAGTCAAGACTTCTGATTCTTGGACATCATTTTTACTAGAGGCCAAATTGCTCTCTATGCAATTCTATTTTTGTTTCCTGATCCAATCATAACAATTTTTCTTCAAGTGACTAGTCTTGTTACAGAAGATACATTTCCTTGTTTCTCCTTTTATCTTATGAGTATTCTTACTCTTCTTTTTATTTCTAAAACCAGTATTAAACTGTGAATTACCCCCAGACTGCCTAGAATCTCCCTTTCCTTTTACAAACAAACTACTGTTGTTTTTCTTGTGGACCCTAAGCTCTAGTTCTCTAGCCTTCAATCCTGATGCAATTAGGTCTAGACTAGGGACAGTTCCAGCGTAAAGTAGGGCATTCTTGACAACCTGATAGTCCTCAGTAATGGAGTTTAAAAGGATCATGGCTAAGCTAGACTCACTGAGTTCTTGATCAGTGCCCTTGAGTACAAGGGTCATCTTCAAGAACTCATCTAGGTTTTCTTCTATGGTCTTAGCACTATCCATTTTATACGAAAACAGTATACCTTTCAAATAACCAAGATTAGGAGCAGATTGAACTGCATAGAGAGATTCAAGCTTACCCTAGAGAGTTATCGGTGTCTCAACACCATCTACCTTCTGTAACACGTTGTTAACAAGGTTCATGACGATAAGATTGTACGCTTCCTCATCAATTTCGGCTTTCTTTTTTAGCTTTTCCTCGGGCTATTTGGTCTGGTCCTTTTCAAGTGCAATTGCCACTTTGTTATGTGACAGGAGTGCCTTCATTTTCTTCTTCCAAGTGTTGAAATCGATTTTGCCATCATAGTACATGATTTCAACCCATGTGGTACTCATTGTGTGAAACAGAGAAAAATGGTGTTTGGTAAATATTTGATAGACAGATTCTAAGAACAAGGGTTTCGCTCGGATTTTGATTACCACAAGAAATTAGGGACTTAATTTCGTAGATTTCCTAACCCTAGACTACACTGAATCTTGAAATCAAGAAACCCCCAAAAATTTTATCAAACCCTAATTTCAACAGTAAACCCTAAAATCGACAAACCCTAAATTGATGGCTCTAATACCACTGTAGGGATAATCTGCAAATCTACTAACCTAACAATCCATAATTTCACACACACAATCAAACTGTAAAGGAAACAAGAACATAGATTTTACTGCGGTTCACTTACCCAGTATAGGATAAGCTACATCCACGTTGAGCTCCAGTAAACTTGGGCCTCACTGTACTAAAGATTGAGTATCTACACCAATACAACCAAAAATTACACCCAAACAGTTCACACTCTGCCAAACTCTCTCTCACAGTAACCTGCAACCTTTCCTATGAGAATACTACACCCGGATTCTCAAGACTCATGGGAAACTCAAACCTCAACCCGTGATTACAACCAATCACTCAAGATTACAACCTATCAAAGAGATTCATAGCAAACCCTAATAGAGGATTCTCTAAAACTAAAGAACAGTATGAACAGCCACCCTTCGACAAAATGAATCAATCGATGTATACTGTTTTGAGTTGGGAGTATACTGTTTTGAGGTGGGATAATCCTGGCCATCAGATATTGGATTCTTTCAATGGTTAGGATCACTTCTTGTGTCATTCTGCTTAAAACGTAAGTGTTGAACTTGAAGTTCAACGATGCTGTTTTTGTACTTCACATCAACAAATACATTCATTCCTAGAAGATTCTTTTTCTCCAACATCAGTCTAAGTATCATCAAAGCAGGGATAGGTATATGAGCTCTTGCTAAAGAGAGGGACAACTTCGCTAGAATGTCAAGCTGAAGTAAATTCGGTTTCTCCTTCAAGATTATAAGAACCAAAATACATGCTTTTTTTAGCCAATGAATCTCAGATGAGTAAGACAACTCAGTGAAAAACTTATTCACAATTGAATACTCAGGAAGCCCATTCTGTCTTTTTAAATCATTAAAAGTTTCCCACGTTCCATCCACTTTATGATTCTTCAATATTAATTCAAATTTTCTCAGTAAAACTTCACGAGAAGTACCTTCCCAACATAATTTTCCAGGCACAATACTACCAACACAAAAGCCTTTGAGATTTGAAAACCAAAAATATTTACACAATCCATCCACTACTAGCGACCTCCCAAAACCATTGTTAACAAGGCAGGCTTGCACCAATCTCTTTCATGCCATTACATCATAACACGTGCCCCGTCATGCCCATCAACACGAATCTAAAATTGACAAAAATTTCACAATTTTTATTCAGTTTTAGCTTTTTCAAGACAAAATCAAGCACCCAGAAGCTTATTCTTCCATATCTTTTTCAAGTTATCATTTTTATTTACTACGTCAAATCTTATCCTCTTCGATTTGTTATTATATTTTTATCGAATATTTTGAACTTTTGCACCACTATTTTCTTTTGTTTAATTATTATATATTTGTAGTAGATATCTTTTAATTTTAAGCCCATCGAATAAATATATCATATATCATTCTAATTCACCAACGTTTTCCAATATGGAGAGGAAATTAGAGTCATACATTATACATTTTGAGTTAAGGGCTTCTTCTGTCTTCAAATTGAAAATGAAAACTATCAATTAGGATGTAAAAAAAAAGGAATTTAGAAGTAAGGATAAAGAATCATAAGCTTTTAAATAAAATAAAAATTGGATATTTTATTAATTAATTTATTAAAATAGAAATAAAAATTTTTTGTTACTTTAATTCTAATAAATTATATATATATACTTTACCAATTGAAAGTTTGAAACCGCTGTGAAAGTGTCTTTCTGTTGATATTACATCTTGAATTGTAGGACCCAGACCGGGCCTTAACCCGGTGAAAGGGCTTGTTTGGTTAAAATTATATATATATACTTTACAAATTGAAAGTTTGAAACCGTTGTGAAAGTGTCTTTCTGTTGATATTACATCTTGAATTGTAAGACCCAGACCGGGCCTTAACCCGGTGAAAGGGTTTGTTTGGTTAAAATTATATATATATATATATATATATATAATTTTATGTAACGAAAATATTATAAATATGTCTTTTAATTTTTAATTTTTATATTCTATTATAAATATTATCAAAATATTTTGAAAATTTTTATTTTTTAAAAAAAGTGACTTATTTTATATTTTTATAGAATAAAAAAGGAATTAATGTTTGATTATATATTTATAGAAAATAAAAGATAAAAATGAATTTATTATTTCACTTTTCTTTACGAAAAAAAACCTTCCAGGAATGTGTTTTATTGTTGTATACAATATAATGGGTAATACTATATGTACAAAGAAATTTACAAGGATTTTTTATACAAAGTGATGTGACAGAAGATCAATAAAAGAGTGAATGTGATATAATCTTGCAACTAAAAATTAAACAAAACGATCCTACAAGGGTCCATACGTCTTTATAATATTAAATGATTTTAAAAGGCCGAAAAAATGTCTTCAATGCTGATGTCATGGTCCTTTTGAGACTACGTAACTGAATATGACAAATTTAAAACAAACCAAAAATAATTCAAATAGCACTTATTTTCAAATTTTGACCCCCCACATGGCCTCAAATGTGTGCGGTTGGATGTGAGGCCATGTGGGTGGTCGTATGTAAAATTAGGCCAAATGCAGATGTAAAATTACATTTGAGGCCGAAGTCGGCTGTAAAAATAAAATGTAAAACCAAATTGAGGCCAAATGCGGATGTACAATTACTTGAGGCCAAATGCAGCTGTAAAATTACATTTGAAGCCATGTAGTGACGTAGGTAAATGTCAAATGTAAAATTGCATTTGAGGCCATGTTGGCGGTCGAAAATAAGCGTTACTCCTTTTGTAAATTTATACAACTTCTGTGGTTGTAAAAATGGAAAATAGTGAATACAAATAAATGTAATTATTCAATCAATCACATAAACTAGGGATTGATTGAATGACAGAATTACTCCTTGATCACAGCCAGTAAGGATCAAGGAAAAGCTGTAATTTGTGCATTCCATATTTTGTCACTCCCCCTCAAGCTTGTGGTTTGTAAATGTCAAAAACTTAAGCTTGCTACTTAAATATGAATGATGTCTGCTGCACAATGGCTTTGTGAAAATATCTGCTAGTTGTTCTGAAGTATGAATGTGCAAAGTCTTGATTACCCCTTCTTATATTTTGTTTCTGACGAAATGGCAATCAATCTCTATATGTTTCATTCTTTTATGGAATATTGGATTGCTGCGATGTCATTTACAGCTTTGTTATCATAGTATAAAAGGACATGCTTTCTTACTTGTACCTTTAGATCTTCCAATAACCCCAAAATCCAAATGATCTCACATGTCGTTTTTGCTATGGCTCTGTATTCGGCTTCTACTGAAGATAAAGATATTGTTGATTGTTTCTTGGTCTTCCAAAAAATAAGAGCTCCCTCTAGCTTAATACAGAAACATGTAAGTGATTTTCTTGTCATTGGACATGTGGCCCAGTCCAAGTCACAATGAGCTATGATATCCAATTCTTTGTCTCGAGGAAGGAGGAGTCCTAATCTAGGACATCCTTTTAAGTACTTTAGAACTTTTATTGCTACATCCATGTGAGATAGTTTAGGCCCATGCATGAACTGGCTAAGAATGTGGATTGCATAACTAATGTATGGATGAGTCATGGTGAGATAGATCAATCGCCAAACAAGTCTTTGATGCTTTGTATGATCTTCCAAAAGTGGATGATTTTCGGAGGGTGATATCCCACTGTCATATTCCTGAGTAGTCAGCTTTGTATTCTGTTCTACTGGAATAATACTTGGATTGCATCCTGATAATCCTAAATTAGAGATAAGTTCCAAGACATATTTCCGTTGGCTAAGAGATATTCCTGCTAAGCATCTTGCAATTTCAATGCTTAGGAATACTTTGGCTCTCCCAAATCTTTTATTCGGAATTGTCTGTTAAGATGCTCTTTTAAGGATTTGATGACTACTTCATCATTTCCTGTAATAAAATTGTCATTGACATAGATGATGAGAGCAATAAAAGTATTACATTTGTTCTAGGTAAATATTGCATAGTCATGTTTGGACTGAACAAATCATATGTCAGTGAGAGCTTTACTGAATTTCTCATTCCATTGTCGGGATGCTTGTTTTAGTCCATAGAGGGATTTTTGCAGACGACATACTATGTTCTCCCCCTGTCTATGTAATCCCGGAGGAAGATCCATCTATATTTCTTCATGAAGATCACCATGAAGAAAGGCATTATGAATGTCCATTTGATGGAGAGACCAATCACAAACAAAAGCTACGGTAAGAAAAGTACAAACTGTGACATATTTGGCTACAGGTGAAAAAGTGTCATGATAATCAAAACCTTTCCACTGAGTGTATCTCTTGGCCACTAATTGAGCTTTGTACCTTTCAATTGAACCATCAGCATGATGTTTGATTTTGTAGACCCATTTACAGTCAATAGGTTTTCTATGAGAGGGGCAAGGCACGAGATCCCAAATATGATTCTGAGAGAGAGTAGTAAGCTCAGCAGCCATGGCTTGATGCCAGTAAGAGTGTTGAACAGCCTCTGAGTAACTAGTGGGTTCTCATTCAACGGAGATGTTACCGATGCAAGCTCTATATATATATGGGAAAGAGACGATCATAAGTCACATAATTGGAGGTAGGATACAGTGGATTGAAAGATTTGAAATGGTGGGACACTCATAATCTGTTGCCCATATTGGTGATTTTGTCTGGCAAGTGTTGCGGCGTGTAAGAACATTAGGAGCCTAAACAGGAGATTTGGGTGGAGAAATATGAAGTTGAACAGGTGAATCTTCTATAGTGTTATCAGTGTTTGTTGTGTTAGAGTCAATATTAAGAGTGTTGGGCTGAGAAACTAGTGGATTAGGAACCATAGTGAGCAAAGGATCTTAAACTGTATCAATGTTAGGGAACACTTGGGGTGATGGTGATGGAACAATATCTTCTGTGGAAAATGGGAAAATGTCTTAATGAAATACAACATCTCGGGAGATCAAAAACTTGTGTGTGTAACTGGATCATATAGCTTGTAACCTTTCTGAAGCATAGGATATCTGATAAATACACAACGGGTAGCCCGAGTACCAAGCTTATCATGTGATCCAAGAGTGACAGCGTAACAAAGACAGCCAAAGACTCGAAGATGATCAAGAGATGGTTGCTTCTTGAATAACACCTCATAAGGGGTCTTTCCATGAAGGACTCTGCTGGGCTTGTAGTTGATCAGGTAGGTAGCAATGATCACACATTCGCCCTAAAAGGAGATGGGTAGGTGGGCTTGGTGTTTAAGGGCACGGGCTACTTCTAGGAGATGACGGTGTTTTTGTTCGACAACCCCATTTTGTTGTGGAGTATATGTGCAAGAGTTTTCATGCAGTATGCTGAGGGATGAAAAAAGGGAGGAACAATTATGATTAAAGAAATCTCCTGCATTGTCTGTTCTAATCCTTTGGATAGAAGTATGAAATTGTGTGTTGACCATGGCTAGAAAGTGTGTGATATAGGTAAGTGTTTGGGTTTTGGATTGCATGAGGAAAGTCTATGTACCCTGGGACAAGTCATCAACAATGGTGAGGAAAAATTTGGATCCATCATAATTTGGAGTGTGATAAGTGCCCCAAATATCAAGAGGATTAGGGCAAAAGGTTGTGTTGTAGTGGAAGTGCTATGTGGAAAAGTAATTCGGGCCTGCTTAGCTAATGGGCATATGGGACAGTGAGGTTAAGGAATAATGGCACTGTGACCTAATCTTTGATGAAGAATAAAAGAGTTTTTATTAATCACTGCATTACAATTGGTAATTTTATTGGTTGTAATACAAGGATGAAAATTTCTAGAAGACTTAGCGGGAGCCTAGTAGTATAAACCTCTATGAACATTACCCAAGCCCATCAATTTCCCAGTCAAAGGGTCCTGAAATTCACATGCGTTAGGATAAAATTTTATAATGCAATTATTGTCTTCACAGAGTTTGGATATTGATATGAGGTTAAAATGAAAAGTAGGGACACATAGTACATTTTTAAGGAATAAATTTTCGGATGGACGGTCCCTATATGAGTGGTCAGGGTTATGTTCCTGTTCAGCATGCGAACAGAGGTGGATGAGGTAGTGCAAATAGTTTTAAAAAATTTAGGGTTACAAATGATGTGATCATTAGCCCCTGAATCAATAATCCACATTTCAGCAGTAATTAAATTGAAGCGGTAAGAAGCACCTGCATAAGATGCTGTAGGTGCGGTGGGAGCATTATTCAGAAGCTGGAGCAATTGATTATATTGATCCGAATTGAGAACGAGTGCTTGTTGATTTCCAGAAGAAACGGAATCAACCTAGAAAAAAGAAGAATTATTATTTTTGTCTTTGTTATAGGAATTAGGATGGCCATGTAATTTCCAGCAATGGTCTCGATCATGGTTTCTTCTCTTGCAATATTCACAATATAATCGCCCCGGAATAAAGTGTGAATGTCCAAGCCCATTAGACCCGATTCTGGATCTAGTTTACCACGAATTGGGCCTTTGACCATTTTGTTGACCAGTTTGACTCTAGCTGTGATGTGGCTCGATTTGAGCCATTAGATGCGTTTAAAAACTCAATGAGCTTATGGCCGTCAGATCACGAGATGAAATCTGGGCCATTCATCTCTGCATATAAATTAATTCCCTTCTCTTTTGCAGGTTGTCCTAGCCGCGAGTGCTCATCTCCATTGTCTTTGACTCCTGCAAAAACCAGTGGGTTAATAAATGGCTAATCATAGTGTAAATGGCGTTGGCTTTCATCCTGCACCGCCGGTTGAAAGCTCCGACAAAGAGTAGGTGGTAGAGACATGGCGAGGATTTGGGCACGAAAAGCATAAAAGCTTTCGTTCAACCCGAGCAAAAATTGCGACAATTGATGACGATCTCGAATCCTTTGGTACTGGTGGAAGGTTTCATGCGGCCTTTCAAGTGTTTCCTCAGCAGCATCCAACTCATTCCAAATGGCAAAAAGCTGATTGAAATACGTTGTCACCAAAGTGTTCCCCTGTTTAAGTTCAATCAGCCGCTGCCGGAGAGTGTATGTTTTGGTGAGATCAAGCTTCCCATACATCTGCTTGATGTATGCCTAGATATCAGCGGCCATATCTGTTGATAGGAGTCATGCCGATACGTCGGTAGAGATGCAGTTGCTGATCCATGAGCGGACCGATGTATTGCATCAGTTCTAGTGGTGTTGGAGGTGTGGTTTTGGTGGCGGTTGGAAGGTTTTGTCGAGGAAGAGTTCTTTATCTTTTGTGATGAGGGCTCGCCGGAAATCACGAGCCTAGGATGCATAATTGTCAGAACCCATTAGGGTTTGTTTAATGAGGACTAATTCTTGTCCATCAGAAACAAGCAAAAAAAGAACGTCACCTAGTTCAGGGTGATTGTTGCCAATGGCTAGGATGATGCGAAATGGGTACAGGTAGGGATTTGGATCCATGCCCGTTTGAGGAAAATAGTTCGGGTTATGACACGGTATTCCAAGTGAAGTTGTGTTGAGGTTGGTGCAGGTAAAAGAATTCGAGTCATAACCTAGCATTCCATATGGGTAATGGGCTGGGTCAGGCCTGGTTTGTGTGTTTGGGCCGATTGGGATTAAACTGGTTTGGAGTGGACCAGTTTGGTTTTGATTTGGGCTGGTTGGTTTTGGGCTTGCATTTGTTTGGTTTGTTGTATTTGATTGAGTTTGAGTTGGGTTTGGATTATCTGCCATTCGCAAAAGAAAGAAAAAAAAAAATACTAAAATGAGTTTTCTATTTGATTTCACGGACAAAAAAGAGAGGCTTGTTTGAGCAGAAGCTTAAAGACCATGCTCTGATACCATGTCAAGAATTGATATGAAGAGGCAAAAAGCAGCAGTTCAAGATATTGATACGGCCAAAGTATGCTAAAGAGAAGAGAGAAAGGAAAAAGATTTCTATATTTTTCATATTGTATAAAATTGTACAATGGCTAATTTATACACCTTTTGTAAATGTAAAAATGGAAAATAGTGAATACAAATAATTGTAATTATTCAATCAGTCACATAAACTAGGGATTGATTGAATGACAGAATTACTCCTTGATCACAGCCAGCAAGGATCAAGGAAAAGCTGTGATTTGTGCATTCCATATTTCGTCAGGATCGCCACCACAGTTATGATTCAAGAACTAGGCGGAGATCATGCTCACGGTCAAAGGAACGTTCAAGAGATTATGATTGCTGCAGGTGCTTGCTTCCCTTCATATTTAGATTCTTACCATCCTTCATGATGTTTGGCTTTCCACTTTTTCTTTTTTTTTTTTCTATTTTTGTGTTGATTTTTTGAGTTAATATATAATAGCTAGACTAGAGGTTTCGGCTATATAAGGGTATACCAAAAATGCTGCTTATGCATAAGAGTCTTACAGCTAATTGGAGACATCATTTGTTGTAAAATTGGCTTATACACTTAAAATAGTGGTTCGTGCTTATATCCCACATTGTTTAGTTAACAAAAGGTTAAGCCTTGTTATTATTATATTCAATAGCTAGCGTTAGAGTTTGTGTTTCCTCTTCACAATATCATTTACTACTATTTTAATTTTGTCAGTTACTTCATATATGAAAGCAGTACTAAAAGTAGTGATAAATTATGAGCCAGTTATTTTAACGATATGATAATTACCTATCTAATTAAATTAAGGTGAGGGTATTTGGTATAATGACTGACTAATTGAATTGATGTATGTGTGTGTATGTGAAGTTTTGAGTGATTTTTTTATGCTTGGATAGTGTACATTCTTTGTGCAGCCATCATTCCCTTTGGATTTTAGGTTTCTCTCTCTAGGTGGAATATTTTGAGAGAGAGAGAAGAAAAAAAAAGGTAAAAGGTGAAGTTGAAGCAGTGACGAATAATATTTGAGTAATATTATTTGTACAAACTCTTGTACAAAAAAAGTTTGTATAAATTGACATGACATGTCACAAAGCATGTCATGTGGCTTTGGGACACACGTAACTTAATATCACATTAATGTTATGTGGGCTTTCATTCACATGACACTCACATGGTGTGTCACGTCAATTTGTACGAACTCTCTTTGTACAAAGAGTTTGTACAAATAGCTTTACCCATAATATTTAGAGTAATACTACACATACATCATTTTCATACAATATTTCACAAACAATATTATGTGATATGATATAATTGGCTAACTTAAAGTTAAAATTAAACTTTCACCCAATCATATCTTACCACATAATGTTGTATGAGAAATGTTGTATAGGAATGATGTATTTATAGTATTATTCTAATATTTACCATTTTAGTTGATCATTGAACTTGGTAGTTTGCTCTTATTGGAATAAATATGACTTGAGGATGGGCTTTTTATATCTATTTTTGAATTAAATGATGATACAAAATAAGTTGTCCATCTGTTGGTTTTGGAAAGATTTACTCTTTGGATATCATTGTTATTAGCTCAACTTTGTATTAGATCAATACATAACTAATACTTTGCAAACTACGTTGTGTTTTATATCTTTACTATATCACTTAAATTTCAAGTTGCCATTTTTATTTATTAAGTCAAATCTTATCCTCTTCGATTTGTTATTATATTTTTATCAAATATTTTGAATTATTAGCATAACTGTTTTATTTTGCTTGATTGTTATATATTTGTTAGTAGACATCTTTTAATTTTAAGTCCCTCCAATAAATATATCATGTATGACTCTAATTCACCAACATTTTCCAATCTCAAGAGGAAATTAGAGTCATACATTATCAATTTTGAGTTAGGGGTTTCTTTTGTCATACATTATAGAATGTTTACATTGACAAACTTGCGTTGTGCGGCGTAGGAATAATTAATTTCATATAGATTTTTCAATTAAATATTAGTTGACTCGTATATGCAAGAGTCCATTGATCAAATTCATGCTTTAGAAATTAGAGGACATACTTTACAAGTGAAGAAACTGTCTTGAAATTTCTTAAAAAAAAAATTATAAAAATAAATAGAATATACAAATTAAAAGACATATTTAAAATTATATATATGAAGAGCACCAACTAATTAGGTTATGTATGTGGATAGGTTATTTTTTTACCACGTTGAAGGAAAGTTAGGACAGTGTTTCAAAATACGCAATATTGGTGTTATCATTTTAAAATACTACGCTATTAATCTTTTGACTTAATAAACGGTTAATTAATTAAATATAATATTAAAATGATAAAAAAATATCCTCTTTTAAAGTTATTAAAATTTTAGTAAAGAGTTGATATAATAATACATTTTAAAGAAATATTTTATCTTTTTTAATTAAAAATAATATTTATTTGTTCCCATTTTATCTGTGTTTTTATGAGATTACGGGTTGTTCAATGAAATGATACGTTATGTATGCATAAGTCAAAGGTGGACTAGTCTTTGTCCCCCATCGCCACCTATACGAAAAACAACCTCCATTATCTCTATTATAACTTACTTTTCATTCTGCCCATTTATAAACCAATCCTATTTATAAACTCAAGATCCCAGTTATAATATATTATTCTCTGTTGATGCATCGCACAACAAGATCTGCAGCTCATTGAATGATAAATGAAAATTCATAATAAAACTTTTGATCATGTGAATAATTAATTTCATAGGCAACACGTAAGTCCCAAGTATACATGATCAAAGTTCTCCTCATGTTTAGAAACAGTTATAAAATAAATAATATTTCTATTAAATTTACTAGAAAATTTAATCATGTCAACAGATTATTATTTTTCAGCAAATTAAGTGAAAATTTAAAAACAAAATTAATTGCATGTGCTTAAAATCTGAAAAAACTGGGTTTAAACAGAGACTCTTCACATATCTCAAGCTAACCCAAGCTCAAAATCAGAAGAGTCATCTGATACTTCTTGGAGCAAAAGAGGAACGATGACGTTGTCGCCACCTTCTTCTTCTCCTCTTTCAATTGGCGGCTGCGGCGGTTGCTGCAGATTGATGCTAGTTAAAACAAAGGCAGGAAGGGCTTGAAGAAGGTCATGATAAAACGATAGCCATAACCACTTCACAGTCTCTACCACCTTTGGAAACCAAGGAGAAATAGCTATGCAAATTAAGTAAGCAATGAAGAAGAGTAAGGGACGAAGGAGGAGAGAGGCAAGTAATGCCAGAGCCAGTGGCCCTGAGAAGTCACCGAACTTGAAAACAAGTGGGCATGTCAAAACATGTATATGGAGTTTGATGGAGGTGAGTAGAAAGAAGAGAGTAGCAAAAAGAAGAGAGAGCAAGGCCAGGATGAACAAGAAGAAGTGATCGTCGTCGTCCTCTTTGAGAAATAGATCAACGTAAGCTAATTGATTGTTGAGTAAAATAAGGAGAAGGTTGAGGAGAGGTGGAAGAAGAAAGCGTAAATCGATTTTCCAGTTCATGGTTATGGCTATGGGCGCAGATTATGGTTCACCTTTTATAGAACAAAAAGTTTGGTGTTAGGAAGTGAATGGGTTGCAGATGAAGTATGGTGTTATGAAGTGAATGGGGTGCAGATGGTTTTATAGAAGCCTGAGGGGAAGACGACCCTCCACCGTGTTATTTGTCCCGAATAAAACTATGAAGTTTCCTTTGCGTTTCATACTTTCATGTAGGTAGCTTAAACATGAAATTGGCTGCTGATGTCATGGTGGTGGGTGTTCAAAAAGCCAAAAACCCAAAAGCACCAAAAACCCAAAAGCACCAAAGCACCAAAAAGGCAAAAACCCAAAAACCCAAAAGCACCAAAGCACCAAAAACCACACCAAAGCACCAAAAACCCAAAAGCACCAAAAACCAAAAAGCACCAAGTCACCACACGTCACCACCCGTTTAATAAAGAGAAAAAAGTTAACAATTATCATTATGGCCAAGCTTTTATAGGTAATAACTCTATAATATTAATCACTAAATATGATTTTGTTTAGCAATAGTCAGTTTTAGCAAGAATTTTACTACTTATACTTTAGTTCGAAATTATTTGAAAAAAAAAAACCATCCGAATATCAAAATATATAATGAAGAGAAAAAACCATTTGATTCATTTATTGAGTCGAAATGATATTTTATAAAGAATAATGCATTGTCAAGATATTTATGAATTTATTGTGTAACTCCATGAATTTGACAAATAATCTTAAGGTAACTTTTTTTTTAATAGAAAAAAAAAATTAGGAAAAAAAAAACTTATCAGAATATCGAAATATATAATGAAGAGAAAAAAAATCATCAGATTAATTATTATTGGAAATGAATTAAATTCACTTAAAAGGATGGAATCTTGGAACAATAAGCCGGGTGTTACAAATATATTATTGTTAGAGGCAATTGATTTTATTTATTAAAAAAAAAAAGTTATTAAATCAATTATCTTATTTCATTCTATATTTATATAAAATGAAAATAAGGAATAAATAATTGTTTTAATTATTTATTTATAAAAATCAGAATAAAAAAGGAATTAATTATATATTTATAGAAAATAAAAGATAAAAATGAATTTATTATTTACTATTTATTTAATAAAATAAAAAAAATTGTTCTTTTAATTATTTATTATTAAAAAAAAGGAAGGTTGTTTTAATATTTATTGATAAGAAATAAAATATCAACAACTCTTTTAATTATGTCCTATAAAAAATAAACAAATAAGTATAATGGTTATTTAATTATTCATTAAAAAAAATGAATGGCTAGTTAATTATCCATTTATTAAAAAAGATTGGTTATTTTATTGATTTATTTATTAATCAAAATTGAAAATGTTGGTTACTTTGATTAATTTTTCCATTAAAAAAAAAGAAAAAAATGAAATATTATTTTTAATTATTTGTTGATGAAAAAATATTAAATAGATTATTAATGAGCTATGATCACATCACACACGTGACACGTGGTTTCTCCTTTCTTTTGTTTTAAAAAAGAATAAATAATTATAATTTTTAATATTAATTATTCATATGTCATTTTTACGGCCTTTTAAAATCATCTAATATTTTAATATATGAGTAAAATATTTTAAATCTTATTTTTTTTCTTAAAGTACAAACTGGTGTGATGAAAAAATTGACTTATTTCCCTTTTTATTTTTTTTATAAAAAATCTGGGTAGATTGGTCGCATGGTAACGAGACAGAAGAAAATTGTATTACACAAGATGACACATCAATTTTTTTATTATTTAATTTTAATCAATTAAATATAAATATTCAGATAATAATTTAGATTTTGTTCTATATATATATATAAATTATCAATTATAGAATGTTTACATAAAGGAAACTAAGTGCAATAGGCGGTGGTCCAATTTCCTTTAAATTTCTAAGGTGTCAGAGAAGTAGAAATCAAAACAGATATAGAACCTAAAAGCTTTTCCCCCAGTCTGTGTAATTGACGCAAAAAATTGTAACACGCAAAAATTAAGTTCGTAACAAATAACTTGAATGCCTTTGGTATTTTTTTTCTTTTTTCCCAAAATGAATAAAGTTCGTAAAATCTAATTTAAAAACTTTTTAAAAGCTAATAGAACAAAACTAATTTTTTAAGGAATTTGAAGAAACAAAAAAAATTAACAAATTTAAAAATAAGAAAATACAAAATAAGAAAAACTATATATCTTTTTTTGTTTAATTTTGATAATTTTTAATTTTTATTATTTTTATGTAAAATTTATAATTTAAATTATTCAATTACATCTTTACCTTTATATAAAGTCGAACTTGACCCCACTTAATTCATTAATTATTGTCTTATTTGAACTATTTATAAGTTGTGTCTTTTCAGGTACAAGTTTGAAAATGATAAGGGCCTCGTAAGTAATAAGTGTTAAAGACAGCGATGACTACTTATGAGGACATTGTCACCAGGTTAAATCATCTTTAGAAATCAACGCATGGCATTTGACCAGAACAAAAGGAGTCTTTTCTTAGAAATAACATTAAAATAATCATATCTATGAGGATGGAAACCCTCGAGTCTTGTCACGATATGTATCCATTGCGGGATGTTTGGAGGGCAGGTCAACCCTAATCCAGTTCGCATCAAATTGGGTTTTGGATTATGTTTACTCCGTTGGACTAGCTGGGCCTTCATAGGCCACCTTCGCGACCCAACGGTCAACCCATTAAGTTGACCGCGGGTTGATTTTTTTTTTTTTTTTTGCAAAAACTTATTTTACCCGTGGAATATAACCATTTTATAATAGTTTGATGGGTTTTTTTTGGTTGTTTTCTTTTCTCATTTTTTCTATAAATAAGGCATAAACTCTCATATTTTCTCACAGCACAAATTCTCTCATTCTCACTATTGAAATCTCTCAATCTCTTTGTTGTCAATTTACTCTCATTTTAACCTTATTAGTTTTTGCAAATTTCAATTCATATTTCCAAATTCCAATTCTCCTTCTTTAATTCTTTATTTCTTCTATATCCAGTTTTTTTTTTTTTTTTTAAACTAGAATGGATATATATTTTCATCACATCAATTTCAATGATGAAAAAAATTATCACAGTCCCCCTAAATTTACTAACATAAATGCAGTAAATTCAAATCGTCTCGCTTTCTCATTCTCAAAATCTAATACACTTCATAATATTCCCAGCTTCCTCCCCATGCTGCTACAGCTCTTGGTGGTTCTAGAAGTCATCCTTATAATCGTCATCCTCCTCCAACTCCCTTTCAAGCAGAAGCGAGTTCATCAATTGCAGTCGGAATCGACGACAGGCACACATAAGACTTTTAGGTGTATTTCGATAAGTTTTACGAGACAGAAAATGGAGTTCAAGTGAAGAAAACAAGATGCAAGTATTGTGAAAATATTTATAAAACTGATCTGGGTAATGGTTCTAGTACTTTAAAAAGACATGCTAATGTACATATGAATCAACATGGAAATAGAGAAACCAATCAAACTCAAATGACTAATATGAGTACTACTTGGCATTATAATTCTGATTTATATAGGGAATAATTAGCTTTATATATTGCTGCAACTAATCAACCTATTAATATGGCTGAAGATAAATATTTTAAAAGATTTATTAAAAATTCATTTTTTCCATGATTTAAAAGTTATTCTAAAACTGCAACTAGAAATGATTTAAAAAATTGTTTGGAAAAATGAAATTAGAATTAAAAAATAAAATACATAGTTGTCATGTTAGTGTGGCTCTAATCGTCGATATTTGGAATAATAGAACTAAACAATATTATATTTGTGTGACTAGTCATTATTTTGATAATGAATGTAAATTAAATAAATCTTTATTAAGATTTAGATTAATGGATGTAGGTCATAGTGATTAATAAATTTATAATAAAATTGTTAAAGTTTTAGAAGATTATGATATTGTTCACAAAGTGATAAGTTTAACGTTAGATAATGCAAGTGCTAATAGTAAAATTATAGATTTTTTTTCAAATAAATTTTCCTTTTTATGACAATTTAAAGTTTTTTCACTAACTTTGTGCATGTCACATTATTAATTTAATTGTGAAAAGTTGTATGAAAAAAATTAGAAATAATATTGATAGAATTAAGGATTCTTTAGCTTGGATTACTAGTAGTAATAGAAGAAATGATAAATTTCAAGATGCTTATATAAAATCAAATATGTCTCCTAGAACTTTTGCATTAGACATGCAAGTTAGATGGAATAATACTTATTTAATACTTGATTCATATTTACCTTATGCAAATTTAATTAGTTATTTTGTAGCAAATAATAGGGGTCCTCGTTATTTGATAGACAGTGATTGGCATATAGCTAAAAAATTTCATTTTTTTCTTAAAAATTTTTATCAACCCGCTTTACAACTTTCTGGTGTGTATTATCCTATTAGTCCATTGGTAATACATACAATTATAAAAATTTCAGATTTATTTAAAAAAAAAAAACAAAAACAATGAAATTTTAGCGAGACCAATAGAGGCAATGGAATTAAAATTTTAAAAATAATGGAAACCAATTCCTTTTCCTTATTGTTTAGTTGCTGTATTTAATCCTAGAATTAAATTAGCGCATTTAGAAAATGATTTAGACACGTTAAATGAAAATTTACGAGACAAAGCATATGCCAATTAACTAGGAAAGATAATAGAGTGTCTTGCAGAGGTATATTTGCAATATAAAAACAGGTATAGGAACTAGCGAAGAGGCAAAATATCCGAGAAAGTAGCATTAGAACGAAGATTTCGACTCCTAGAGTGCACTTAATAGGTCGAAGAGGACCCAAGCCCGAAGCATAGCCTCCACTTCAGAAGCATCAACAACGAATGTACTGTCCTCCATGCAGCTACAAAGAACTAAGTTTCACCAATATTTGGGAACCCCGACGTGCTACCAGCAGATTCATAATGAAGAGCCAACTTTAATGTCTTAAAATATTGGAAAACTAGAAAATATATTTTTCCGATATTATTAAGACTTGCCCTGGATATTTTCTTTGTTCTTGTCTCAACCATCTTATCCGAACAAACATTTAGTGCAAGTGAAAGAAATTTAAATGACAGGAGGACTAAACTTTCACAAAAAATGATTGAAGTCCTCATATGTCTTCGAGATTGGGAACAGTCGTGCCATCGGGATTAATACGAGGTTGTCGATGATACTTTAATAGAATCATTTCAATTTTGTAATTTAGATGATACAGATGAGAGAGATCCTACTCAACCTTCAAATTAGTGTGTTGTAAATTTTAACTTTGTAATTTATAAATTAACTGTCAATTATTACACTCTTTTTTCCTTACCAAGTTTTTGTCCCAATTAGGTTTTCCTTATTAAGGTTTCTAACGAGGCAATAATTGTTGTAATTTCTTATTTCTTATTTTATTTTTTGGTAAATGAATAAATCTAATTTTTCTTATAGTACAATTTAATTGCATTAAAATTGAATTAATATTTGAAATGTTAACAAAAAAAATTAATTTAATTGAATTATTGATATTTGAAAAGTTAACTAAAAAAATTACACAAAAGAAAAAAATAAAAAATAAAAAAAATTTTGGGCAACTTGCCAATTCTTCTGGCCAAAGAGGCGGGCCGAATTGTTGCCAAGTTGGGTTAGGCCCAGCCCGCAATTTTGCTTAACCCGCCACGGGTCGAGCAGGCCGGGTTATTTTTCCACCTTTAGGAATGTTTTTGTTATATGATGTTGTGTAATAACTCTTTCTAGCTAGTATATTTCGAAAAATATATAATAAAACCCCTAAATATGATATAGGAAACATATATGTATACAAGTATAAGATAGTGGGCCCAGAAAATAACTTTACTTTATAAATAAATTCTCTACATCAAGTAGGAAAATCATATACATAAACTCAAAATACAGCTGGACAGTGGTGCCATTCTCTTCCGCTTCTCGACGTTCCCTCCGACCGCTTCTCACTTTCTACCTGTAAAAACAGTGAAATCAATGGAGTGAGCACTAATTGCTCAGTAAGTAAATCTGTTATACCATTCTTCTTCCTCCGTTACTCGTATCCTGAATTTCTTTCCTTACATTAACTTCTCTATTCTTCTCTGTTCTTTCTAGAATTCTTGCTTCTCACTTACTAACATGTAAGCTCAAACATGGAAACTAATTCTGAATAATAGAAATGGCATAATGCATATGCACAAATGCATAAGAGATGCATTTTCTTTTCTGTTTTCTCTCTCTCTTTTTCTGTGTTTCTTTCTTTCTTTTTGTTTCTCTTCTTTCTTTCGGGCTTTCTTTCTTTTCTCATTCTCTTTCTTTCTTTCTTGTTTCTATTCTTTCTTTCTTTTCTTTCTTCTTTTCTATTCTGTTTCTTTTCTTTTCTTCTTTTCTAATCTTTCTTTCTTTTCTTTTCTTCTTTTCTATTCTTTCTTTCTTTCTTTTCTTTTCTTTTCTTGTTTGCCAATCAGACTCGGTTGAGGTATGGATTCGAAACCCTAGCCATGTGAGTGAGTACAGTCCTCATCTACATGCACTTCTTATGGACTGTACAAATTCTTCTTCTTATTCTTAAGGTTGCTCACTAAAGGCGGCATGCATGAAGGTATGTTCTTCTAGGTACAATCCTCATCCACATGCACTTCTTACGGACTGTACAAATTCTTCTTTCTTATTCTTTGGCTGCTCACTAAAGGCGGCATGCATGTGGAAATATTCTTCTTCTTACCACTCATGGGTTCCCCATCGCAACAACCTTCTTTTCTCTTATCTTTCTTTTAGAAATTTTGTATTTAATTTCTTTTCTTTTCTTTAGTAATTTTCTTTTCTTTCTCTTTGTTCTTTAGTGTTCTTATATGCATGTATGCATGAAGATGGGCTTTTTCTTGTTATTCTTTCTAAATTCAAATGTTTAAATGCAAGAATGCAATATGGCATGTAAACATGTCATTCTCTACTTTCTCTATCATCTACAAACTCATATCAAAATAATAAACTAACATACTCATACATGCACTTCTCTTTGAAATTTCATCAAACACTTTGTATGGACAAACAAAGCACTAAAGGTGATTACATCTCCATATCTACTTCTAACCACCAAAATTTGGAGCAAAGCTCCCTAAAATCATCACCAAACCTGGCCAGGAAATTCATACTTCAAAATTCTATTCTAACTCTTTCATAACTTCTTCAAACTTCCACCAATTCATCTCATACTAAACACTACTTCTCAAGGGGGAATTCTAACCATCATTCAATATCAATTCCATCAACAATACTCAACATTCAAGCACATAAATACATATATAAAAATTTCTCTACACAATTCTTGCTCAAATCATGGCTAGGGTTGGATTTACTTACCTTGAACTTGGGTAGTTCTACACTAGAATCTCTCTCTTTGGTAGACTTCCTCTTCCTCTTAAACCCGAAACATATAAACTATAAGAATTCAACACTTTAAAAACTTTAATCTCACATCTTAAAGTATAAATCTTACATTTGGATGCTTAGGATTGAAATTCTACCAAAATCCGACCAAAATCCTGTAAATTTCCTTGAAAATTTGGTGAAGAAATTGAGAGAATAGGGGATGAAGGTGGCGTGAGAGGGAGTAGAGAATGGTAGAGTTTCAATTCTTGAACCCTTAATATCACATAATATTACTTATACTTTCCCATTTTGCCCTTGTATTTTCTATGAAATTCCATCTTTGCCCATTGATCAATTACAATAATACCCTTATCTCCATAAAATTCTACTACTTTTCGCTCCCCACATTTTCAACTAATTATGGGTGGAATGACCATTTTGCCCTTAAGGAAGTTTTCTAGAATTTTCTTAAAAATTCCAGTAAGTTCTTTGCCACAACGAAATTGTTTCTTCGCCTCGGCGAAAAATTCCAAAGTGTACGTTGCCACGGCGAACTTCTTTCCTTGCCGCGAAGTTTGCAAATTCTAATTTTTTAATCTTTCACCTTGCAACAAGTAAAACTAAGGGTATTAGAACATAAGTAACGTATCTTAATGTGGATGTTACATGTTGTTATTGGGGGAAAATCTATATAATTGACATCTGTCTCAATTTTCGTCTAAATCCCCAAAAATTGGGTTAGACATCCGCTGACTGCACATTACACTCAAACAAATCTAAAAGAAGCTCAATTTCTATCTAAATCTTGGCCCAAATCAGATTACACATTGTTTTTAATTTCTAAACACATAATTGTTCTTAAATTAAATACATAAATGGCACTGTATCTTCTTCTTCTTCATTAACAATTTTTGATGCAACTCAATTTGACCAATAATTAGTGCTTTTTAATAGTCATAAACACGTATCAATAATTATAATAGCTTGGTATTTACTTCAATCACGAGGTTCTCTTTTCTATTAATTAGGCAAGTGATGTTGGCCCTTATAACCGAAAACAGACCAAGAACCTGTTGAACCTTATAAAAAAAGGAAGAGAATTTATAGTAAGAGAAGCAGCAAAACCCAAAGATTGTACATGTTAAGCCTAAAAAATAACGGCTGATGTAAGTACCAATCAGAGTTCAGGAAGGCTTTGTACCATCTAGAAGCTGTCAAGTCCCCCAAGACAGAAAGAATATGGATGTCGTCAACTCGACAGATTCAGATTTTGTCTATGAGTGAATGGGAGCAGACACCTGTTCAAGCCTTAAGTAATTTGAGGATATTTTCCAAGTTAGTCAATAGGAGATAAGGAAGACCTTGTATAGTATCTACCCCTTGTAGATTTATAATGATTATCTTGAATTCCTCCACTATAAATAGAGGAATTCAAAGTAATCATTACAAGCTCAGATTGGGACTGCCTTTCATAAGATTTTGATCAGGAAGAGAGTCTCGATATCTATTCATATCCAATACAAGCTCAGAAGCTGCATCAATATCATCAAACTTAAAATACAAGCTCAAAAGACTATCATAAAACTGCCTGTAATGCTGCAGAAATGGAACTGATACTCGATCAATGTAATCTTTAAATTTCTTCAGCTCATCCCTCTGACTGTTCATTTCATGAATCTGAGCCATAACAACAATTGTGTGAGCATCAGCAATGACCCCAGTCTGTACATAAGTTCCATTATATGTTGGCCTTTAAGAGGTGATCCGAATCTCACACAAGCATCCCGCACAAGGTTAAAGATCATTGTATCAGGTTTGATCAGCTTTGCGCAATTGCTTTTCTCTGCACTTAAAAGTAGGAAACAATCACACATCTGAATCAAGAAATTTGATGCAACACACGTCCCAGTTTCAGTCTTCACCATATGCAGAAAAACCAACCACAATACATTCATTGCTGGAAGATTCTTTTTCTCCAACATCAGTCTAAGTATCATCGAAGCAGGGATAGGCATCTGAGCTCTTGCTAAAGAGAGGGACAGCTTCGCTAGAACGTCAAGCTGAAGCAAATTCGGTTTCTCTTTCAAGATTATAAGAACCAAAATACATGCTTTTTTAAGCCAATGAGACTCAGATGAGTAAGACAACTCCGTGACAAACTTGTTCATAATTGAACACCCAGGAAAACCATGCAATCTCTTCAAAACATTAAAAGTTTCCTATGCTTCATCCACTTTATGAATCTTCAGTGTTAATTCAAGTTTTCTCAGTAAAACTTCACGAGACGTACCTTCCCAACATAATTTTTCAGGCACAATACTACCAGCACAAAAGCATCTCAGATTTGAAAACCAAAAATATTTACACAATCCATCCAATACTAGAGACCTTCCAAAACCATTGTTAACAAGCACCAGTGTCTGAATAGTTGATGTCGAAATGAATCCGAAAGAACTACTGTTAACAAAGCAGGCTTGCACCAATTTCTTTCTTGCCTATGTTAATGCCATTGAGACACACCATCATTACATCATAACACGAGCCCCATCAAGCCCACCAACACGAATCTAAAATTGACGGAAATTTTATAATTTTTATTCATTTTTAGCTTTTTCAAGACAAAATCAAGCACCCAGAAGCTTACTCTTCCATATCTTTATCAAACAAACATACCCAGAACTAAAATTCTGAAGTCCAAACTGCAAAGAATCTGTTAAAAAGAAAACATAATCTCAGTACGGCCCAGGATTTTGCTAATATGAACAATTAACATGAAATATAGTCAAAAACCATAGAAATAATAAATAAAATGACAAATTAAATCACATAAAATTTTACCTTTTTTACACAGTGATTGTTATGAAAATAATAATAATAATAATAATAACAATAAAGAAAAAAAAATTGTTTCGACGGGAAAAAAATAGAAGCTTTAATAATTGAAAAGAACTTGTAAAAAATCAGAAAATAATCTAGAATCTCTAATATATATATTTTATCTATCTACTTATTATAATCGATAAATAAATTCGAAAACCGAAAATTTAAAAAAATACAAAAATAACACCTGTTGACGCTTGAAAAAACTGCCGGGAAAATCGCCGGCGTCAAGGCTGAGTTTGTGGCGGATTTTTTCATCGTTGACGGCGCTCGGCGTAAAGCGATGGCCACTCTGCGTAGGTATGGGACTGAACAGTGTACGGATTCCTTGGTTTCTCAAGCGGAGCGGAGGTCCATTTTTGCGGGAAGAGGAAAGCTGGGCGCGATTTTTAGTGTGAGTTTTCAGTTCTGTTCAGCTTCGCTGTATGATAGTTTTAAAATTTAATTTTAATGATTTTACTCTTAAATTATTTTTTAAATTTATATCAAATATATTTATTTCAATAGTAAAAAATCGAAAATACAGCCATAAGCGCTTCACAATCTCTACCAGGCGCCGTGATGCTAGTTAAAACAAAGACATGAATGGCTTGAAGAAGGTCATGATAAAACGATAGCCATAACCGCTTCACAATCTCTACCAGCTTTGGAAACCAAGGAGAAATGGCTATGCAAATTAAGTAAGCAATGAAGAAGAGTAAGGGACGAAGGAGGAGAGAGGCAAGTAATGCCAGAGCCAGTGGCCTTGAGAAGTCACCGAACTTGAAAACAAGTGAGTATGTCAAAACATGTATATGGAGTTTGATGGAGGTGAGTAGAAAGAAGAGAGTGGCAAAGAGAAGAGAGAGCAAGGCCAGGATGAAAAAGAAGAAGTGATCATCGTCGTCCTCTTTGTGAAATAGATCTATGTAAGCTAATTGGTTGCTGAGTAAACTAAGGAGAAGGTTGAGGAGAGGTGGAAGAAGAAAGCGTAAATCGATTTTCCAGTTCATGGTTATGGCTATGTGTTGCAGATTATGGTTCACCTTTTATAGAACAGAAAGTTTGGTGTTAGGAAGTGAAAGGGTTGCACTTCCTAAACTCTGCAGATATTTATGAATTTATTGTGTAACTCAATGAATTTTACAAATACTCTTATGGGCGTTTGGTTGGGGGTTAAGTGGGATTACTGGGGTTATGTCATCTTATATTACTTGATTATCATGTTTGATTGTCAAATAATATAAGATACCGATAATTTTTAAATACCAATAGTAGTTACTATTGGTAATGTCAGAGGTAATCTGATTACCTCCATTTTCTTAGGTATTCTAAGATTACCGTTAGCGGCCAGTTCCATCGATCTGGCCGGAAATGGCCAGAATAGATCTGGTCATTTCCGGCCGATCGGGCCTGATATGGCCGTTTTCGACCATCAATATGGCCAGAAACGGCTATAGCGGAGCCTCTTGGTCAGGGTGAGGTACTTACACTGACTTTCGGAGACATCCGACGGTGGTTCGCGGTGGTGGCAGGCAGCGGCAGAAGGTGGGGGTGATTTCATAATAAATTAAACTTTTATATAAGCGGGGTGTTTTAGCTAAATCTGAAACATTGGAGGTTAAAAGAAATTATTCAAAAATTAATAATAAAAATAATATTATATTAATATTTAAAACGGGGACAATTTAGTAATTTAAATAACATACCCACCAATTTATTTTCCCATAACCAAACATATTAATATAACATACTCACCAACTAACCAAACACATTTTCCTAAAGATTCTCAGTAATCTTCCAAGGTAATCTATCTTTCTAGTAATCTAACATTCCTGAACCAAACGCCCCTTAAGGTAACTTGCTTTTTTTATAGAAAATAGAATTTGAAAAAAGAAAAAAAAAATCTTATTAGAATATCAAAATATATAATGAAGGAAAAAAAATCATCAAATTACTTATTATTGGAAATGAATTAAATTCCCTTAAAAGGACGGAGTCTTGAAACAATAAGCCGGGTGTTACAAATATATTATTGTTAAAGGCAATTGATTTTATTTATTAAAAAAAAAGCCTATTAAATCAATTATCTTATTTCTTTTTATATTTATATTTATATAAAATGAAAATAAGGAAAAATAATTGTTTTAATTATTTATTTATAAAAATAAGAATAAAAAATAATTAATTATATATTTATAGGAAATAAATGATAAAAATGAATTTGTTATTTACTATTTATTTATTAAAACAAAAAAGAAAAAGAAATTGTTGTTTTAATTATTTATGATTAAAAAAAGGAAGGTTGTTTTAAATATTTATTGATAAGAAGTGAAATATTAACAACTCTTTTAATTATGTCCTATAATAAATAAATAAATAAGTATAATGGTCATATGATTATTCAGTTAAAGAAAATGAATGGCTAGTTTATTATTCATTTATATATATAAAAAAAAAAAGTTATTTTATTAATTTATTTATACATGAGTAGACTTTGCAAAAGTCCATTAATTTATTTATACATGAGTAGACTTTGTAAAAATCCATGGATTTGCTTTTGTAACTACAAGCGAAACTGCCATGAAAGTGTCCCAATGTAAATGTTAAGGGTGCATTTGTTTTGTTATTTTTTATTAGAATTTAGGAATAATATTTGGTAGTTGAATAATGTGAGTATTACGAGGTAAAATTTAAAAATTAACAAAAAAAAAAAAAACCCCTAGGTTTACTAATTTAACTAAACACCCCAATATATAAATTTTTTATAAAATAACCAAAACACCCCCACCCACCACAATGCCAGATTCCAACCACAACCACCGGAATCTGGTTGAAATTTGTTGTTACAACGCAGACTAGTCGAATCTGGGGTGGTGTGTCAATCTAGCCTTTTCCGGCCAGATCCAGTCGGAAAAGGCCAGATCTACAGCTAGATCTGGCCGTCGACAGCCACAAAAGGCCAGATATGGCCGTTATTAACCGTCAACGACAGCCATTTCTTTGGTCGTCACTGACAGTCAAATCTGGCCTTTTCCAGCCATATCCACCATGGATCTAGCCGAAAAGGGCAGATTGGTGAATAAACGGCCAGTTCCGATTGTTTTTAGGTTGTTGTGATAGATTCCGGTTACCACCGACGGTGGTTGTCGGAATCTGGCAACTATGGGTGGATGGGGTTGTTTTTGTTAATTTTTAAACTTTTTTCTGGGGTGTTTAATTAAGTTAATAAACTTAAGGGGACTAAAAATAATTAAAAAAATAGAATAGTATTTCCTAAATAATTAAACAAAGTATTTTGGGAATAGGGTTTGAAATAATAAAACAAACGGACCATAAGAGTCTTGAATTGTAAGACCCAGACCAGGCCTTAGCCGATGAAAGGGCCTGTTCGGTTAAAATTCTAATAAAAATTATATATATAAATTTTATGTAACGAAAATAATATAAATATGTCTTTTAATTTGTATATTCTATTTATTTTTATAGAATTTTTTAAAATATTATCAGAATTTCGAAATTCTTTTTTTAATATAAAATAAGTCACTTTATTTAAAAATAAAAATTTTCAAAATTTCAAAACCGATTAAAGTTGTTTTCCGTCCATTAGTCTCCCAGTCTGGGCGCAAACAAGCCATCGACTACCAACATATGGATGTCAATCTCAACTATGGAAGAACATGATATCCAAACGCCAATATTCGATTGTCGGTTTCCACCCAAATCAAAAGATTGATGGACGGAAAGCCTTCACATATAATTTTATTCCATTTCAACTTTGTAACATGTAAGCAATATAATCATATTTTATTCCTTCACATATTGTCATTCCCAGACCCGGAGACGATGGACAGAATGTAGCTTTAATCAATTTTGAAATTTTTAAAAATTTTATTTTTTAAATAAAGTAACTTATTTTATATTTTTATAGAATAAAAAAATGAATTAATTATACTTTTATAGAAAATAAAACATAAAAATGAATTAATTATTTACTATATATTTCTTAAATTAAAAAAAAGGAAGGTTATTTTAATATTTATTGATAAGAAATAAAATATTAACAACTCTTTTAATTATGTCCTATAATAAATAAATTTCCTATAATAAATAAATAAATATGTATAATGGTTATTTAATTATTCATTTAAAAAAAAATGAATGGCTAGTTAATTATTCATTTATTAAAAAAGATTGGTTATTTTATTAATTTATTTATTAATAATCAAAATAGAAAATGATGGTTACTTTGATTAATTTTTCCGTAAAAAATAAGAAAGAATGAAATATTATTTGTAATTATTTGTTTATGCAAAAAAAAAAAAAAAATTGAATTGACTATTAATGAGCTATCAATTTTTTCATTATTTTATTTTCATCAATTAAATGTAAATATTCTGATAATGGATTTTGTTCTATATATATATATATAAACAAACAAATTATCAATTAAGGAATGTTTATATTGACAAACTTGTGGTGTATGACGTAGGATTTTTCTAGGGGTGAGCGGTTTCGGGTACTTTACATTTTTCAGAGGAACCGAAACCGGAACAGTAAAGTGCAGGTTCCCAAAAAAAGGAAGCGGAACCGCACAGTGTAGGTTCTTAAATTCAAGGAACCGGAACCTAAAATGCAAGTTCTAGTTCCTTTCCCGAGTATAGTATAAAAAATCAATTACACCCTATTAGTTTAAAAATGACAAAAATACCTTAAAAGTTTATAAATACACCCCTAACAAATTTTGATTACTCATTCATTTGTGTCCAATGTGACTCATAAATCATCTAATCTCTAGGCAACACTTGAATTCAATCAATTCATCACAATTCACATAAAAAGAGTTATTAAATCAATCATTTATTTCGTTCTATATTTATATAAAATGAAAATAAGGAAAAAAATAATTGTTTTAATTATTTATTTGTAAAAATAAGAATAAAAAATAATTAATTATATATTTATAGAAAATAAAAGATAAAAATGTATTTATTATTTACTATTTATTTATTAAAAAAATTGTTGTTTTAATTATTTATGATTAAAAAAAGGAAGGTTATTTTAAATATTTATTGATAAGAAGTGAAATATTAACAACTCTTTTAATTATGTCCTATAATAAATAAACAAATAAGTATAATGGTTATATGATTATTCAGTTAAAAAAAATGAATGGCTAGTTTATTATTCATTTATATATATAAAAAAAAAAGGTTATTTTATTAATTTATTTATAAATGAGTAGACTTTGCAAAAGTCCATTAATTTATTTATACATGAATAGACTTTGCTTTATACATGAGTAGACTTTGCAAAAGTCCATGGATTTGCTTTTGTAACTACAACTCTACAAGCGAAACTGCCATGAAAGTGTCCCAATGTAAATGTTAAGAGTCTTGAATTGTAAGACCCGGACCAGGCCTTGACCCGATGAAAGGGCCTGTTCGGTTAAAATTCTAATAAAAATTATATATATAAATTTTATGTAACGAAAATAATATAAATATGTCTTTTAATTTGTATATTCTATTTATTTTTATAGAATTTTTTAAAATACTATCAGAATTTCGAAATTCTTTTTTTAATATAAAATAAGTCACTTTATTTAAAAATAAAAATTTTCAAAATTTCAAAACCGATTAAAGCTGCTTTCCGTCCATTGGTCTCCCAATCTGGGCACAAACAAGCCATTGACTATCAGCATATGGATGTCAATCTCGACAATGGAAGAACATGATATCCAAACGCCAATATTCGATTGCCGGTTTCCACCCAAATCAAAAGATCGATGGACAAAAAGCCTTCGCGTATAATTTTATTCTATTTCAACTTTGTTACATGTAAGCAATATAATCATATTTTATTCCTTCACATATTCTCATTCCCAGACCGGGAGATCGATGGATGGAATGTAGCTTTAATCGGTTTTGAAATTTTGAAAATTTTTATTTTTTAAATAAAGTAAATTATTTTATATTTTTATAGAATAAAAAAATGAATTAATTATATTTTTATAGAAAATAAAATATAAAAATGAATTAATTATTTACTATTTATTTATTGAAAAAAAAAAAGGAAGGTTATTTTAATATTTATTGATAAGAAATAATATATTAACAACTCTTTTAATTATGTCCTATAATAAATAAATTTCCTATAATAAATAAATAAGTATAATGGTTATTTAATTATTCATTTAAAAAAAATGAATGGCTAGTTAATTATTCATTTATTAAAAAAGATTGGTTATTTTATTAATTTATTTATTAATAATCAAAATAGAAAATGATGGTTACTTACTTACTTTAATTAATTTTTCCGGAAAAAATAAAATATTATTTGTAATTATTTGTTTATGAAATTTTTATTTTGAATTGACTATTAATGAGCTATCAATTTTTTTATTATTTTATTTTCATCAATTAAATATAAATATTCAGATAATAATTTGGATTTTGTTATATATATATATATATATATACAAACAAATTATTAATTAAGGAATGTTTATATTGACAAACTTGAGGTATAGGACGTAGGATTTTTCTAGAGGTGAGTAGTTTCGGGTATCCTATATTTTTCGGGAGAATCGAAATCGGAACCATACAGTGCAGGTTCCCAAAAAAAGAAACCGGAACCGCACAGTGTAGATTCTTAAATTCAAGGAACTGGAACCTGTAATGCAGATTCCAGTTCCTTTCCCAAGTATCTTATAAAAAATAAATTACTCTCTTATTAGTTTAAAAATGACAAAAATACCTTTAAAAGTTTACAAATGCACCCCTAAAAAATTTTGATTACTAATTCATTTGTGTCCAATGTAATTCATAAATCCTTTAATCTCTAGGCAACACTTGAATTCAATCAATTCATCACAATTCACATAAAATTCCTCAATCAAAACCAAAACACAAACAATTAATTAAATTAATTAAACAATTATACTATAAATATGTAATTTAATATCATAATTAATTAAATTTTTAATCATTTAATTAAGTATTGTACGAATGTTTATACTGTAATATTATAATTAAATAAATAATTATACTATAAATCTATAATGTAATGTTATAATAAAATAAAATTTTAATCATTTAATTAATTAATATACTAACGTAGTAAATTATTAAAGTTTATAATGTAATGTTATAAATTTATAATTAATTAAGTAATCATTTAACTATATAATGTTATAATTAATTAAGTGATTATAATTTAATGTAATGTTATTATTAATTAAGTAATTATTTAATTATAATGTAATGTTTTAATTAATTTAATTTCTAATCATTTAATTAAGTATTGTACTAATGTTTATGATAGAATGTTATAATTAATTAAAAAACCATTTAATTAAGTAATCATACTATAAATTTATAATGTAATGTTATAAATAATTAAATTTATAATCATTTAATTAGGTATTATACTAATGTATGTAGTAAATTACTAATGTTTATAATATAATGTCATAATTAATTAAGTAATCATTTCATTATGTAATGTTATAATTAATTATGTGATCATATTATAATGTAATATTATAATGAATTAAGTAATTATATTATAAATCTTTAACATAATATTATAATTAATTAAATTTCTAATTATTTAATTAAGTAATCATTTGTTTATAACGTAATGTTATAATTAATTAAGTAATCATATTATAGATTTATAATGTAATGTTATAATTAATTAAATTTTTAATCATTTAATTAAGTATTGTATTAATGTAGTAAATTACTAATGTTTATAACATAATGTCATAATTAATTAAGTAATCATTTAATTATGTAATGTTATAATTAATTATATGATCATATTATAATGTAATGTTATAATGAATTAAGTAATCATACTATAAATCTTTAATGTAATATTATAATTAATTAAATTTTTAATCATTTAATTAAGTATTATATTAATGTTTATAATAGAATGTTATAATTAATTAAGTAATCATTTGTTTTTAATGTAATATTATAATTAATTAAGTAATTATACTATAAATCTATAGTGTAATGTTATAAGTAATTAAATTTCTAATTATTTAATTAAATTACTAATGTAATGTTATAAATTTATAATTAATTAAGTAATCATTTAACTATAATTTAATATTATAACTTATTAAATAATCATTTAATTAGTAATATATTAATATTTATCAATTTATTTTATATAATTAATTAATTACTAATTTAATATAGATACACTTTGAACTTGATAATTAAAGTAAATAACTAAATATTATAATATTATTCAATGAAATATAGTATTTTATTCAAAAATAATTCTTTTAATTGGTCATAATTCCAATTATACACTTAATTAATCAAAATTTTAATATTAATATATTATAATATATTAAAGTTTTTTATATGATGTAATTTTTATATAATAAATATATTTATATATTTATTTAATTAGGTTATTGTAAAAATTTAACTTTTTTCCATTTTAATTTTTTTATATGTAAAAATTATAAGACCTCCATTATTCATAAATATTTCATTTTAGCCCAGGTTCCAAAACAGGATACTTGTTGTAGGCTCCAAGCTGGGTCCCCGTTGCAAGTTCTTTTTTTTCATGTTCGGTTTTACAGTTCCAAAAAAATGGAACTAGAACCTACCCATACGGTGTTAGTTTCAGGTAGGTTCTAATTTTTCTTTTGATTTTATCGCAGGTTCAGTTCTATCTGCTATCCGTGCTCACCCTAGATAATTCAACTGGACAGTGGACATCAGTTGACTCATGTATGCAACAGTCCATTAATCAAATCCGTGCTGTAGAGGGAATACTTTAATTTTAAAAGTGATAACTGCCGTGAAAGCGTGTCTCCTAAGTCCTACTATGATCAAATCACACATATGGTTTCTGTTTTCTTTTGTTTTTAAAAAGAATAAATAATTATAATTTTTAATATTAATTATTCAAAACCATATGTCATTTTCACGGCATTTTAAAATCGTCTAATATTATAATACATGAATAAAATATTTAAATCTTATTTTTTTCTTAAAGCACAAACTGGTGTTATGAAAAATTGACTTATTTCGCTTTTTGTTTTTCGTTTTTTTTTAAAAAAAGTCTGGGTAGATTGGTGACATGGTACAAGACAGAAGAAAATTGTATTATACAAGATGACACATCAATTTTTTATTATTTAATTTTAATCAATTAAATATAAATATTCAGATAATAATTTGGATTTTGTTCTATAGAATGTTTATATTGAGTATTGACAAACTTGTGGTGCATGACGTAGGATTATTTAATTTCATATAGTTTTTTCAATTGGCCATCAGTTGACTCACGTATGCAACAGTCCATTAATCAAATCTATGCTCTACTAATTAGAGGAAACTGCCGCAAAAGTGAAAATGAAAATTATGTATTAGTATGGGAAATGATGGATTGAGGAGTTAAAAGAGATCAAAGGGTCTTGGGTTCAAGTTATTACAAGGGTCAAATAGTCACCAATCACCATACCCCAAAAAATAAAAGTTATAAATTATTCAATTAAGGGATATCTAACTATTATTTGCAATTAACTTCAATAGAAAATAACAAATAACTTAAATGACAATTATCATCTGGAGATTGATTGAAATTAAATAATGAAAAATTGGCCTTTCATCTTGTAACTAATTTAAATCATCTTTAGAATAACGCATGGCATTTGACCTAAACATAAGGAGTCTTTTCTTAGAAATAACATTAAAATAATTATATCTACATAAATGGCACTGTATCTTCTTCTTCATTAACAATTTTTAATGCAACTCAATTGGACCAATAATTAGTGCTTTTTAATAGTTATAAACACGTATTATTGATGTTCTTTCATCTCTAAGGGATAATTTTGACTTTTTATATCCCAATTTTTTTCTATTTCTTTATCATCTTTTACTCCATTTTCTCTTTCTTTCATCCCCATCATTCATCTTCTTCGCCGCTTCCCTCTCTCATTTTTCTTTCCTTTCTGCTCCCTTTTTCTTTTCTCTCTCCCTCCTCCTCCTCCTCCCATCTTCTTCTTTTTCATTGATCAGGTGAGCAAGGAATGGTGGACGAGGCACAAAAAGCTTTGGAAGAGGCTGAACCACTTAAGAAGGTCTAACTCTCGAAAATCGTAGTTTACTTTTGACTTTTGAGACTATTGGTCCATATTTTCTCCTTTTTGGTTTATATCACTATTTAGATCTCTGTCAAACATATGATGCTCTTTTTTTTTTTTTTTTAGCTTTTCTGAGGGCAACAAAGAATCAGATAGCATTATTTATAATTCAATCCTATCGAATCCAAATAAACTAGCCTAGTCTAGTTCTAGTTCCATACACCCTTAAGTTTCTCGTACCATATAAAAGGTGGGGACTTAGTTATTTAACCGTGCTATACTGGGGGGTGAGAGGATTCTGTATTCATATGTCGCATATATGCATTCGTGATAATTAACTTCGAGCTTTTACTTTATAAAAGCTGTCAATGTGATTGTTTGATTTCGCTATCTCCAGTTCTTACTATTATCAACTCCAACGGTGTTTCAGGCTGACCAGAAGTTAAATAGTAAAATACCCAAATACTCATAATATTATTCAACATTTTTTAAACCCCTTAAATTTATTAATTTAATTAAATACTCTCAAATATTTTTTTAAAAATTACAAAAACACCCCAACAATCCACATTTACTAGATTCCGGCCACCACTGCCGAAAAATGGTTGGAATCTGGTAGGATGGCGCACTACCGGCTAAATCTGGCCGGAAAAGGCCAGATCTTTAGGCCAAATATCTGGCCGTTGACGGCCAGATATTTGGCCATAACCAGTCCGTAACGACGGCCAACAAACAGTCGTCGTTGACCATCAACGATGATCATTTGTTGGCTGTCATTGATGAGCAAATACGGCCATATCTATCTGGCCGTCAATGGCCAGATCTAGCCGTAGATTTGGCCTTTCTGTGGATCTGGTCGGAAAAGGCCATAGCAGCACACGACCGGCAAGATCCAACCGGTCATGCGTCGATACAGCGACTCCGGCCACCCTCTGGCGGTGGTGGCCGGCTGTTAGTATTTGAGGGTGGGTTAGGGTGTTTTTGTTAACTTTTAATGTTTTCTTATAGAGGGGTGTTTTGTAAAAAAAAAACATAGGGGGTATTTTATTAATTTGTAATTAATTTGTAAATCTTACATCGTAATACCCACCCAATTCAACTTTTTTTTAACTTTTTTCAAAAAACTTTTCCCAAAAACACAAAGTTGTGAACTAAACGAACCTGATTCTTTGTTGCCCTCAGAAAAGCTAAAAGAAAAAAAAAAGTTGTGATTTGGAAAGATAATCAATATTTTACCTGTCATAAATGCTCCAGAAATTGTCACAAACATGGCTCCGTTTGGTTCATATTTTTGCGTTTTTGGGAAATTTTTTTTGAAAAAAGTTAAAAAAAAGTTGAATTGGGCGGGTATTACGATGTAGGATTTACAAATTAATAAAATACCCTCTATGTTTGCTTATTTACAAAACACCCCTATAATAAAATATTAAAAGTTAACAAAAACACCTCCAATCCACCCTTAAATATGGACAGTTGACCACCACCATCGAAGGGTGGTCGGAGTGTCTTTGCAATTTCTAAAAAAAAATATTTAGGGGTGTTTAGTTAAATTAATAAATTTAGGAGGTTTAAAAGAAATTAAAAAATATAGAATAATATTTCGAGGATAATAACATTTTACTGTTTAACTTTTTTGGGAATACTAATAATAGTATTCTTAAAACTGAAACAAACGAAGCCCAACCAAACGAAGCCTATGTATTTTGGGGTTTCAAGTGCTTCAGCTTTTGACCCGACTATTATACCTCCTTGTCACGAGCAGGCTTTTGGGCCCAGTTTTACGAGGATAACTTTTGTAGCTAAAGAATGTGAGTCATTTTTTCTGTTTTATATGCTTGTGATCATGCTATTGTTAGATAGAAATATATGGGCAAACTGTGCCATATAAGTGTCTTATCTGTTGAAAGTTTTCGATATATGTAGTGAAATATATTGATTTTTCTTGTTACCTTCAGTGACCATCGCTTAGCAGATCATTTTGGAGGGAAGCTTCATTTAGGTTATATGCAAATCCGCGATAAACTGGCAGAGCTTCAGGTAAGATGAATTTCACAATTTAAAATTCTTTTGTGTTACTGCTGTTATGTTAGTCCTGTTTGTGCTAGTTCAGGTTATGTTGCCTTATAATGGACAGTTTTCCTTAGACTTTTATTGGGATTTTAAGCATGCTAAATTTCCATTGGAGGCCATTTTAGCAAAGCTATTTTATGTTTGAGCAATGCTAACCTTACAAATTGTAAGAGAAATATAAAGAGAGGCATACAAAGTGATGTGCCACATCAACTGCCACGTCACTCACTTGCCATGTAACCATTTTTTTGTCTGAATTCTCTTATTCTTCTTCTTCTTCTCCGTCTTTCACTCTCTTTTTCCCCTCTTTCTTTGATTTTTTCCTTCTCTTTCTTCTCTTCCCTCTCTCTTTACCAATTAAAGAAAACACTGCAGCCAACTCACTTGCCAACTCAGTTCTCCATTACAACCAACTGCCGCCGCCGCCACCAACATCATCACTTTAAAAAAAACTAGACAACCACCACAAACACTCACCACTGCAACTCCAAACACCCAACACTACCAGCCAACAAAACACTCAACATTACCTGCACAAAATCACCCAACTCTAATTTAAATTTCACATGGAATAAAATCAACAAATAAATCTAACAAAGTCAACAAATTCTTTTCAAAATCTCTTAATTTTTTTTTTTCAAATAAAAATCACAAGGCCTGAGTGTGGCGGCTTATAAGAGAAGTATAGTCACAACTTGAGAGCTTGAGCTTGGGTCAAGCTGTGACGGGTTGCCATTCATTGGCGACTTTCCATGGCAGCGACCCATGCTCGCCCTTGCTCAAATAGACAAATACGGTCATGGCTACAGTGTTTTCTTTAATTGGTAAAGAGAGAAATAAAACGGAGATGGAAGAGAGGAAGGAGAAGAAAAAATCAAAGAAAGAAGGGAAAAAGAGAGAGAGAGAGAGAGACGAAGAAGAAGAAGGGGAGAGAGAAAGAAGAACTGAAGAAGAGAATTTAGAAAGGAAAAAAATGATTGTATGGCAAGTGAGTGATGACATATCACTTTGTAGCCCCTTTTTGTATTTTTGTTTGTAAGGCTAACATTTTTTTTATGTTTATGTTAGATACAGTATTATGTTCTTTGTTTGAAATTTTTTTACCAATTGGGTAGATCATAGTTCATACTTTTTGTATGACATTTTTTTAAATATCAGTTCACATTGTTATCATTTGGAAGCTGATATAATTTATTACTTAAATTTCCCAACTATACATATTAAATGAGTTGAAGGTGTTATATGAGGAGTTAGTAGGGAAATTAAATTTCATCTTAACTGTTTCTGATCCATTGTTGGTTATTCCTTTTGTTCAGTTATTCAAATTTTCCTGCAAATTGGACATAACAAACTCAAGTCAAATTATTGAAAATGTGTTTAGTGGGATGTTTTATGTATCATGTCTTTGGGATGTCCTTAAGCTGTTATTGTGAATATGTTGGTTCAAGTGCTGGTACAATGTTTCAAATTCTTCTATTGAGATTCTCAGTTAGTATACCATTTGTGAGTTTTCCTTATCTTGGGGAATTATTATTATTTTTTTTTAATTCTCTTGACTCTCCTGTAAATAGGCTCTCAAGTCTGGACAAGTCTATGTAGAAGATGTGTCTATCATAGATATATATTGAACTTGAAAGATACATAGCATTTTTTGGTCTGATATGTATCAGAAATGTGCCTTATGCATCTTGAAATTGGAATTTAGTCAACATTTAGGTAGTTATTGATGTAAGCTCTTATCTTTGAGATTTAGTGATGCGAGCTCCTGTCTTTGTGTGCACTGGTGGTATGGTTTAAGGTTTTGGTTCTGGTAGTCCTTTTATAAGAGTGCCTTTGTTTGCATGTTTTGAAGAGGGCACTGTCGGATGATAATTGCTAATAGGCTTAATGTCAGGAGTATTTGTAATGTGTATAACTACTATGCTCTTCAAACTACCTGCACAATAGGTTCAATAGCTTTTCACCTGCTGGTTGTGTATTTTGATAAAGTTTCCTGATTGTACTTACGAGTAGGGGTGTTCAAAAGCGGTTAACCGAACCGGTTAACCGCTTTTTTGAACCGAACCGGTTTTTCGGTTCAGGAAAATTCCCGAACCGAAACCGAACCGGTTTAGAGGAAAAACCGGTTTTTCGGTTAACCGAAAAACCGGTTAACCGTTTTTTTTAAAGCGGTTAACCGGTTTTGAACCGGTTTTCCCTTTTTTTTATAAAACTTATTTTTTTTATTTTTTCCTAAATTAAATTGTAAATATAAATAATAAATATCCAAATAAAAATTAGACATTCACATATATCCATTGACCATTACTAATGATACATTAAAAATATTATTATTTTTTATTTAATATATAATATATATTATTATTTATTTTTATAATATATTTATTTATTTATTTATATATATATATATATATATATATATATTTATTTTTTTTGTAAAACCGGTTCAAAAAACCGATTTCGGTTAACCGCTTTTTATTTTTTCCCGAACCGTTAACCGAACCGGAAATTCGGTTTTTTGAATTTTTCGAACCGTAACCGAACCGTTTTTTCGGTTAACCGGTTTTCCGGTTCGGTTCGGTTTTTGCATTTTTTTGAACACCCCTACTTACGAGATATTATCACAGTTCAGTTTCCTATAAAGAAAAGTTGCTATTATCGCTAGCTTATATTAAGTGGTGTCTCATGTTCATATAAGGAGTTTTCAGTGGTACCTTATGGGTAATTATTTTGCCAGGAAGAGAGAAACAAGAGTCGCAAAGATCGATATGATGATAGAAAGTAACTTGCAGGCATTATTATTGTTTTTTCATTATTTAATTTCCTTAACCTGTCCTTAAAATGCTGCTTTTTTTGTATACATCAAAAGGACGAAGTAGAGATTGCGATAGGAAAGCAAGTAAGGATTGTGAAAGGGAAGAGTGTGAGTTGTGATCGTGATCGAGGAGACAGCCATGATCGGGGAAGGGATTATGACCGTAGTATCCGAGATCATGATAGGTATTATGAACGAGACCGTGGATATTATCGAGAGCGTGATTGGGATTTGGATCGTCACTGCTGTTATTATTCAAGAAGTTGGCAGAAGTCAAACTCTCGGTCAAAGTAAAGTTCAAGAGATTATGATTGCCGCAGGTGCTTGCTTCCCTTCATATTTAGATTCTTACCATCCTTCATGATGTTTGGCTTTTGTTGTAACCTGAGTCTAAACTAATCAATACACAAATCCACCAAACACAAACAAGATTCAAGAATCAAACACACACGCACAAGCCAAGATTTACTGTGGTTCACCTATCCAATAATGGATAGATTACATCCACGTTGAGCTTCGAAATATGGAGACTCACTGCACTAGGATTATCCAACAATTACACCAAGATTACACACTCAAACGACTGAATCAAAGCAATATCTCAACTCAGATCTAATCACTCTTATTCTACCAATAACCTGCAAAATTTTAGAGAACTAACCCAGCCTCGAAGGAAACGCAACCCCTTTTGAATTCGGCCCAGATTACAACAGAGAATTACCCCAGCAATTAAAACCCTAAATCTATTGCTCATTCACTCAATAGAACCCTAACAAGAACAGACTAAAAACCCGATAATGACATTCTCTGTTTTTGCCCTCTTTTATATTATTGACAATCAGCGATTGTGAGCCGCAAGATCTGTCTTGAATCAACGCTCAGGATTCATTCATTTAACTAAATAAGAATGACATCGTTTGGCTTCATAAAACTTCCAGTCTTCACCTTGAAGCCAACATTCTACCTTCCTCCCTTCTACTGGACCTCCTTTAGTACAGTAAGTTATTTCCATATTTGTTCTCAGCTCTGGAAATTGGCTAACTGATGTGAAGTAAGTTCAAGCAGTGCTTGAACTTGGCCGTGGTCACGACTTTGGTTCCCATGTCTGTTGGATTTTCTTCAGTTGGTACCTTCAGGAGATTAATTTTTCCCTTTGCAATCAGGTCTCGGACGAAATGATGCCTGACATCTACATGTTTTATTCTTTCATGGTACACTGGGTTCTTACTAAGATGGATGACACTCTGGCAGTCTGAGTAGACTGTTGTTGTGCCATTCAATAACTCTGCTTCCTTTAGAATTCCCTATAACCATGTTGTTTCCTTGAAAGCATCTAAAACTGCTACGTATTCTGCTTCCATGGTTGACACTGCAACCAGTGGTTGCAGCTGTGCTTTTCCGCTAACACAGTTGCCTCCCAATGTGAAGTAGTATGCAGTAGTGGACTTCCTGGAATCTCGATCACCTGCAAAGTCAGCATCTACATACTCAACCAGATCAAATGATGCATTTCTTTTATAGAAAACTAAACCAATCGGAACAGTGCAATTAATGCATCTAAGCAACCATTTTAGAGCATTCCAATGCTCATTTCTAGGATTTGACATAAATCTACTCAATAGTGATATTGCATAAGCTAAATCGGGTCTGGTGCTCATCATAGCTTACATCACAGAACCTATGGCATTCGAATAAGGGACATTTTCCATTTTTAGCATATCAGATTCTGTTTTTGGGGATTGTAGCTTACTGAGCATGAAATGACTTGCAAGAGGCATTGTTACAATTTTGGAGTCAGCCATCCCAAATTTAGAAACCAGTTTCTGTAGGTATGGGAATTGATGAAGTTTAAGGGTATTCGCACTTCTATCTCTATCAATCATCATTCATAGGATTTTCTTTGCTGTCCCTAAGTCCTTCATGTCAAACTCAGTATTTAATTTGACTTTTAGTTCATTAATCTGAGACATGGACTTACTAATCAGCAACATGTCGTTTACATATAACAGAAGATATATTGGCATGTTATTGATGCAAACAAAATAGAAACAATTATCATACATGCTTCTACTGAATCCACTTCCTACTATGAATGCATCAAACCTCTTATACCACTGCCTAGGGGACTATTTAAGTCCATACAGAGATTTATTAAGTAAGCATACTTAATCAGGCAGTTGTCTATCCTTAAAACCTATGGGTTGACTCATGAATATTTTTTCATCCAACTCACCATGCAGAAAAGCAGTTTTAACATCCAATTATTCTATCTCTAAGTCATATTGTACAACAATTGAAAGCATGAGTCTAATAGTTTTAAATTTAACTACTAGTGAGAAGATTTCAGTGAAATCAATACCTGCCCTCTGTGTGTAGCCCTTAGCCACTAACCTGGCTTTGAATCTTGGTGGATCAGATTAGTTGATTCCTTCTTTCAGTTTTTAGAGCCACCTATATTCCACCAACTTCTGATCTCTGGGCTTTGGGACAAGTGTCCAAGTGTTGTTCAGATGCAGTGAATCCATTTCCTCTTTCATTGCAGCCACCCATTCTTTGCTGTCCCTTGATCTCATTGCCTCAGTATAAGTATCAGGTTCAGACCTGTGTACCTCTGAACCGGCCAGGAGTGCTATATAGATTAGGTCAGCATAGCTGTACCTTGTGGGAGGTTTGATTTCCCTCTTGACTCTGTCTCTGGCTAACTGATATTGAGCCAGATCATCGGGTTGATCCACTTCAGTATTCATAGGAGGGTTCTCTTCATCCTCCTGCCCCTGGGTTGGCTGTAGCTGGTCTTCAAGTGGACCAGTCTCATCTGTTTGAATATGTTGATCAGGGTGAGTTGCAGGCTCCACCTCAAACTGAGTTAACCCAGTTTGTCCAGGGTTACCAGAATCTTCTTGTGAGCTATCTACATTGTTAGTGCTAGATTTGCAAGGGAAAACAACTTCATTGAAAATCACATCTCGACTAACAATTACTCTAATCCCTAGGGCAGCCCTTTCCCAAAGCTTATAGCCCGTGGTTCCTTCTTGGTACCCTAAAAAAATGCACTTAAGGGATCTTAGCTCTAGCTTTCCATCTCGGGTGTGTGCATATGCAGCACATCCAAACACTTTCAGGGGTTCAAGATACGGTCTCCTCTCAGACCACCTCTCTTCAGGGCACTTAAAGTCTATGGAGTTAAAAGGGCTTCTATTAATTAGGTAGGCTGCTGTACCCAGCGCTTCCCCCCCAAAAGGTTTTTGGTAGACCAGTGTGAATAAAATGCATCTAACCCTCTCTAGTAGGGTTCTATTCATTCTCTCAACAACCCCATTTTGCTGAGGGATTCTCCTAACTGTCATATGCCTTAAAATTCCCTCTCCCACATAGTAAGAATCAAACTCCAGGTTGCAGAATTCTAATCCGTTGTCAGTCCTAAGGGCTTTTACCTTCCTATTAACTTGGATTTCAATCAGGTTTTTCCAGCCTTTAAACTTGGTTAAGGCTTCATCCTTGGACTTAAGGAGGTACACCTATACCTTCCTATTGTAGTCGTCAACAATGGAGAGGAAATAACAATTCCCTCCATGTGTTCTAACCCTTTCAGGACCCTAGAGATCCGCATGCAAATAATCCAAACATTTTTCAGCAAGATGAGTTCCTTTTTGGAAACTCATTCAGTGTTGTTTACCCAATACACAAGTTTCATAGAAACTCAACTCAGATATGGATTCCTTGCCAAAGTACCATTGCTGGCTTAAAACTGTTATACCTTTCTAGCCTATGTGGCCAAGTCTCAAATGCCATTTCTCTGCAGCAGAGAGGTTAGTAGACAATAAAGCAGAATTAATAGTAGATGCAAAATGTTGGCCACACAGAATATATAGTCCATTTTGTTTGACTCCTTCAAGCAATATTTCATTATTTTTATAAACTACTATGGACCTTTTTTCAGCCTTGTAACTACATCCAGCTTCATCCAACATTCCTAACAAAATCAGGTTTCGTTTAAGATCAGGTATGTACCTCACCCTGGTTAGCATTATGGTTTTACCATTGTTCAACCTAATAGTTATGTTTCCTATACCTTAGACCTTACAAGAGTGATTGTTACCCATGAACACAGTTTCAAATTCTCATTTCCTAAGGTTTTGGAACCATTTAATGTTTGGGCTCATATGAAAAGTGCATCCTGAATCTAGGACCCAATCCTTACTACTAGCTTGGTTTCAGACTGTGAGAGCTTCTGGAATTTCAATATCAGTCTGGCTAAATTATTCTCGGTACTGTGTTGTTTTTGTTTCTTTATCCAGTTATAACAGTTCTTCTTAAGATGGCCAAGCTTATTACAGTGAAAACACTTTCTAGTTTCTCCCTTAGTCTTATTATTCTTCCCTTTTTTCTTAGTTTTAGAATTCATGTGTTGTTGGAAGTTTTTACTATTATCTCTTCCTAATTGCACTGAGTCTGTTATACCTTTGACAAACAAGTTATTCCCGTTTCTCTTCTAGATTCTCAACTCTAATTCTCTGAATTTCAAGCCAACTATAATCAGGTCAACACTGGGAACTGTCCCAGTGTATTGTAAAGCATTTTTCACCACTAAATGCTCATCAGGCAAAGAATTCAACAATATCATTGCTAAACTAGAATTTCCTAACTCCTTATCAGTACCTTTCAACACTAATGTAATTTTTAAAAATTCATCATGATTTTCTTCTACAGACTTAGTTACATCCATCTTATACGAAAACAGAGCACCTTTAAGAAAGGCTAAATTAGGTGTAGTACTAGTAGAATATAGGGCAGGGACCTGAGTTTAGGGGTTTCCCCAAAGTAAACTTGGGAGGTGTTTCCATGCCGTCTACCTTCTACAGAACAGCATCGGACAGGTTCATTATGATCAGATTATAGGCCTCCTCGTCAACTTCAGATTTTTTCTTCAATTTCTCTTCAGACCACTTGGTGGTGTCTTTCTCCAGGGCAAGCCCTACCTTGTTGTGGGTAGACCTGGCAAAACAGGTCTAGACCCGCAAGTCGGCCCGTACCTGGGAAAAAAATATAGAGCACGGGTCCAATATATTAAACCCATTTTTTTTTTACCCATACCCGACCCGGCCCATATAACTAACGGGTTGAATGGGTCAACCCGCGGGTACCTGTTTTTGCAAAGAATCCCTAACCCCTAATTTTATCACGCCTCTCATCTCTCACTCTCAGTAACTCTCGCGGCCGCATCTCATCTCTCAGACTCTCATAAACTCAATTCTCTCATGCCTCTCAATCTCTTATCAGTCAACTGAGTACCTCCCTCTTTAGTCTTTGACATCTTCTTCGTACCTCAAGTTCAACTCCCTGTCTCCCTCTTTGATTAATCGTTAGTGTCACTCGTTAGTGTAACACCTCCTCTTTAGTACTATTCTTATAATACATACTATGTAAAATATAGATATGTATATAATATAAAAGATAGTGGGCTCAAATTTTTCTTTACTCATAAAAATATGCTTCTTTACAAATACAAAATACTATGTATAAAAAAAAAACTTTCTAATTAATACAAAATATCATAGCTGGTGGACAGTGGTGCCAATACTCTTCGCTCGTCGACGTCCATCCGACCACTGCTCCTATTTCCTGCAAAACAGAGAAGAACAACGGGGTGAGCACAACAATGCTCAGTAAGTAAATCCTCTACTACCTGTCCCCGCAACTCACTCTTTGGTTCTTTCCTTACTCTACTGTTCTTCTATTTCTATTTCTCTCTGTTTTCCTCTTTCTTTCTAATATTGTTATTCTCCTTTAACTCTGTTCTACTCTTTTTTCTTTCTTTCTTTCTCTCTATTCTTTTTCTCTTATTCTTACTCTCCATGAAGGACAATCATGGTTCTCTCTTATTCTCATCATACTCACCATGAAGGAAAATCATGGTTCTCTCTGATATAAGCTCTACATGCAATTAATACAAAAGAACTACATGTTTCTTCTTCTGCTCTCTATTCGTATTAGCTCAAACTTCCACATTCTTTCTCATACTCTCTCTCTCTTTCTATCTCATTCTTTCTCAAGCTTTCTCATTCTTTAATTCTTTCTATTATCTCATTCTCATTTCTGTTTCTATTTCTCTTTCTCGTAATTCTTTTATGTTAACTCTCTTTAGTAATCACGGCCTCATCTTACCGGAGGCACAGCTGGGACTAGCTCCCGCTCTACGTGACTTCTCCTCATTTTAGCTGATCGGACTTGGTTATGCATGGATTCGAAACCTTTGGCCATGTGAGTATATAATCTCTCTCTCGGGTACTCGGGTATAGCCCTCATCCGCATGCACTCTCACGGGCTACACCACTTCTCTATCTCATACTCATGCCGCTCTCTCTATGCGGTGTACATGCGGGAATACTCTACCCATTACTTACGGGTTCCCCATCGCATAACCTACTCTATGCTCTTATCTCTCTCTTATTCTTCTCATGTTTGCTCATCTCTTTTCAAGCTAGTACTCATAAGACAACTTAACTTTTAGCTTTTCGCATCTCTGTTCTTTCTATTTCTTTTCTTTCTCATTCTTACTCATTGGAATGTCACGACCTCATCTGACCGGAGGCACGGTTGGGCGCTACCACTGTACGTGACTTCCGCTCAATTCGCTACCGATCAGATTTAGTTATGCATGGATTCGGAACCTTTGGCCATGTGAGTGTATTCTCTCTCTCTCTCTCTAAATGTCACAGCCCCATCTTACCGGAGGCACGGCTGGAACCTCATGTTCCACTCTGCGTGACGGTCACGGCCTCATCTTACCAGAGGCACGGTTGGGGATCATAAAGCACCCACTCTCGTGACTCTACTCGTCACTCACAGGTTCCCCATCGAACAACTTACTCTATTCTCTTCTTTAACTCTTGTGCACAAGATCTCTACTCTTTCTCTAGCTACTTATCATAATGTAACTTAACTCTTAGAGTAATTCTCTACTCTTTCTCAACTTTTCTCTTTACTATTAGAGTATTCTCATTCTCTTTACTCTTAAGAGTTGCTATTCTTAACATTCTCTACTCTTTCTCACTCAAACTGTTACTCATAGTATAGTTGGTACTCAAAATTCTCTACGCTTAAGCTAGTATTCACAAGGTAGCTCATACTCAACATTCTATATTCTTTCTCAAGCTACTTCTCAATGCACAATTAATGCATATGGATGGTTCATACTCACTAATGCACTTATGAAATACCAAATGCAAGATTTCCTCAAAACAGTTATTCTGTACAGGTCGCACTAAAAAGACCATAACTTGCGTTATACACCTCAGATTGCTACGTTTTTGGTCTCGTTTTAAAGCTTAAAGACAGGGCTACAACTTTGATGTTTTGGTCTCAGCCCAGTTCAACCCGTAAAATGCCCAAAAATCACTTAGAACGTCACGGCTGTGACAGGGCAGATTTCACTTAGGCATTTCATCAAGCAACTTATGTGCATACAAAAACTCTTCTCTAACTACAACTCTCCTTCTCTTTTTAACCATCCAAAATGGGAGGAAACTCCCTTCTATGGGCATGGTTCCTATCATAAAAGAACACTCCCAAATTATCTACTCAATCTCCTCCAACTTCATCTCAATTTCACTCTCTCATCACACATCAAAAACACTTCTCATAAAGGGAATATCCAACAAACATAACATAACATAACTACTCTTCTCAACTCAATTCCTCAACAAATAGGCATACATCTCTACTCAATTTCTTAACAAGCATCATATATACATGCACAAATAAATCTCTACTTAAGAATTTCTTAAACTTTAGCTTGAGTTGGATTTACTTACCTCATACTTGAGTAGTCTCCATTAAAGCTCTTTACTCTTGTTGGATCATAACTTTCCCTTATTTCCTAAGCATAAACTTAGTAAGAACTTAACCCTTACATGAATAAAATTCATCTCTAAAGTAGGGATTCTTACCTCTTCTTGCTTAGGATCACTTCTTTGTCAAATTCCAACTCAAAACTCTCAAAAATCCCTTAGAAAATTGAGTGAGAAATTGAGAGAAAATGGGAGATGAAGAGGCGGTGGAAATGGGTAAAATGAATGGGTTTAGAGAACTCAACCCTTATTAGCTCATATAATATCCACTCTTTCCCATTTTGCCCTTACTCTTTCTTGAAATTTCCACCTTTATCCTTTAATTCTTTACAAACTCACCCCCATTTTACACTATTCTCCATGAAATTTCCTTACATTTTACTCCCCACTTTTCCTGCTAATTAGGAGTAGAAGGGTCATTTTACCCCTATGGAGAATTCTCTAGAAACCTCAAGGAACTTTTCTGCCGTATCGTTGCCATGGCGAAGAACTTTCTGTTGCCTCGACGAAATAGTCCAGGCCGACACCGCCGCCATGAGAACCAACGTCGCCAGTGGTGGCTTCTCCCTACGCCCGTGGCCGTGAAACTCCAAAATTTGCTAAGTCTTGATCAATTTCATGGTACACACTCAATCAAACCCAAAACATAAACTCAACCAAACAACATGAATCATATGCAAACTCATTTAGGGGCAATTCCGTAATCCTTTAGGCCATACCTTAAACAGTGGCTACGTATTGCAAGTGGGGTGTTACAGTTAGTCATCAAGTCCATCATTCCCATTCCCAGTACCACAGTCATCGGTCGCCGTCACTCATCCTCGTCACCGGTCATCTCTTCTCTCTCACGTCGTCGGCTAGTAAACAATTGCCTTGGTTTTCGACTAGCTTATGTCATTGAAAGTTTCTACCTTTGAAGGGTTTTTAACTTAATCTTATGATTTCCTAAAATTAGGAGATAATTTGAAGATGCGACATGCTATGTTACTTTTGGAATCCAATTTTCCCTTTGTTAAAGCTGTGGGAGCTCATAAAGTAGCTCGTTTTTTAACAGATGGTAAAAGTTTGTTCTTTCTTCTTTAATGGCATTATTGTTAAGATTGGAGATTGTTTATGGACTGCATCTGATACTGTAATTTTGTTTTGCTATTGGTCACAGATGAAAGGAGGATGAACATAGCGGAGATTGGTGGTGCGTAGGAGCTTGTATATATGTTGGGGGATGCTGAAGACTATGATACACGGATAGGAGCACTGAAAACTCTTGTTGCCCTTTCTGGCTCAAGTTAGTTATGTTTGCATTTTAGATGCTCTTATGAGTTAATCTATGGATATAAAAGGGAATATGATAACATTTACTAATATGTTGTATCTGTCAAACAATAGTTGAGAGGCAAACTTGAGTAGGGTAAGTGAACCATGAGTAATCACCCACAAGAAGCTATATTATGCCCTGAAGTAGGCAAATTGAATGTAGAGATCCATAAGAATTTTGTGTTTGAAATGTGGAATGGAGTAAGTGATGCCTATTATTGCAAATATTTGTTTTCCCATTGTCCTGTTACACAGATGAAGCAGTTGGAGCTTTACACTGTGCTGGGGCAATATTAGTAATAAAATCCACTCCATGATCCTCTGATGGGGCAATATTATTTTTGGGGTCCACTCCAGAATCCTTTGAAGCTGAAATCTAGAAATACAAGTCAAGCCTACTGAAGAGATTCCAAGATCTGAGATATGATATACCATCTTGAGATTGTGTGATGATAAAACTAGCTTGTTCAACTTTAAACATGAGACACAGTTTTGTTAGGAAGCAATCTCTGAAATTAGAAGAGAGATGTTTTTTATCTGGGAAAATTAAAGTGCCTCGTATCTTCTTGTTCACTCTAATAAAACGAGTTGAAAACTTATCCTTCATGCAATTGTTTTTGTCTCTCATATGCAACAATATTTTCTGTTTGCTTATTTTGTGTAACTAGTGGTAAATCATAGGAGTCTATATGCCGATGACTCTGATTAGTATTGAAAAAATGTGTTTCTCTGCTCTAAAGTTGACAATTTAGTGTATTAAATTACTGTGTACTAGGCAAGGCATGCACCGTTGATGGCTTTGTTCATGACCTTGGTAATTCATTTGGCTGTGAGGCAGACTTATGCGAACATGTGTATTTGTATTGAGGCAATGGAGCTGTCAACTTAAAAGAGTTGATTTAGGGGGTGTAAATGTAAAAAATTAAAACTGTAGGAATTTTGGGGGTGTAACTGTCATAATTGAAAACTATTAGGGGTGAAACAAAAATAAAATTTGGAGAAAGAAAAAACGGGTCCACCCGTACCCGTATAGGGTAGGGCATGGGTCCAATATTTTGGACCCGTATATGGACCCGTACCCGGCTCACCCACCCATTTTGCCAGGTCTAGTTGTGGGAAAGGAGGGCCTTCATTTTCTTCTTCCATGTGTTGAAATTGATCTTCCCATCATATTGGGAGATCTCCATACGAGTAGCACTCATAATTTTGTAATTGTAACAGTAACCTTAGACAAAACTTCAAGATTTTACTCCATGACTTGTGTTTGTGACCCAGACTCACGAATTCACTCAAGACTCAGCACGATTTGAAGCCTTAATGATCTAAAGACCTCTAAATCGAAAAACCCCCCAAATTCTGACAAACGCTAAATTTCCAATTTGTCGCGAATTAATCGATTTCTTGTGTTTGTGACCTAGACTCACGAATTGACCCAAGACTCAGTAAGATTTGAAGTCCTAATAATCTAGAAACCTTTAAATCGAAAAACCCCCAAATTTTGACAAACCCTAACTTTTCAATTTGTCGCGAATTTATCGATCTTAACCTAGATACTCCCTTAGGACTTTGGCTCTGATACCACTGTTGTAACCTGAGTCTAAACTAATCAATACACAAATCCACCAAACACAAACAAGATTCAAGAATCAAACACACACGCACAAGCCAAGATTTACCGTGGTTCACCTATCCAATAATGGATAGATTACATCCACGTTGAGCTTCAAAATATGGAGACACTAGGATTATCCAACAATTACACCAAGATTACACACTCAAACGACTGAATCAAAGCAATATCTCAACTCAGATCTAATCACTCTTATTCTACCAATAACCTGCAAAATTTCAGAGAACTAACCCAGCCTCAAAGGAAACGCAATCCTTTTTGAATTCTACCCAGATTACAACAGAGAATTACCCCAGCAATTAAAACCCTAAATCTATTGCTCATTCACTCAATAGAACCCTAACAAGAACAGACTAAAAACCCGATAATGACATTCTCTGTTTTTGCCCTCTTTTATATTATTGATAATCAGCGATTGTGAGCCGCAGGATCTGTCTTGAATCAACGCTCAGGATTCATTCACTTAACTAAATAAGAACGACGTCGTTTGGCTTCATAAAACTTTCAGTCTTCACCTTGAAGCCAATATTCTACCTTCCTCCCTTCTGTTGGACCTCCTTTAGTATAGTAAGTTATTTCCATATTTCTTCTCAGCTCTGGAAATTGGCTAACTGATGTGAAGTAAGTTCAAACAGTGCTTGAACTTGGCTGTGGTCACAACTTTGGTTCCCATGTTTGTTAGATTTTCTTCAGTTGGTACTTTCAGGAGATTAATTTTTCCCTTCGCAATCAGGTCTCTGACGAAATGATGCCTGACATCTACATGTTTTGTTCTTTTATGGTTCACTAGGTTCTTACTAAGGTGGATGGCACTCTGGCTGTCTGAGTAGACTGTTGTTATGCCATTCAACAACTCTGCATCCTTTGGAATTCCCTGTAACCATGTTGCTTCCTTGAAAGCATTTGAAACTACTACGTATTCTGCTTTCGTGGTTGACAATGCAACCAGTGGTTGCAACTGTGCTTTTTAGCTAACACATTTGCCTCCCAATGTGAAGTAGTATGCAGTAGTGGACTTCCTAGAATCTCGATCACTTGCAAAATCAGAATCTACATACCCAACCAGATCATGTGATGCATTTTTTTTATAGAAAACTAAACCAGTCTAAACAATGCAATTAATGTATCTAAGCAACCATTTTAGAGCATTCCAATGCTCATTTCCCGGATTTGACATAAATCTACTCAATAGTGATATTGCATAAGCTAAATCTGGTCTGGTGCTTATTATAGTATACATCACAAAACCTATGGCATTCGAATAAGGGACATTTTCCATTTTCAGCATATCAGATTCTGTTTTGGAAACTTGATGTTTAATGTCGAAGTGTCACTATATTACTTGATCATTGAACTTGGTAGTTTGCTCTTATTGGAATAAATATGACTTGAGGATGGCCTTTTTTATATCTATTTTTGACTTAAATGATGATGCAAAATAAGCTTTCCATCTGTTGGTTTTCGAAAGATTTACTCTTTGGATATCATTGTTATTAGCCCAACATTGTATTAGATCAATACATAACTAATACTTCGTAAACTACATTGTGTTTTATATCTTTACCATATCACTCAAATTTCAAATTACCATTTTTATTCATTAAGTCAAATCTTATCCTCTTCGATTTGTTATTATATTTTTATCAAATATTTTGAATTATATATTAGCATAACTATTTTCTTTTGTTTAATTGTTATATATTTGTTAGTAGATATCTTTTAATTTTAAGTCCCTCCAATAAATATATCATGTATGACTCTAATTCACCAACGTTTTCCAATCTCAAGAGGAAATTAGAGTCATAAATTATCAATTTTGAGTCAGGGGCTTCTTTTGTCTTCAAATTGAAAATGAAAATGATCAATTATAGAATGTTTATATTGACAAACTTGCGTTGTGCGGCATAGGAATAACTAATTTCATATAGATTTTTCAATTGAATATTAGTTGACTCATGTATGCAAGAGTCCATTGATCAAATTCATGCTTTAGAAATTTGAGGACATAGTTTACAAGTGAAAAAACTGCCTTGAAATTTCTTAAAAAAAAAAAAAAAAATTATAAAAATAAATAGAATATACAAATTAAAAGACATATTTAAAATTATGTATATATAAAAAAATATAATCCATATGAAGAGCGCCGACTAATTAGGTTATGTATGTGGGCAGGTTATTTTTTTTTACTACGTTGAAAGAAAGTTAGGACAATGTTTCAAAATATGCAGTATTGGTGTTATCATTTTAAAATACTACGCTATTAATCTTTTGACTCAATAAACGGTTAATTGATTAAATATAATATTAAAATAATAAAAAAATATCCTCTTTTAAAGTTAATAAAATTTTATTAAAGAGTTGATATAATAATACATTTTAAAGAAATATTTTATCTTTTTTTTAATTAAAAATAATATTCATTTGTCCCCATTTTATCTGTGTCTTTATGAGATTACGGGTTGTTCAATGAAATGATATGTTATGTCACGTTGCATAAGTCAAAGGTGGACTAGTCTTTGTCCCCCATCGCTACCTATACGAAAAACAACCTCCATTATCTCTATTATAACTTACTTTTCATTCTGCCCATTTATAAACCAATCCTATTTATGAACTCAAGATCCCAGTTATAATATATTATTCTTTGTTGATGCATCGCACAACAAGATCTGCAGCTCATTGCATGATAAATGAAAATTCATAATAAAACTTTTGATCATGTGACTAATTAATTTCATAAGCAACAGGTAAGTCCCAAGTATACATGATCAAAGTTCTCCTCATGTTTAGAAACAGTTATAAAATAAATAATATTTCTATTAAATTTACTAGAAAATTTAATCATGTCAACAGATTATTATTTTTCAGAAAATTAAGTGAAAATTTAAAGACAAAATTAATTGCATGTGCTTAAAATCTGAAAAACTGGGTTTAAACAGAGACTCTTCACATATCTCAAGCTAACCCAAGCTCAATATCAGAAGAGTCATCTGATACTTCTTGGAGCAAAAGAGGAACGAGGAAGTTGTCGCCACCTTCTTCTCCTCTTTCAATTGGCAGCGATGGTGGTTGCTGCAGATTGATGCTAGTTAAAACAAAGGCAGGAATGGCTTGAAGAAGGTCATGATAAAACGATAGCCATAACCACTTCACAGTCTCTACCAGCTTTGGAAACCAAGGAGAAATAGCTATGCAAATTAAGTAAGCAATGAAGAAGAGTAAGGGACGAAGGAGGAGAGAGGCAAGTAATGCCAGAGCCAGTGGCCCTGAGAAGTCACCGAACTTGAAAACAAGTGGATATGTCAAAACATGTATATGGAATTTGATGGAGGTGAGTAGAAAGAAGAGAGTGGCAAAAAGAAGAGAGAGCAAGGCCAGGATGAACAAGAAGAAGTGATCGTCGTCGTCCTCTTTGTGAAATAGATCAACGTAAGCTAATTGGTTGTTGAGTAAAAAAAGGAGAAGGTTGAGGAGAGGTGGAAGAAGAAAGCGTAAATCGAATTTCCAGTTCATGATTATGGCTATGGGCGCAGATTATGGTTCACCTTTAATAGAACAAAAAGTTTGGTGTTAGGAAGTGAATGGGTTGCAGATGAAGTATGGTGTTATGAAGTGAATGGGGTGGCAGATGGTTTTATAGAAGCCTGAGGGGAAGACCACCCTCCACCGTGTTATTTGTCCCGAATAAAAATATGAAGTTTCCTTTGCGTTTCATGTCAGGTAGCTTAAAACATAATTGGGTGTTGAATGTTAATGAGCCGAGCCGAGTTTTCGGCTTAACAAGCTCGGCTCGTGAGAGAAGATTATTAATCGAGTCAAGCCGAGCCGTAGATTTTATGGCTCGGCTTGGGAAATAGTTGGTAATATTTCGAGTCGGCTTATCGAGTCGGCTAGCGAGCCAACTTTAAAAAATTCAAGTTTTTAAAGAAAAAATCAATTTTTTTTTAGCCAAACTCGGCTCGTTCTGTCTCACCAACCAAGCCGAGCTGTTAACAAGCCAGACTCAAGCCGAGTCAAGCTGGCTCATGAGCGGTTCAGCCCGTTAAGCACCCCTAGTGTTGATGTGTGGGGGTGTAAGAGTGTTCATAAAGACAAAAACCAAAAGGCAAAGTCACCGCACGGAACCGTTTTAGCAACCCGTTTAATAAAGAGAAAAAAGTTGACAATTATCATTATGGCTAAGCTTTTATAGGTAATAACTCTCTAATATTAATCACTAAATATGATTTTGTTTAGTAATAGTCAATTTTAGCAAGAATTTTACTACTTATACTTTAGTTCGAAATTATTTGAAAAAAAACCATCCGAATATCAAAATATATAATGAAAAAAAAAACCATTTGATTCATTTATTGAGTCGAAATGATATTTTATAGAGAATAATGCATTGTCAAGATATTTATGAATTTATTGTGTAACTCCATGAATTTGACAAATAATCTTAAGGTAACTTGCTTTTTTTTTCAATAGAAAAAAAAATTAGAAAAAAAAAAACTTATCAGAATATCGAAATATATAATGAAGAGAAAAAGAAATCATCAGATTACTTATTATTGGAAATGAATTAAATTCAGTTAAAAGGATGGAATCTTGGAACAATAAGCCGGGTGTTACAAATATATTATTGTTAGAGACAGTTGATTTTATTTATAAAAGAAAATAAAAAAATTAAAAAAAAGTTATTAAATCAATTATCTTATTTCATTCTATAATTATATAAAATGAAAATAAGGAATAAATAATTGTTGTAATTATTTATTTATAAAAATCAAAATAAAAAAGTAATTAATTATATATTTACAGAAATAAAAGATAAAAATGAATTTAATATTTACTATTTATTTAATAAAATAAAAATAAAAAAAAGAAATTGTTCTTTTAATAATTTATTATTAAAAAAATGAAGGTTATTTTAATATTTATTGATAAGAAATAAAATATCAACAACTCTTTTAATTATGTCCTATAAAAAATAAATAAATAAGTATGATGGTTATTCATTAAAAAAATGAATGGCTAATTAATTATTCATTTATTAAAAAAGATTGGTTATTTTATTGATTTATTTATTAATCAAAATAGAAAATGTTGGTTACTTTGATTAATTTTTCCATAAAAAATAAGAAAAAATGAAATATTATTTTTAATTATTTGTTTATGAAAAAAAAAATTGAATAGATTATTACTGAGCTATCAATTCCGTTTAGAATTTATGACGTGATGAGTGAATGAATATTTACTTAATTGCCCCTTACCGTTTATTTTTATATTAAATAATTAATAATAGAGAGATTTTTGTTATTTTTCTAATCCATAGGAGGTATTTTGTTATTCAATTATAAATAGAGGGGATCTAGTCATTAACCCAACATTTTATTAGATTAATACGTATAACTAAAACTTTGTAAACTACATTGTCTTTTATATCTTTACCATATCGCTCAAATTTCAAGTTATCATTTTCTGTTCATTAGGTCAAATCTTATCGCTCTTTGATTTGTCATTATATTTTTATTGATTGTTTTGTTTTGAATTATTATCACCACTATTTTCTTTTGTTTAATTATTAGGTATTAATTTTAAGTCCCTCCAATAAATATATCGTGTATGACGCTAATTCACTCATACAGGAAATTAGGGTCATACATTATACGTTTTGAGTTAAGGGCTTCTTTGTCTTCAAATTGAAAATGGAAATTATCAATTCTAGAATGTTTATATTGACAAACTTGTGGTGTGCGGCGTAGGATTATTTAATTTCATACAGATTTTTCAATTGGACATCAGTTTACTCATGTATGCAAGAGTCTATGGATCAAATCTATGCTTTAGCAATTAGAGGAAACTGCCGCGAAGTGAAAATGAAAATTATCAATTAGCGTATAAACTTTTTAGATTATTACTATAGGGAAAGAATGGACTGAGGAGTTAAAAAGACCAAGGGGTCTTGGGTTTTGTAAGGGCAAGCTGAGCCGAGCATGGCTCAAACACGGCTTGTTCTGTCTCATCAACCGAGCCTAGCCGGCTCATTATCTGATAAGCCGAGTCAAGCCGGCTAGTGAGCGGGCCGTTAATCACCCCTAGTTCTGTCCTTTCTAAAGTTTGAAAAAATTATTCCAATTGAAAATGACGGTGATAAGGACCTCTTAAGTGTGAAAAACTGAAAATAGCAGTGATAAGGACCTTGTCACTAATTTCAATCATCTTTGGCATTTGAAACCCTCTTCTCACGATAACTCAAACAAATCTAAAAGAAGCTCAATTTCTATCTAAATCTTGACCCAAATCGGATTACATTGGAACACACACACGTGCTCATTTAATACTGTAGTCAAGAGTAATAATACGTTTAGACATTTTTACATGGAGTCATGGACCACATCGTGCGTTCATAAAGCACACTCTTTCTTTCTGATAAATTTATATTTACATTCATATACTTTTTTTTTTTAATTATCGGGAGTGTCTGGACTAGCTTACGCCTACCTCGACTAGTTCCTCACCCCCAAACAAAGTTTCTGAAATTAAACAAGTCTTACGATTTATGACCAACAATATTAGCAATTGTTCTTGTGATTCGAATCTAAGACTATAGAGGGAGCAAACCTCTTGACCCAAAGTCTTTACCACTCAACCAACCCATTATTGGTTATATATATTCGGACTGCACATTCTGTTTATAATACGAGACAATGGTGCTATTTATGGACCACACCTTGGGTGAATGTTATTACGTAAAGAAAAATGTTGACAAATTCATACATTGGAAGACAGACACATGCACATTTAATACTATAGTCAGAGTAATAATACGTTTAGACATTTTTACGAACACTTAGATGGATGCTTATTTATTTATATTATCTATTATTTTCTGAAACTTGAAAAATTCCTTAAACCTTTGCATAATTAAATATAATTTCACTCTATCTGGGATTGGTTTCTTTTTTGTAAATGTTTGCCATTTAGTCCCAGCACTAACATTGCCACGCCCGTTCTCCCAAACAAATCTGAAAGAAGCTCAATTTCCATCTAAATCTTGACCCAAATCAGATTAATTACATATTGTTTTTAATATCTAAACACATGTTTGTTCTTAAATTAAATACATAAATGGCACTGTTTCTTCGTCTTATTCTTCATTAAACTGCAATACAATATGATATCTTGATACTGTGATTACAAATGGCCAAAGATATTTGGTACAAAATCAGGATGTTAATTAACTTCCTAATCAATAGCCACAGTGCTCAATGGTTTTCACCATTGTTCAAGTTTAATTAGTTTCTACACCCTTAAATAGAATAGAAATAATCTCCACCAGGATTGCCATCAACTTCAGGCTGAATTTTCAATCGATGTCAACCAATTTCCTAAATGCCTTGACATGTTCAAGCCTCTTGCTCTGAGCCTCAGTTCGCACATTTGACGCTTTTAAGCTCTGATATAGATTCTTATGGTGCTTTAAGAACTCGCTTTTATACATACATTTGTCTATGTACATGTTATGCTCTTTCATGTAATTGATGACCTCCATCACTCTCTCAAAGTAACCACCTTTAAGAAAGTTCAGCAGCATGATCTCAAACAGATCTCTGTTCACCGCTAAATTGCCAGTTGCCATGTTCCTTTTAATGTCGCCCCATAAGATTGTAATATCGCGATACATTTCCAAAGAAGAGTACCCGTATGCCAAATAAGCAAAGGTTTGCACGGTTGGTTGGATATTCATTGCCTGCATTCTTCGGTATATCTTCAAAGCATCGTCTATCATTTTGCCTTTGCAGAAAAAGAAGATAGAAGAGTTTAACTCATAGACTGTAGAAGGAACTGCCTTTTCCTTCTCTCTCATTTCTCGAATTAAAGACTGAGCTAGACGTGATCTACCTACTGATGGTTTTGTGCTTGAGATGCCCATCTCATCAGATAAATTTACAGCCAAACCAACCTTCTTCATTTGTTTTAACAGTGCCTCGGCCTCCCTAGACATTTTTAATTTGTAATAAGCTCTTAGGAGTGACATGTATGTAGTAGAGCGCATGGGGTAACCAGCTGATTCCATGTCATCCAAGATGTCGTGAGCAGTCTCCGGCAAACCTGATTGAATAAAAGCATCAATCACATCAGAACACAAAGTGAATCCCTCCAATGAATTATTTTCCTTCTGAACGCTTAATAAGAGCTTTGACAGCCCACTAATCTTCCCATATCTCTTGTATCCATTAATGAGCTTGGCTAGAGACCTGTTACCGAGCAGAAGTTTCCCATTTCTGAAGAGAATGAGCTCCTGTTTACCTTCTATTTTGAGGATGGAATCCTTCTCTAGTAGCTCAGGCATAATCTGTATCTTCAATCCATTCCTCAGATTTGGGAGAACCTATCGGAACAAGGCAAGGCTTTTGACTGCCTTTCATAAATTTTTGATCAGGAAGAGAGTCTCGATATCTATTCATATCCAATACAAGCTCAGAAGCTGCATCAATATCATCAAACTTAAAATACAAGCTCAAAAGACTATCATAAAACTGCCTGTAATGCTGCAGAAATGGAACTGATACTCGATCAATGTAATCTTTAAATTTCTTCAGCTCATCCCTCTGACTGTTCATTTCATGAATCTGAGCCATAACAACAATTGTGTGAGCATCAGCAATGACCCCAGTCTGTGACATAAGTTCCATTATATGTTGGCCTTTAAGAGGTGATCCGAATCTCACACAAGCATCCAGCACAAGGTTAAAGATCATTGTATCAGGTTTGATCAGCTTTGCGCAATTGGTTTTCTCTGCACTTAAAAGTAGGAAACAATCACACATCTGAATCAAGAAATTTGACGCAACACACGTCCCAGTTTCAGTCTTCACCATATGCAGAAAAACCAACCACAATACATTCATTGCTGGAAGATTCTTTTTCTCCAACATCAGTCTAAGTATCATCGAAGCAGGGATAGGCATCTGAGCTCTTGCTAAAGAGAGGGACAGCTTCGCTAGAACGTCAAGCTGAAGCAAATTCGGTTTCTCTTTCAAGATTATAAGAACCAAAATACATGCTTTTTTTAGCCAATGAGACTCAGATGAGTAAGACAACTCCGTGACAAACTTGTTCACAATTGAACACTCAGGAAAACCATGCAATCTCTTCAAATCATTAAAAGTTTCCCATGCTTCATCCACTTTATGATTCTTCAGTGTTAATTCAAGTTTTTTCAGTAAAACTTCACGAGACGTACCTTCCCAACATAATTTTTCAGGCACAATACTACCAGCACAAAAGCATCTGAGATTTGACAACCAAAAATATTTACACAATCCATCCAATACTAGAGACCTTCCAAAACCATTGTTAACAAGCACCGGTGTCTGAATAGTTGATGTCAAAATGAATCCGAAAGAACTACTGTTAACAAGGCAGGCTTGCACCAATTTCTTTCTTGCCAATGTTAATGCCATTGAGACACACCATCATTACATCATAACACGAGCCCCATCAAGCCCACCAACACGAATCTAAAATTGACAGAAATTTTATAATTTTTATTCATTTTTAGCTTTTTCAAGACAAAATCAAGCACCCAGAAGCTTATTCTTCCATATCTTTATCAAACAAACATACCCAGAACTAAAATTCTGAAGTCCAAACTGCAAAGAATCTGTTAAAAAGAAAACATAATCTGAGTACGGCCAAGGATATTGCTAATATGAACAATTAACATGAAATATTCTCAAAAACCATAGAAATAATGAATAAAATGACAAATTAAATCACATAAAATTTTACCTTTTTTACACATCATACAGTGATTATTATGAAAATAATAATTACAATAAAGAAAAATAATTGTTTCGACACAGTAGGAAAAAAAAAATAAAACAACATAGAAGCTTTAATAATTGAAAAGAACTAGCAAAATTACAGAAATAAATCAGAATCTCTAAAATATATATGTTGTTTATCTACTTATTATAATCGATAAATAAATTCGAAACTGGAAATTAAAAAAAATATATATAAAAATAAAACCTGTTGACGCTTAAAAAACTGCCGGGAAATTCGCCGGCGTCAAGGTTGAGTTTGTGGCGGATTTTTTCATCGTTGACGGCCGCTCGGCGAAAGCGATGGCCACTATGCGTAGGTACGTGATTGAGCAGTGTACAGATTCCTTGGTTTCTCAAGCGGCGGCTGGCCGCCGTACTCGGCGGAGGTCTATTTTTGAGAGAAGAGAAAAAGCTGGGCGCGATTTAAGTGGTTGTTTTTACTTTTTAGTTCAGTTCAGCTTCACTGTATAATAGTTTTAAAATTTTATTTTAATAATTTTACCCCATTATTTTTTATAGGATTTTGAGAATAATATTGGGTAGTTGAATAAGGGAGTATTACGAGATAAAGTTTAAAAACTTATAAAAAAACCCTTACATTTGCTAATTTAATTAAATACCCCAATATATAAAGTGACAAAAACACCCCCACCACCTGTAGTGCCAGATTCTGGCCACACCATCGGAATCAAAATCTGGCCGAAAAATTGAGTTACAATACAAATCGGTCGGATCTGTGTCGTAACCCATCGATATGGCATTTTCCAGTCAGATCCACCATGAATGTGGCTGGAAAATGCCAGATCTACGGCCAAATGTGCTCATCAACGGCCGCAAAGGTCCATATCGGCTACGGCCAAAGATATTGCCGTCGTTGACCATCAACGACGGCCATTTCTTTAGCTGTGGCTGACGACCAGATCTAGCCTTTTCCGGCCAGATCCATAGTGGATATGGCCAGAAAATGTCAGATCGGTGAATAACCAGCCAATTCCGGTCGTGGTGTAAGCTGTTGTGACAGATTCCGGATATCACCGACGGTGGTTGCCGGAATTTGGCAAGTATGGGTGGGTGGGGGTGTTTTTGCTAATTTTTAAACTTTTTTCTGGGGGTATTTAGTGAAATTAATAAACTTAAGGGGTTTAAAAGTTATAAAAAAATACACTAATATTTCTCAAATAATGTGCCAAACAATATTTAGGGAATAGGATTGGGAATATGGGTAAAAATATTGAACCAAACGCACCCACTGAAGTGGGTTATTTGCATCAAAAGGGGCTTATTTTCACTTTCATCCTTAGGATTTGAAACATATAGTTACCTCCAATACTATGGGATACGAACGGTTTAGTCCAATAAGTGAAGATTTTTAATAAAAAGTCTATTTTTCCCTGGTGGTCTTATTTATACATACTAGAAATGATGAAAAAATAATATATATATATATATAGTCCATATTATATTTGGATATCAATTATTACTCTAACAAAAAATTAAATTTTTTTAGATATACAATCATTTTTACTTTTTTTTTAATATTTTATTCATTTTAATTACATGGTATAAGACAACATGGGTAAATAGTCTTATCAGGCTAGACTCAACTGTTTGTATCCCATAATATTGTAGGGAGTAATACTACAGTTATCGAAGGGTGTGCATCGAATTTGTGCATCGAATGACGTGATAAAATCCTGACCGTTGATTTATTATAAGTTAATATTAATCAATGGTCAGGATTTTGTCATATCATTCGGTGCACAAATTCGGTGTGTAACTTCCGATAACTCTATCATTTTTCATATTGTAGGTAAATGAATATAATTCAAACCTCAAGGACAAAAATACAAATAACTCTCAAAAGGTAATTTAAATATTAAGTAATTATTTGACACATTTGACAAATTATTTCACTTATTTCATCATCTAAAATCTCAATTTTATACACAAAATATTATTATTACTCTTGGAGCTATGCTCCTAAGAATTAAGATTGGTTGATATTATTGTGGGTTAGAGCCACTTTTGATTTCGCAATTAATTAATCATTCGAAACTCTCTTGAGTAGTTGGATTTTTCTTCCCTTAAATAAAGGGTTTGGTATGTTGTTGATATTTTTTGTTACCAATTCAAAAATAAACTTTATCTGTAATGCTTTTTTTATTTGGTTTGGTAAACGTTTTGTTGGTGTTAAAGTCCCACATTGGTTAGAAGACGAAGATTTTGGTTGCTTATATAAGACAAGGACACCCTCGCTACCTAGAGGCGCATTTTCAAAACAAAACCATAGGGACAATACCTTTGGAAACCTACTTTCCATGTGTCTAAATCTCCAATATATATCAAAATTTGGGTACATTTTGCTATATGAATATCATATAGGTCTAAATATAGGTAAACAAACTAATAATATTAGAATAATGTTATGGACACCGATAATTTGAATTGAATTTTTGTATCGACATATGTGACATCCACTCAGACGCGGCCACGTTGGAGACAAAACACGTCTTTCATAAATGAACAACCGTCCAACAATTATGGTCCATATTTGATGGATAACTGTTCATCACGAATAGACGAGCGTCCACAAAAAATAACAATGGATTTTTGTCCATATTATTTGAATAGGAGTCTATTCAGTATGGATGAACGTCCACCTCATATGGACGCCCGTCCATAAAATTTTAAAAATAAAATAATGGCTGGGCGTCCATCTCTTTTAGTAGTGTGTTAATGTTTTGTTTGCCCTTCTAAAATACATTACATGCCTTCTCTTCAATTCAAATGTGAATAATTTTTAGGTGATTGATGCAAGCAAAGTCAAGAAATGTCAATGTCTTTATCCAAAACTAGATAACATGTTTATAAATTAATAAATCATAATAAAGTAGATAATTAATTTACATGTTCTTCATGTGGTAAATTATAGATGGTAATGGATGCTTGTTCATATAATATGGGCGGGCGCCCATTATTTTATTTTTAAAGATTTATAGACAGACGTCTATATGAGGTGGACGCCCATTTAGAGAAAATGGACTCCCGTTCATTGTTATTTTCTTGGACGCTCGTCCGTTCGTAATAAACGATCGTCCATAATTGTTGGACGGTCATTCATTTATGAAAGACGTTCCAACGTGGTTACGCCTGACTAGATGTCATATACATCAGTATAAAAATTCGATGCTAATAATTGGTTTCTGTAGCACTATTCATAATGTTATGTTAGTTAAATGATGGAAATAAGGATATATATACATATACTTAAAAGATTTAAGTGGACGTACAAAATAAACCTTACTCTTCAAATTTTATAAGTTTTGCGTGTAAAATGGGAAACACCCAAGTCCCTAACATATTTATCCATGACAAGTTCTCAATCCAAAAATCCAATTATTCTAGACATGATACCTAAAATTCCCTTAAAATGACCTCAAAATTAATTGAGATAGAAACCCACAAAATTATAATTCATCACACGATTCTCATAATTCAATAACTTCAAAATTTATACAATTGGATAGCAAACCGTACGTTGGATTATCCGAAGTCCGAACCTTTTCTCTTATAACTTAAAAATCTTCTAGACTTGCTGTGTAAATCGAATTCCTAACAAAAACCTACAATCTTCAAGAAAAATGAAAATAGTCCTTATTCATGTACAAATTACAATGTTTACCCAAAATAAATCATATACTTAACATTATTTTATCACAAAATTAGAAAAATAAACTAAGAACAACAAAAATTGAATTCCTCAATAGTGTTGTTACATTTGAGTAACTTCAAATTTGTACAAAATCAAAAGCATTTCACAAATTACATAAACCCTAATTTGACCCTCTTCTCCCACTTGTACCTCTCATTCCCAAAAACTTCAAAAACGCCGCCATAAGGTACAACCTCCACTTGCAACGATCACCCCCATCGGCAACAACAGAAGCACTTCCTCACAAATCGGAAAAAACCCTAATAGCCCCGCTTCTACCACTTGTACATTCCTCCTCAAAAGGTCAATAATATCCCAAAACGTACAACCTAAAGTTGCCTTCCGGCGGCATCCGCCACGAAGGGCAAATACGGAGTTTTACCCAACATAGAACAAATCAACCCATAAACAAAACAAAAACAACTAAAAACAAATACCGCATTGTGGCCCCAAATCATCAACTTGAACCCGATCCCGGCCCGACCCGGATTGAATATCCGGGTCAAGAGCAGCGGCACCACCAGGAGGACATCCAAAGTGACGGCCTGCATCGCGTTGAACCGCACGTAGCGGCTGAAGCTAGGATTTCTGACGACGCCCAAATAGAGCGCGAAGAAGGCGACGAAGCTGGCGTACGGGAAGGCCCGGTAGAGGCCCAGCAAGGGGAGAAACGGGTCGAAGAGGAGGCCCAATTGCGGGTACTGCATGAAGAGGAAACGGCCGTACTGGAGGGAGTTGAAGAAGGGGAGAGTGTAGGCGACGGCGGAGATGAGGCGTTCCGGAGCAGGGGTTGGGCCGGAGGAAGGGGGATTGTTTTTGTAGGACATTTGGACGGTGGAGATGGGTTTGGGGCGGTGGGTCTGTGCCCATTTTGGGGAAGGGAAGATCTGGGCCGTTGATAAGCGAGGGGTAAAATTGGAAATGAAGTGTTTCGGAGAGGGGTGGACAGAGAGGGAGAGAGTGAGAGATGCCATGGTAGATGAGAGAGAGAGAGAGAGAGTCTGGGTTTAGGGTTTGAGAGATTTTGGGGGTTTTTGATATTAGAGGATGATGATTAATGGTTTGCACTTTGCAGGGTGGTTGAATGAAAGTTTATGATGTTTTGGGGACATGACGAAAATTTTTTTTTGGGGGGTGAATTTGGGTCAAAATGTAGAAAAATTAAGAGATTTATTTATTTATTTGATAGATTTTGGATTTGAATTTTAGATGGTTGAATATAGATTAATAAAGACAAATTAAAATAATTTTTAAAAGAGCTTGTAAAGTATTTAAATCCACGGTATTTAATGTTTGTTAATAAAATATGCTTAAAATCATAAGTTTAAATTAGATAATAAATTAATATATGAAAAATATATAATATTTTAAAAGTTCAAAAGTCCTAAACCTAATTTTAATTTTTCTTTAAGAAATTAATCCAAATTAAGTAAAATGTTTTGAAGATGGAGAGATAGGAGAATAAATGGTGGAGTTTTTATTTCATAGTAAGAGTTAAGAAAATCATTAGTTATAAAATTTAAAAAAAAAAAATCCTTAATAAATAATAATAATAATTCTATATACGGAGATGATGATTTAGTTAAGGAATTAGAATTAATATTTCTTATGTATTTAAATATTATTGTCAATTAAAACAAAATTGCATATTAACTTTTATAAGGATGATAAATAATTTAATCTGTTTTAGTATTTGAGAGAAGGTTTTTAATCTTCAACATTAAAAATATGTCTAGCGTGCCGTTGAGCACGATAGACATTACGAAACGTTTTTTGATTCGGTTTTTTTTTTTTTTTGGTATCACCTCCCTGTCTTTTTTATTTGAAGAATATAGACTAATAAGAGCGGACTTTGATTTCTGTTTTTGTTTTGTTGTTCCTAACCCAAGGCATGTCCTTAGGTAGGAAGAGGAAGTCTTTTTGGTTTTCTAAGGCATGTCGTTTTTGTTCCCAACTTAGGGCATGTCCCGAGGTAGGAAGAGGAGAGTTTATAGTCTTCTTTAGCTTTGATTTTTTTAGTCTTTTTTGGACTAATTGATTCTTTTGGTCCTAACTTAGGGCTTATCTTAAGGTAGGATGGTCGGTTTTATAAGCCTCATGTACATTCTCTCTTTTCTAATGTATACTAACTTACCAAAAAAATAAAAAAATAAAAAAATAAAAAAATAATTTCATCTACACAGTCTTTTTTATTTTTCTTTTTTTAACCTAACCATTATAATTGTCGGTTAATTTGAAATAAATACACGTGAAATCTAATTGAATGGGCATAAATATTATTGGAGATAAACTTAAATGTGACAATGTTGTTACATCACTATACCCATATTGCAAGATTTTTAACTTAATTTTAACCACATATATTCTTTAAACCGGTTATACCAACATGTAAGGTTATTATTATTATTATTTTAAAAAATAGACCCTTAAAGAATATGGTTATATTTTGAAATAGCCAAAAATAAAATATATAAAAGAGTAATCAAGTCGACCCAGAATGTTTGCCAAATGACAAAGCCCACCTGCTGGTTTGGGAAATCACACTAACCCCCAACTTTGTGTTATATGTACTTTTTAAGGATCTATTAAAATTGGAAATATCATATTTTCCCTCCAATATAAGTTCAACTACTGTGTTACCCTAAAACTTATCAAATTGATATTTACAAACCAAAAACTTTATAAAAAATATCATTAAGTAAGCAAACTAAAAAAACTACCAAATAAAATTCCAAAATGCCTAAACCCCAAATCGTACCTTATAGCAATTGCTAAAGGAAATCGCCTCGTGATAGCCATTGGAAGTCGGAAAAAGTTTTGGGTAGCTATTGAAACCATTTTTGGCCTTGCACATCTTGGGGGAGATATGTCTGACCTTGTGGTAGTCATGCAAGGGTATTTTGGACATTGTCCATGCTGCCAAGGCCGTTCTCGGCCTTGTGGCGACCACGGATGGCTAGAGTAAGAATTAAGTGGTTGGGAAAAAAAAAAGGGAAGAAGATTGCACGGAGGATGAGAAAAAAAAAATGAGATATCAAAAACTTCTAAAAAGATAAAAATCTCAAACTACCTTGCGATGAATTAAAATTAACACAAAAATTAATGGAATGACATTAAATCTAATTTCGCATATCTGTGGGAGTTATTTGTCATTTTTTTAAAAATATGGGCCAAATGAAAAATGCAATTATAGAAACTTACAAGGCAAGTAAGCACAAAACGCTCTCGAACAACTGAACCACCTCGTACCTCTCATGTCTCTGCCCTATGTTCGCTCACTCTCACCCACAACAACAACAACAAAACCTGTTTATTTATTTATTTATATTCTCTCTTGATTTTCTGCAACAATTTCAACACCCGGGTTTTGTTTTCCGTTTTTTTTTTTTTACTCCACAAACACTCAAAACATGGCCTTAAATGCACCACCCATTACAGCCATTTCTTTGCCTTCATTAAAACCTTCTTCTTCCTTTTCTTCTAATAGGCCATGCACGGTCAGGCTTCCACCTCTCAAATGTTCTTTCGTTGGCCTGGAAGGTACGAGAAATTTTTCATCTTTGAATCAAAGTTATAATTGTTTTGCTTTCTGGGTTTGCATCTGTTTAGTTTCCTCCATTTTCTAGGAAAACAAACAGGAGGATCATTCAAAGTTATAATAATTTTTTATTATAGTATCCTCTACTTTATGGGAAAACAAACAAAAGGGGTCATTATTGATATCTTTGAACAAAAGTTATTATTGTTTTTTCTTTGCTTTTTATGTGTCATTGTATTGAATTTTTGGTTATAATTGTTTTGCTTTCTGGGTTTGTCTCACTTTGCTTTTATGTGTCATTGTATTTAATTTTTTATTATCATGCTTTATTTTGTTTTGTATTATTTTTTGTTTTTTGGGTTTGTCTCTTTTTGTTTTAGTATGATCATAGTTGGCAAATAATGATACTTTTGTTTGTTAAAAAAATTATGTATTTTTTGCTTTTATTTTTCTTCCGTTATGTTGAATTTTTGATGATGCTATTCAGTAATCTTGTTGCTTTGGTTTCTGGGTTTGTCATAGTGTGATCATAGTTCATAAATAATGATCCTTTTGTTTGTTTGCCTAGAATGTGGAGGAAACTAATGAAAACATTATAACGTATTTGTTACTTCCATTTATTTTCCCAATTGTATTGCTTTCTGTGTTAGCCTCAGTTTGTTTTATTGTTATGATATGTTTCTTCAGCAGTGTGTTTTCATTGTGTAAAAAATAAGAGGAAAAAAAACTTAATTTTGTACATTCTTGGAGACAATATATGGTATTTGTACAACTCTAAAACAATAACATGTATGGATCATGTGCTGGATGTTACTAAAATTAAGTTGTCTACAATTCAAGTTTAGTATAAATGTTACTGATATAAGACTCACTAATAGCAAGATAATTTTTCTGAAGAATTACCTAAATCCTGTGGTTTGTTAATTACTTAGCAGAATGGTATTTGACTTGGTAATGTTCTTGGACAATTTATAATGTAAAATTGATAATATTAGAAATCATGCATTTTATATTGTTAAAATAATGCTATATTGCAATTCATATTTCACCTTTGATTTGATGTTGTATGTTGAATGTTGCCTGTATAAAGTTGTGGGTTAACAGCATGTTAAAAGGTTTTTCGTGTACGATCGAGATCTTGTTTGCTCTCACTTTACTTTGTTTTTCTTGAAAATTTTGTTTGTATCTGTGTAGACAAATGTGTTTTCTTTTACTATGTTTATTCTTTGTTTAATTGGTCAGAAGTCGTATGAAATAAATTCTTGATGTCATACAGTGCCTACTCTGGTGGACAATCTTCTATTGGTCATTTACTCTTCTAATTGTTTCTTATTAGTATTATGTTTCAAAATTTCTTCTGTGTATAAATTTATTTTCTTGCAGTGGGAGAACGGAGAGTTAGTCAGCTAAGATTAACTTGCAACGATATGCTAAGATGTAATGGTCTTGGTGGAGGTGCTTCTGGCTCCGGGATGAATATTTTTGAGCGGTTTGCAAGAATTATCAGAGTAAGCTCCGCGAATGCTTTTATATTGCGGATTCTTCTGATAGGATCTCAGCCCTTTTTTAAAAATATTTATTGAATTTTAATATATGAAATTATTTACCTGTTGAGTTCTATTGTTGAAGTCATATGTAAATTCTATCGCGGCGATCTTTGAAGACCCAGAGAAGATCATAGATCAAGCTGTTATTGACATGAATGGAGATTTGACAAAGATGCGTCAAGCTACTGCTCAAGTATGGCCAATATATTTATCATTTTCAGTTGTTTCTTATCTAATTTTCTATAACCTATCTCTCCCGTATTTGTTTATTCTGACCGGTTAAGGGATCAACATATGTTGAAATTTTAATGCATCAAATAGTAAACTAACACGAGGAAAGAGGAGTGCATGCAAGTTTTCAACTAGAAAATATTTGACATTGTTCCTTTTTTGAAGGTCTTGGCATCGCAAAAGCAATTAGAAAATAAATGTAAAGCTGCACAAGAAGCTTCTGAAAAATGGTGAAGCAATTTTTCAGATTTTTCAGAAGCTTTAATTTGCAAAAAGAATAAAAAATGCATCTTGATGGCTGTTTTCATATGCCCTGTCTGGTAATAGGTATCAAAAAGCGCAATTGGCTCTTCAAAAGGGGGATGAGGGTCTTGCTCGTGATGCACTTGCCAGAAGAAGATCTTTTGCTGTAAGTTCTCTTCAAAATTTGGCATGATGAGTTTTAAGTCAAGGCTGCAGTGTTGAACATTTGTATGATTGCAAGAAACATTACAAGTTACAATTTGAACGGACATTTGGTGCCTTTTTTGTTTTGCCTCACCCTATATATGTTCATGCTTCAGTATTTATGCTATTAAGCTAATAATTAAGGGAGTTACAAGTGAATATTGATTATCTACAGAACACATGTGTGTTAATAAAATGGTTAGATTTATCATTAAGGATGATCATATCTAGACTCCTACATAATGAGTGTGGATTTAGAGCAAGAGGAGTTTGTGAGTCATTTTTGTTTAAATATGTGACGGGTCACTAGTGCAAATGCCTTGTTCATTTATTTTCGCTATAGAAGTTATGGATACCTCCTCTATCCATGGCGCATGCTCGTCCTCATATTGGGGACAGGAAAGCAGGGAAAGGGGACTGAATTGTGGGGGTTCTCGTTCCTTTGTTGCTTTGTCCCTTCCCAGTGCCTACCAAGAAAAGCCCTGAATCTGATCCCACATTTGCAGTTTATTTTTGAGTGTGGTTATGCACTCTCCAAGTTTCAATCCATTTTCTGAATGCTGTTGAATGCTTACATTTATTATATGTTTGCGTACGTGTATATTTGTGTATAAAAATATACACTTACATGTTCGTTAAAATTAAGTAAAAACATTTAAAAAAAAATGACTATTCTTGTGATGCATGCTGCAGCCTAGCCAGCTCATTCTTGTCCATTAGTCCTACACAAGTAAATCTTGTATGCTATTGAATTGATTTGATTAGAGCTAAGCCTTTGACATCTAATAAGCTTGTTTTAATGTTTCTGAGTATGTTATTTGACTGATATATCTCAAGTTTGTAAATGTCTTGTTTTGCAGGAAAATGCAAGTGTTCTGCAACGTCAACTTGATCAGCAGAGGAGTTTTGTTGACAATATTGTTTCTAATACAAGGGTAGGTTGCTATTCAATTCTATTCAATGGCAATATATGTTTCTTATTTATGTGTTTCCATTAGTATTTGTCCCTTTGGAATTTATTAAATGCATTATAATTTTGTTTTAACTTACTTTTTCTTTCATTTAGTTGATTGAGTTTCTCAAACTGCTCTAGCTAAATTGTATTGAGCATGTAACCCATCCAATATGTTGCAGATTTCATGGAAAACTAGGGAATTGATATGTTTCTGTAAAGTGGGAGTAGGCCTATTAGCGCTTTTTTTTTTTTAAGAACATATTTCAAAATATTTTGGGACAACCTGGACTGTAATTGTTTTTCAAAGTCCAAAGTATCAGCGGAGTAATTCCAACAATGACTCAGGATATGCCATCCTCGAGGGGACTTTGTTGCTCCGAATTATTGGAGAAATGCTACCACCATACATAGAACGATATTTAACTCCAGCCGTAGTTTGTATGTTTTGATAGAAGATGAGATGGGAGGGAAGGTTTGAGATGAAAGGGGAGAAGTTGTGATGATAGTAGCAACTTGCTGCTGCCGCTGCTGCATCATGTGAGGTCAGTTGGGTCCTGCATAGGAGGTGGTAGACCAAAGTCATATAAAGCTCTAAACTGACCATAATTTATTCGAAGAATTTTTATCCACATAAGTTGCAATAGGCTTAAAAAAAGATAACACAGTGCTTAATGTGAAATAAGGGAAATATATTTTTGAAGAATTTCTAGTGGATGTAAGTGTTGTTTGATCCTCAAAGTGGCTTGGTTAAATGTTGTGGTCACAAGATCTGATAGGGATGCAGAAAAATGCTTACATCAGTATGTCAAAAGGATGAAAGTTCATTTTCATTCATTAAAGGAAGCATGTTGGGAAGCACATATTTTGGCTGCTTTCAGGCAAGTCAAGCTAAGTTTCTGTTAGACCTCCCATACACAAGGTCTACAAATCCAAGGGCAGGGGAAGGAATAGGAATAAGGGTACGTTGAGTGTGAGTCTGTTAAGGGATGATGAGGTGTGCAAGGAGGGTGGTTAATGCATGGGAAAGCTGTTATGGAAATGGACACGTAGCTGTCAATTAGTTATGGGACTGAATAATTAGCTTATAAAAAGGAGGAAGTGAGGGAGGCAGGACATCATCAAAAATATTATTCATAGGCTTGTTTGGGAGGTCCCCAGCTCCTCGAATTGCTGGGAATCTGTATGTTATTTCAATTGTTTTTGTTTTTGTTCTCAGTTCCAATTAATGCAATATGCTATTTCTCTATTTTTGTGCATATTCTCTTGCTGTGTGTTGTGTGTGTTGCTGTGATTTACTGAGTTGCAGGGGAGTTCCATCAGCTTGGTATCAGAGCAAGGTTGCCAACAGGGTTCACGCTGGGGAATGGTCAAATAAAAAATGGATAATATGGAAAAAGAGATGAAGTCAGTACAGGAGGATATGAGTTCAGTTAAGACTGATGTGGGAAGCCTTAAAGAATACTTGATCGAGATGAGAGAATTGTTGAGGTTAAGAGAGGAGAGGGAGGAGAAAGGTTACAATGAAAAAGAGAAATCCCAGTCATCATCTGAGAATACGGGTTCCGGTGATGGCCGAGAGCGAGAACAAGAAGTAATCGGGGAAGGTGGGAAAGAGGAGAAGAAAGCCCGGAAGCTGGAGCTTCCAATTTTTAGTAGAGAAGACCCTTTTGGATGGACCTTTCGTGTAGACCGTTACTTCGTTATTAACAAATATGGACCATTGGAGATGGTGGAGGCCGCGGCTGTTTGCATGGAAGGTAAGGCGTTAAACTGGTACCAGTGGGTAGAAGGACGAGAACCTTTCAAGTCATGGGAAGAGTTCAAGGCTGCTCTAATCGCGAGGTTCCGGCCGTCGTTCCAAGGGTCTGCACACGAGGCGCTGGTGGCACTAAAACAAACCTCCACCTTGATTGAATACAGGGAAGACTTTTAAGCCCTTACAGCACCGTTGAAGGATTTAGGAGAAGACTTGTTAATGAGGGTGGTTTCCATAAATGGGCTTAGGGAAGAAGTTAGAGCTGAGTTGAGAGTGCTGAGGCCCAACTCTCTCCAAGAGGTTATTGAGCAGGCCCATCGTGTGGAGGAAAAAAATTGGGTGATGGAAAAGTGAAGGCCCAAACCTTTTAGAGCCCAGGTATCCAAGGAGAATTACACAGGGGTATCCAGCAGCCCAGATCCAACTCGGCCCGCGTGGTGGTCCAACCCATCAAAGATATCCGGTAGTCTGGATCCGACCCGACCCGCCTGGTGGCCCAACTCATCAAAACCACTAGAATCCAGCCAAGTCGCGTCATCTCGTGCACCCGATAGAAGAGAGAGAGCACCGAAAACTAGAGTCCCAGGCTTCCGAGGGGGATCGGGAGGGAATTTTCGACAGCTGTCTGAAGCTGAGATCCAGTATAAGCGAGAAAGAAGGCTTTGCTTCTGATGCGACGAAAAATTTAGCCTTAATCATCGCTCTCGGAGTAAATCGTTGCAGATCTTATTGGCTTTGGAGGACGACGAAACCGAGAAGGGTGAAAATCCACCAGAAAATGACGATAACCCCAACCCAGATGTTGACGACTTAGCTCTGTCCATGAACTCCATCGTGGGAATAACATCAGATCACACCTTGAAGGTAAAAGGGCAGATTGGGAAGATTGAGATAGTGATTTTGGTTGACAGTGGGGCATCCCACAACTTTATTTCACAGGAGTTGGTTGAGTGGTTGGAAATTGCAGTGGAAAAGGGGAAACGATTTGGAGTGATGGTGGGAAATGGAGTCACGGTAAAGAGGGAAGGAGTGTGCCGACAGGTCCCTCTGGATGTGTAAGGAATTCAAATTAGGTAGGATTTCTTTCTGTTTCAGTTGGGAGGTGCTGATGTAATATTGGGTGTTACGTGGTTGAGTTCCTTAGGAGACGTTTGTGCTAATTGGAAGAAGTTGACCATAAGGTTTGAACTGGATGGGGTCAGAGTCAGTCTACAAGGGGATCCGTCTCTGGTAAAATCAAATGTCTCCTTGAGATCAATGTTACGGTCCATCAACAACAATGGGGGAGGATTTCTGGTAGAGTGTTGTTCAATGGAAGGGAAGCTAATAAACCCAGGTGAAGATGTCACTCCACAAGTTCAGGCAGTCTTGGATGAGTATAAGCACCTTTTCAACTAGCCCTCCAAACTCCCTACACACCGTTTCCATGACCATGCCATAAACATAAAAGAAGGTGCCCAGACCCCTAACATTAGACCCTATAGGTATCCCTACTTTCAGAAAAACGAAATTGAAAAATTGGTGGAGGAAATGTTAGCAGCCCGTATCATCCAACCAAGTACTAGTCCATTTGCCAGCCCAGTATTGTTAGTCAAGAAAAAGGATGGGAGTTGGCGGTTCTGCATGGATTATAGGGCCCTCAATGACATAACAGTTCCCGACAAGTTTCCAATCCCTACCATCGAGGAATTGTTGGATGAATTGGCAGGGGCAACTATTTTCTCTAAGTTGGACTTTCGGTCAGGTTACCATCAGATTAGGATCAAGGACAAAGACATTCCCAAAATAGCTTTTCGAACACATGAGGGCCATTACGAGTTCTTGGTGATGCCATTCAGTTTGACCGACCCGCCTTCAACATTTCAGTCCCTTATGAACAACATTTTTAAGCAGGTTCTGTGTAAGTTCGTATTGGTTTTCTTTGACGATAGTCTAATATACAATACCGACTTGGAATCCTACATTCGACACGTTCAGCAAGCTCTTCAAATTTTGGAAGACA